>VZSC01008112.1:82561-134139 GCA_013398225.1 Steatornis caripensis | reverse complement strand
GGCGAGCCGCACCACCCACCCCCTCCGAAAAGCTTCCGTACCGAGGGAGCACATCCCGCAGCCCCCCCGCTCCGGCGCGCCCCGCCGTACCTGGACGATGCCGGGGTGCTGCAGGCGCTGCAGCAGCGTCACCTCCTTCAGCAGCTTGTAGGCGGCCAGGCGGCGGCAGCCCGCCGGCNATCCAGGGAAGGCCTCCTGTTGCAGCTCTCATCATATAATCACACTGAGTTCAAATGCATGTTTGGTTAACCTGCATGCTTGCACTGGGCCCACCACATCCTAGGAGCACTAGGTTTTCTGAAGATACAGTGATTAAATGGGCTGCATACCCCTAGCACAGCACTTCAAAGCTGTTGTGGTAAAGAAAGCAGCTGAGAGCTGTCCATGGCTGGATAAATGAGCCTGAAGGGGAATTAAATATTCTGATTCTTGCCCTGCGTACCTGACTCCAGCAATAAAGGACAGTATCTTACGCTTTCTTACCTACATCCATTCCGTGGGAGAGGTGGGCCGGGGTGGGGATGAGAGCTGCGGGAGCGAGCGGTACATCCCCGCGGACGCCCGCCCCACCCTCCCGGCGGAGGCCGTTCCGAGCCAAACGCGCTGGTTTCACGGGCGCGAATCTCGTCAGCCCTGCTAAAGTTACCGCGGAGCGCAGCAGAGGGACGTAAAACGGATTAAAACTAGTAAGGACCGAGACACCACGTCCCCGTGCCTTTGAAAAGTCTCAGGTTAGGTTTCTAAGGAAAGCAAACATTGGCAGTCTCTCATTAGAAGGATAAACGCTGTTAGCAATACATTGGCTCAAGCATGGAATTGTAATTGTTTCCAGAAAAAAAAACCCTCACCAAAACCCTCCTCCATCCAAACCAGCCATTCCAGGCAGAAAACACAAGTCTGTCGTTTATTTGTGAGGAATTTGATCGGGCTGGTGACACACGGCCAGCTCAGGGCTGCCTGCCGTGACACCTGTACCTGCACGGAAGAGGAGAGCGTTAGAGCATTGCCGAGATGGCCACGGGGAAGTGGGACGGGGTGGGTGCCTGCCTCGGCTCTGTCACTGGTTTCATACACGGGGCTGCACTGGGTGCTGCTGTGCACAGAGTCAGTTGAGTTAGCTTAAGGCAAAGGCAGATGCGGTTTATCTGCTTCTAATTTAGGCGATATGCAGTTAACTCTTCTCACTGTGGCCTGAAACACCAGCTCAATGGGTCGGTTCACTTTTTTATTTACCATTACACTGATGGGTTAGAAATTAAAATAACAGTCTGCCTCTCCACCTGGTTTGCTTCAGTTTCTGCTGTAATTTCTTCAGTGGCATAACTAGCCTGGGAGACCTTCCTCACAAAGGCAGCAGGGTGATGCACGGCCCGGGGCACTAACCTCCTCCTGACAGCATGCCTGGGTTTGAACGATGCATGGCTCGCTTCTCCGCTTCTCCGCTAGCTGAGGTGGCTGCTATTTCCCAACCGCTGCCCTGTGTCCGAGGGACCCAGGTCTGCTGGCAGTTTCTACCTGCACAAGGAAGAGACCGGCAGGACACGGTGGGTGAGATTTTGCAAGGTTCGTCCTCGCCATGAGCAAGCAGTGGGACCACTCGGTCCTGCAGAGTTGCACTGACCTTGGACGCATGTGCTCCTTCTTGCCTCCCTCCATGTACAGTAGTGCCATTGCGTCTCTCCTGACTTGCTCATAACACAGAGCACACACTGCTCAGGTCGCTTTCTCAAGCCACTCCTGCAAAGGAACCTTTGTGAAACCTCACCTAGAAAGTTGACTTTAATATCATGGCCTGTGGGATGGAGATTTTCAGAGATTACAGCAGAGCAGCTATCGTGAACAGTGATCCCCAAGACTATTTTGATACAAATAATGAATCTAAGTGATTGATTATAAATAGCTTCCTTCCCAAAACCCTGCAGAAAGTTTCCCCTCCACTTGTTGTCGGTTCAACGTCACCAGAGCAGTGTGTGAGATAGGGTATGAGCGGCAGCACCACAGCGGAGCACAGCTGCTCCGTAAGACAGCAGGACAAGTGAACTCCGAATTTGTCAAGACATTTCCAGATGACAGAGTTTGGAGAGCGAAGGCAGAGCCCGCAGTCTGCTGATATGTAAAATAATGTAGAAGATCCCAGGCTGCGTGTGCTTATCCATGAGCGTATAGTTTAGGGGCGGAGCCCAGAACAGCTCTTTGGGTAGTTGAATTTCCTTTGTTGCTTTTTAACTTTAATAGCTCTTTAATTACTGTTCTTGTTTTCAAATCAAGTATACGTCTGTGTCATATTAATGAATATTCATTGTCACTGGAGAGCTATTAAATGCATTTTTACCTGTGTTTCCAAGGGAATAGATGCCAGCTGAGTCTAGTATTATCTAATTTCAGTCTGTCCTCAGCACTGTAATAATATCAAGACCTATTAGAGAAGACTCACAGATACATTAAAAAAGAGATTATTTATTGGCTTTATAGTAGCACTTAAGGATTCCTGCCAAGATCACAGCTCTGCTGTGCAAGGCTTCTTGCAGACAACGGCACAAGAGGTGGTCTTGCTTGATGGAGCTGACATCTTAAAGGGGAAACACAGCAAAGTGCTGCAGCAAGGAGGTAGCAAAGGAGTATGTGGTTGAGTGTCCTTTAGTTCTTCAGAGGCTTTGTGCGAACAAAAGCAGGGGAGGGGGTAATGAGGAAAGAGATGGAAAGGTGAGGGTGAACGAGACAAGATCAACCCATACCAGAAGAGCGGACAAGACCCCACAGAGCTGGACTCTTCCCCGGTGCTTGGCAGCAGTATCCCCTGCTAGCTCCTCAGAGTGGATCCAGAATAATCTCTTACTGGATGCTGCTAGTGCCTCAGGCACTGGAGATGCTCCAGTGTCTGCTTGTAGCTTACAGTGCTGTGATCTTTTGAGGAAATGGAGCAAGAACGAAACTAATGGAATAAAGTCCATTTGAAAAGAAGGAAGCAGTTCACTTCTGCACCAGTCCAGTGGGGAAGCTGGCATGGAGTGAAGAGTCCAAGACCCTCAGCTGGACTTCAGTGTGGGGGCAATATAGATAGGAAGCAAATCCTATAGGTGGACCAAAGAGGAGGAGGACAGCTCGAGTATGAGACATCAGTGTGGTGATGTTTTCAGAGCAAAAGAGAGGAGATGTGTGGAAAGCAGCACTGCTGAGAGAAGGAGGGCATGGAGCTCAAGGGGAAGGATGAGCGGGAGAAGTTCAGTATTGGAACTAAATGGCCTGCTGGCAGGGTTAGCTTACCAGTCCAGACTGCGTCTAAAGATGAAGTCTTCAGACTAGTACAGACTGGAAAAGTTAAAGTGCCAGATACATTCCTAGGTGACTGACACTTGATCTTCACTGTAGCCACACTGTTAGAGCAGCTCCCGGCCACTAGCACTCTCCTTAAAATTCCTGGTATGACCCGGGAGTCAAGGTGTGCCAGAGATCATTCCTGATACGCAGGCTGCACATGACCACCATATTTTGAAGGATAAGAGAGCTCGATAGACACGGCTGTTTTGTGCCAGTCTGCCTCAGTGCCAGGGACAGGTCAGGGGCATATTTCCTTCATTAATATAGATGTCACCTAAGCGTTTTGAAGAGAGATGGGGAAACAGCACCAGTCCTTGAGCATAGGTGGAGGTCCTGCTCCTGAGCACTGTCTCACTCCCAGGAGCCCTGGGGGCCTTTGCTGGCTGAACCAGAAGGAGGATCAGAAGACGGTTTGCTCTGAGGATGCAAAACCATTGGAGAAGCTCAGAGCAGAGCTCACGTGTGTTGCAAGCCCTGGGAGGGAGCAAAGAAGTGCTGAACATAAAGAGAGGAAACTGCCATCAGGGAGGAGTCTAGGTGCTCACTGCAGCAGACGGCAGGTGACTTGGACCGTGTCCACCCCAGAGCCTGTTGAGATAGCGGAGCAGGACAAGGCCAGGAGATACTTCAGGGCTTAAAGGGGAAATATCTGAGTCAGTAGTTCCCGTTTTGTTAAACATCCATCACTACCGATTCAGAGACAGATAAAAAATACTCGTGTTAATTACAAATAATGTCATGAAGTGTCCTGCAGAGCAGACCAAAGCATTGGCATGGGCAGCAAGATGGAGAAACCTTAAAATGATCCTACTGAGATGCTGGCAGGATCGCAGTGTCCCACTGCAGGCAGTTCCCCCACCCTGCTGGTGCCTCCATTGACCCTGGTATCACTGAAGGAGTGAAGAAGAGCATACCCACTGCCTCAGTAAGGAAATGTTATTCCTCCTCTAAAAGTGCTTCTTTTGTCCCTACGTCCAGAAGTACAGAAGATGTTGCAATTTGTGGGAAAACTGACAGGAGGTGCAACAGCCCTGCTNACTTCTCTTCCCAAGTTCAGCCCAAACTTTGTGCTCTAAGTTTTCTGATTTCATAGTGTAAATAGGAAACCCCTCAAACAAGGGCTTACTAAGTTTACTTTTGTGTCAAAAGTAAACAGTGGAAACTATGAGCTGGGATTTGAGCGTAGGTTTGTGTGGAGCTCCAGGGATACTCCAGTGAAAGGAGTCAGAAGGAAATTTCTGCCTGACTTTATTGCCTTTGCCAGCGTGTGCACGCTGTGTGGAGGACATGGCTTGGGTACATGTTGGGGACATCTTTGTGATTGTCTTGTCTCAATAGCAGATGTTGCTTAAATCCAGGGAAGGCCTCCTGTTGCAGCTCTCATCATATAATCACACTGAGTTCAAATGCATGTTTGGTTAACCTGCATGCTTGCACTGGGCCCACCACATCCTAGGAGCACTAGGTTTTCTGAAGATACAGTGATTAAATGGGCTGCATACCCCTAGCACAGCACTTCAAAGCTGTTGTGGTAAAGAAAGCAGCTGAGAGCTGTCCATGGCTGGATAAATGAGCCTGAAGGGGAATTAAATATTCTGATTCTTGCCCTGCGTACCTGACTCCAGCAATAAAGGACAGTATCTTACGCTTTCTTACCTACATCCATTCCCCCAGAGGCTATAGATGGAGCAGAAGGCTGCCCACTGCTCAGAAAACAGGCTGTGCTAATTGCAATGGCTGCGATTGAATCCCGTGCTTCTGAGCTTCTCCTGGCTTCCTGCAACAGCTAGGACAATATTCCTCTCATGCAAAATTGTGGTGATTTCTCCCACTTCCCTTCTGACACTAATGCCAGCTGGGCTCTTCTCTGGAAATGTAGGTGAGTCTGTACATGATGTGTAGATGTGCTACAGACTAGCTGGGGTGAGAAAGCGTCCCAATCTCCCATGCCAGCGATGAAGGGGTTTGCCTTCCTCTGAAAGACAGAGGCTTCTCTGGGTGTATGTCCCCTAACTGGTTCCCTCCTGTCCCAAGAGGTCTAGGCAGCAGCATTTTCCTTGTTTCTTGTCTGTGACACTCATACAAAAGGGACAAGATCAAGCTCTTGGGTTAGCATAAAAAACCTGGTGAGAAATCCTGAGGGAAGTCCTCGCTCTGAGCACGTACACAAAAGTCCGGGGCATCAATCCGGAAGAGGGAGGCAAAGACTTCAGAGGTCTGGGAGGGGGATCAAACAAACCTGCACCAGCCATCCATCAGAACGGGAGGAAGACTTAGGCACCTCTGACAAAGACTCTTGGGAGCAAGTGTTGCCACCGGTGCCCTCACCTTTGGGAGCAGCTGCTTACCTCGACTCCTGCGAGCTCAGCTTCTGGCTGCCTTCAAAGAGTTCCTGTCCATCTGCAAGCATGGACATCTGGGGAGGGTTAAAGCAGGAGGAGCTGCTGGAGGGCAGGCTCCTACCTGCAGGGGGCAGGGGCAGGAGCCATCCTGAGCAGCCTGGCTTTGCAGATCCACGTCAACTGAGAAACCCTTTTGCATCCAGCCTCCAGGCACGCCGCACGGCACTGCGCTGGGCCCCGCCTGGGTGGCACCCAGGGAAAAATCACCCCACCAGCCATTTCCAGATTTTTCTTTGTTTTGCCCAAGAGCCAGTAGAAGAATAAGAAGAAAAGGAACTGCTCCTACAAACAGCTGGGAAGAGCACTGGGAACAGGAGACAAACCTTGCTCTGTCTTTTTGCCTTATGGGCCACAATCCCTAGCAGAGGGCTGGGTGCAGATAATGATTGCTTGCCCCAGAACTGAAATAACATGTTTCTCTTCCTCAGAACAAGGAAAAACTGTCCTTCTCTGTGCTGTCCATGAAAGCTGCAGCCCCCAGTTTCTTCATACCCTACGCAGTCACAGCTGGGTCTGCCTGGGCGCTTGTGGCCTGAAGCTTCTCAACTGGGTTTGGCAGAGCCTGTGCCATCACCCAGCTGGCATGCAGGGCCCCAGGAAGCAGCTTTCCTGAAACTGCCCTTTTTTTTTTTTTTGGCAGACAAGGGATCACCTCCTGGCTGGGAATGGAGGACAAAACAGCAAGAGCACTGCAGGGTGTTTCCACAACATCACAGGGAATCATCTACTCCTGCTGTATAATGCCCTGGAGGAGCCCATGCCAGGTTGTCTCCCAAGAGAAGGAGCTGTCAGGGCTGAGGAGCGCTGATCCTGTTGGGTGCATCGACAAGGACAGCTTGCCATCTGCTGGAAAGTCATTAGCATTGACAGACAACAGTCTGGCAAGAGCTCTTGGGTGTAAGAACAGGAGAAAAGCCTGTCAGCAGCCCCTGGGGAGGCGGATGGCATTTGGGCTTGCAGTGAGAGCAGGAAGCCCGCCCTCTGAGGCAGGTAAGCACAGAGCGGGCAGCAGTAAGCACTGGTCTTAGGCAGATGAGGTCTGACAAAACTCACTGCTGGGTTTCAACATGCTACCACTCCCCTTGAGCCCTCCTTGAAGACACTCATTCCTACTGCAGAGGTAGCAGAAGGGAACAGGCATTTATGTGACTAATGCATCTTGACCCATTCATTAGTAGGGCAGAGTGGAGAGCTGGTGTGGCAACGTCTCGCACCTCCACAGCACGATTTGCCAGCATGTCTGTCAAGCTGTGTACTGTGCACGGCTTCCCCCACCACTCCCTACACCGCTGAGATACTTCCCTCCCTCTGACATACTCTCAGGCTTCAGCCTTTTGTCACACCAGCAAGCACATCTAGCCCGACTGGCATTGAGCATCTCCCTTCCGACTACGTCAGCTCCCAGGAACACACGCCCAGCTGAAGAGTCCTGTTTTTCCAATGAGATTTTATTAACATCTAGGAAGATATAAGCAGACCTCCAGCACAGTGGATTAAAGTGCTGGTCTACCGCTAGATGGACTAAACATTCCGAAGCAATACAGGTATTGGTGCCTCTGGGTATAAGTCATATCAGTTCAATGTATGACATTACTTACATTACCAAAAGCCACATCAACCTTATTGGCCTGCTGTCCAACTGCTGCACTGAATGAGACTGTGCACAACAGAAGCAGAGCCAGCGAAAGCTCTGGAACGTTCCTCTCCTGCTGTGGAAACCACCACAGGAACTTGACAGGGTACAGACTAGGTTCTCGTGCTTTTAATTCAAAAAGGTAAGAAATAACAGTGGCAGCAGCAATTGTCTTGAATTCCCGGTATTTCATGATAGATGAGGCCCAAACTCATGTTAGGTATCCACATATTTCTGGAGGTGGCACTTCCACGATTGTGGTTTTTCCTAGCAGAGCCAGGCTGCAAGCCTGCGTGCAGTGAGCAATTTTGGCACATCTGCCAAAGAAGGGGGTGCAGGACCTCCTCCTGCCTCTGGCTCAAGTTGCAGACGCATTTCTTCAGTGGCAGTACCATCTGAAGCAGCATTTGGTTGCAGGCACTTACTTCCAACCCTGCCGTACCTAGCAGACCATCTGGTCTAAGGGTTGGTGTAGCTCATGGTAAACCAGATGGAGAAAATTATCCAGGTTAAAATAAACCCAGCAAGACCCCCCCAAAAGAACAGTGCCTCAGCAGAATGAGCACAGGCTGTGGGGAGGGCTAGGCAGAAGCAGGAGAGCCTCTTTCAATAACATGGACTGGGAATCTACACTGAATAATACTAGAAGAAAAGCAGGAGAGACTGAATAAAAATGAGGCAGAAGCAGCAACAGGGAAAAGTAATGGCTTCAGTCTCAGATGTTTGTTTCAGATCACTCCTACCAATAGTTCTTTTCATTTAGAGCAGGGATGGGAAAATTGCTTTGACCAAGAGAGTATCTCCAAACTTCTCTTCCCAAGTTCAGCCCAAACTTTGTGCTCTAAGTTTTCTGATTTCATAGTGTAAATAGGAAACCCCTCAAACAAGGGCTTACTAAGTTTACTTTTGTGTCAAAAGTAAACAGTGGAAACTATGAGCTGGGATTTGAGCGTAGGTTTGTGTGGAGCTCCAGGGATACTCCAGTGAAAGGAGTCTTCTTTTCTGAGTCCAGTCAGAAGCAAACAGTCCCCCAGGAAAACAGCAGCCTTTGCAATTCCAAGTACACTTCCAGATCGAAAGGTGCTCAAACATATCTAGAGTGACTCTCCTAAGGTTTTCTTCAGTAAATGATGAGGAAGGCTTGCAAAAATTTTAGTCTAGTAATCCTCTAAAGGGGCCTGCAAAATCTAACCTTTGATTAGTGTGAAGGTCTTCAAAATCAGAAGAAACACTACCCCTACAATGTCACACTCCCTTCCTGAGCAGTCACGCCTGGCAGCCTCTTGCAGGGCACCTGGGCTTTAGTTTACACATTACTCCATCTAGTGGCCTAAAGGTTCCAGCATCCAGGAGTTTAAAACTCTGCCCTGGTACCAGCTGGAATTCAAACCTCTGCAGCAGTTTTGCCATTACCACTTTCGCCTCCATCTGTTAAGAAAAAAGCAAGCTTATCATCAGTGACAGCAAATACAGCCTGGACTGCAGTTATCTAAAGTCAGTGTATTACACCTTGCTGCTTTGTTAATGTAGAGGTTTAAAACTTAAATGTTACTCTTAATGCAGCTGACTGAGTGTGGGCAGGAAGAAGAGAGTCACCTGGGCCTTCCTGGATTTGAAGACAACTGACAGGCACAAAGATCTGTCCCTGTGTTCATGCGTTAACTTCACTTTGGAAATAAGGGGCAAAACCAAGCACTTTAACCTGAAGATTTTGAGTGCTTGCGCTTAGAGGAACTCAACAGCACAGACCCGAAGAGGCAGCTTTCTACTGTCCTTCTGAAATGCTTTTTGCCATGCTCAGGTAATCACATACTTCATTTAATGGTTCCCATCCATCCAGCCCCCTCCTCACCTTCTCAGTACCAGTCCTGGCTTGTGCCCTTCTGCTACCTGATATTTCCCCTGCCTTGACTCTGCCAGCTGCAGCCACAGGACAGTCCCCAAGAGCCCCTGCACAGCCCCCATGTGTCCGATCTCAGCTGGCAAAGGGATGTTGACTGCAATTCCCATCAAAGGGTTTGCATTCAAGCAGGGTGACCCAGGACAGTTCACAGGGAGAGCAGCCTGCTGCCCCCTCCCCTGCAGGTATCTTGGCTGCACATGGGCACAGGTGACGTGGGACCAGCTCGGTGCATGTATGCCTGCTCAAGCGACAGCATTTGAGAGCTGTGCCCTGAGGTGGACACAGTGGGGATCTTCCTTCTAGAGGGAAGAGGGTAAGTGCACCATCAGCATGGCCTTTGGTCCCCCACCACCAGCCACGGCCAGCACATTCTAAGCTGGCTCAGTGCTCGCTATGAAGCATTGTTCCAGGCCTCTGCTTACCTGTGCAAACACCTGCCCAATGCAGGATCGAGGTCCCAGAGAGAACGGAAAATAGCAGTAATACGGCCTGCAAAGAAAAAAGTTCAAATCTGTCACTCTGGCAGCTTGTTTGTAAAGAAACAAGCACATGTTTCATCACAGCAGCAAGGAAATGGTCTAAATAACAAGTCAGTTACGTGACGTGGTAAGACACTCTCCAAACTAACATTTTTTTGCCTCAGAGCAGCAATACAGCTCTTCAGCAAGTTTCCCCACCATCTCCACTTACTATATGGCTCAGCTCACAGAGCCGTTCCAATGCGTGCAAAACTTGTTTCAAAGCTGAATGTCAAACATACTCTAAATACTCTCCAGCCTGCCACGGGGATGTAACAATCCACCCAGTTATTGCTCCTTTGGACAGCTCTGAACCATGATGTGAAGGGGCATTTGGTTCAGGAGCCCAGACTAGCTCTAGGCTGAAGTAAAATCCCTGACTCATGAAGTAGTTAGATGCAGGGATCTGCACCACTTGTTTAGGTCACTGGTCCCTCCTATTGCAGTCCCGCTTACTGATTTGGCTCAGGTGGCCTGCCCACGTAGCTGAACAGCATCTTCTGTCCCTTGGCCCCTCTCTAACGTGGAGAGACTTCAAGCATCCTGGGGCCAGGGCTGCCACGTATTAGCTGTCTATATTGCATTAAGGCAAATATTCAACCTGGTTTTGGCCCAAACCTTAGTTTTTTAACTCAGTATAAACATTAAATAACATTAGTACTGGTGGTTTTTGTAAGGTATTGCATGGTATAAAGAACTTCTGAACAGAAGCTGCGCATTATTGCTCCCTATTTGCATTTGCATAAGGCTTTTGCATTACTCATACTGGAACAGAGAAGTAGTTTTAATCTACTTTCTTCCCCTTGAAATCTCTTCCTGTAATGGTTCCTTATTACATATTTAATAACCTGAGAGTAAAAAGAAACTCACTTAGGTGCATCTTTGCTAAATCGGTCTGGATCGAAAGTGAGTGAATCCTTGAAATACCTTTCCATTCTTCCCATTATATAAGTGCTGAACTGTCAAGAAAGAGTTTATTTGCATTAGTCAGGAGCAGCAGACTGCAAACACCTCTTTGCTGTCACAGGTACAAAACCATAAGGGCCTTCCACTCCCCAGGCAAAAACGATCTGGAGTCCAAATTCACACCCCAGTTCTGGGCAAAATTTCACAGAGGCCAGTAGAAATACGTCCAGGGAGAATTTTGGCCCTCTAATACACAGATCCATTAACATTTGGATTGACTGCAGCAGCCAAAAGCTGCTGCTGGTGTACGGGACTCACAACAAGCGTTGTGTTTGCAGGAATTCTGACGCCATTGACGACATGCTCCTTCTCCATCCAGCGTACTGTCCCTGCGACGGGTGGGTACAGCCGCAGCGATTCCTTCAAAACCTGTGTCAGCAGAAGCACAGAAGGTCAGTTAGTTAATACAGTGTAGGAAGCAGAAACAAAATTAATTACCTCCCTATGGCCTTCGCCTTGGCTAAAGGGGAGCTTTTGACTTGTGGAACAGATGCTGCTGTATCTGCCTTGGACTCCTGTGGGCAAAATATATGGCTAAGTCAGCTCTTTCAGCCCTGGTTCCTTCTTATGATAGTAAAATACAGAGAAAAAGAAGGAAAAACCACAAGAGATACCATGCATTGAACAGATCTAAAGCCTCAAGTCAGGTCAACAACCAAGTGAAAAAGTAGCAGGAAGAAAATTCAAAGGGAATATCTAAGAGTGAAGTCTCAAGCACCCAATGAGCTGTTCTCGGTGCCAGCTGCCAGGAGGATGGGTGGTTGTTCCCGCCTCCTTCCCACTCTCAGCACTGCACTCCTGCTCCTGCCTTTGTCCTGCTTCTGCCACCTGGGGAGCTGAGCCAGGTCAGAACACCAAAATGGCAAAAAACAACCTGGCAAAGGAAAACGAATATGGAACAGTGAGAAAAAATGAAATGAGACCCTTTCTTTTGGTGGCAGTGAGCTGTAAGAATGGCTTATTTCATCAAAGCAAAACCTAATTAACAGTGCACATTAGCGTCGCCCTGCAAACGCAATTAATGTTGCATATGCACGAGTGGATTAATGAAAAAGAAGCATGGACAAAAGGACTGAGAATTGCCTGAGCGACGGGAGAGGAGTCTCATGGTCTCTGATACTCCAGTGATGGACCGGCTCTGACCAAGGGTGACTATGATTTTGGTTGTACAGATCCAAGTTTGTTCTGTTAAATAAACAATCTGCTTTGAGAGGCTCTTTTGATCTGTCTCAAAAGCAGAAGGCTTAGATACCTCATCCTAATTGGAGTGGTATAACTCTGACAGTGTTTGGAGAAGCCTAAGGATTCCTGTAATCACACAGAGATGCCTTTTCCTTATGAGAAATGCACCTTTGAAATCTATCCACTGCCAAAGCACACCAATTTGTGGTATGGCATATGGCAAATGGTAAAACACTATCACACACCTTGACAGGGCAGTTTAAAAGAAGACGGACCATGGCAGACTACTAAAATCACAGGGAATTTAAGCAGGGAGAATAGCTGCCAGGACTGCGATTCAGCCTCTCCTGAGGGCTACTGCTGTCCCCCATCTCGTAAAAAAGGATATGCAACACAAATGCTGGCGAGTAGCCATGCTCTGGCTTTGCAGTTCATTACCAACCAGCATTTCTACACACAAGACCTCTTTTAAGACCAAACTTTTTTTTCTCCCCTGAGTGACTGAAGAGGGTTTCAAGACTGAATAATAAAAAACTGAAATGCAAAAAATAGCCATTATTTTTGGATGTCCTCAAATCCCACTGAGTTTATGGCACATAGTGAGATCACAGCTGGAAAAGCTTTAGCAATAATCAAACAAAAGCAGCTGAGAGTTTGGGAAGCACCTGGGACTCATGCATAAGCTAGGCTTGAAGTTGCAAACCCTTCATAAAATACACCTATGGTTTCAGCTTAAACAGGATTAAGCAACTCTGCTCTAGCTCCCAGCTTGGTAATAATTACAGAAAGCAGTGAAGGAATCATGTGAGATTTTGGAAAGAAATTTGAGGAGCACCCTTCCCAACAAGGCTAGGCTGCTCCAAATGGCTCGTGGTACCAGCTTGCTGACTCTTGGTCACAAACACTGTCAAGATCAAACACCGGCACTGCTCTTAAAATTTTAAACATGTGTAGCTCCTCTCAGCAGCCCCATGAGATAGCAGGAGTGCTACCAAACAGCTCTGGCTGGTATTTCACCTTACTCCTATGGTACCTGTGATAAGTACGTGAGTTTGCCAAGATCCTCATAGTCAATGTCTCTCTTGGCACCAAGAACTTCATCCACTTCAGCCTGAACCCTGCAGTTAAATTAAAAAAATGTTGGTTGCAGATGCTAATTTCTTGCTAGGCAAGTTGACAAATTCCATTTTTTTTACTTTCCAGACACTGAGTTGGACTTTGACTTCCATCCTCAGGCAAAATGCCTAATGATTCCCAGCCAGCCTGCCTGAACTTGTGCCTCATATCAGGATGGAGCAATGTGCATACAGTGCAGCCAAATCAGGCAGGACTCAGGACCAGCTTTGTATACAGGCTTTGAAAAAAATCGCTTAAATGGAGTAATTAAGCTTAAGGTTTTTTAAAATTGTAAACATGTTGGGACTATGAAACTGTTTATTTTGGAAGGGAGGGTAGAATTTATTGGGAATTGATCCTAGCTTTCTTAATGATCCTTACAATTAAGTTCACCTTGAAATTAACACCAAGCTGGGTTTGCAAATTGAACGACACATACCTTTCCAGTATTTCAGGATGCTGAGCCAGTGCCATTACTGTAAATGACAACTGATTTGCAGTGGTTTCATGACCTAATGACACAAAAAAACGGTTTAAACATTAGTATGAAATAACATGATGCAAAGACGATCTACTAGCGTGACTGTGAACAAGAAACTTTAAATGTCAGGCCCCGAACATTTAATTTTGAGTATGCTAGAAATTAAAGGAAACACTAAAAGGGATGTAAATTCTGCATAAGGAGCTTTGAAGAATGACAAGAACAAGACATAGCTGGTAAAGATACGTGCCGTCTTGCTCAACTGAAAGCTGCAGTGGCTGCATCCAGCACCTACTGGTTATGAGCTCCCCAACAGGAGGGCCAATGAGGTTCAGTATTTGCCTCGTCATATTATAGGACACACAGTCCTGCTGAGATGCAAGGATTTACTGGTTTTGTGGGAAAACAGAGCTTCTAACCATCTGTCTTTGAAATGGCTGCTTTATGGGGATAGTTTTAATTTTTTCCATGGATAGGGGTACGTATTATTTTGAAGCATTACAGAAAACAGACTTCTGCAAAGATGTATTTATTGCAATAACGTCTTCCTTGCAAAAGAACAGTGTTTTGACCTCACCTTCTTAGTAAGCTAATTCCTACTGACTTGCAAGATTGATCTTTCTACGTTGTTTACATCACATTATCTCAGCCCCTGATTTTTCTGATAGGCTTAACAGTGCCCTCTCCTACCAACCGCTGACTAACCCTCTTAAGGCAAGAAAGGCATTTAATCATGTGGGTGAGGTGACATGAAGACACGTGGAATATGTTAAAGATGGTTTCAGTGGGGACCTGGGAGGAAGGGCCAGAGCCCCGTGAGGAACAGCCTTGCATCCCAGCTGGCAGTGCTGCCCCCTGCACCGCAGGTTTGAAACCACTGGCCTGGCATTATTTGCTGTGTTGGTAAGACTGAAGGAGGATAATGTATCATTTGTCTATGACAAAACCAAGAGTTCTCTTCAGACCTCCCCCACTTGGTCCTACACCAGTGTAATACTGCTGTCTTCCAACCAGCGACTCCTGGTTACAGCATCATCACACGGAGTGAAAAAGGACATTAACCATGACCCTATCGATGGCCAAAAAATGAGTACAGCTTTCCACACGACATATCCAAACATCAAAATAGCTACCAACCTGCAACAAAGAAAGTGATAAAGTTATCCACAATGTTTTCATCATCTCTAGTTTCCTCCAGAGCTGTCAAGAAAGAAAAGCAAATGATACTAGAAAACATCCCCATGCCCCAGCTGGAACAGCCAGACACTCTGCCCTGTTTTGCACATTTTGTCTGAGGTGACATCAGGAGGGGATGCCGAGTGGACAACTCGGCGGTGACTTGCAACCAATATTTGATACAACACAAAGAAACGGGAAATTTTCAAAGCAACCCTCACTATCTTCAGTGTGAAAAAACCCTCCTGAAGACATCAGAGGATCAAAGTTCAGATCCCCAGAATAAGCCTCCCCAAATGTCATAGCAAAGCATGCCACAGACAAATTAACTCCAACAGGAATGTGTCCCCTACCATATCCTTTCAGTATCTGCGTAAGAATATCCAGCGTGGCTTCCTTCCCGTTCTGGATGGCCTCTCTCCTCTGGTCAATGCACTCCTTCCCCACACGCCGCAGCAGCCTCACACTCTCCTTGACCTCCTTTACCAGCTCCCGTTTCCCTGGCATGTACTAAATACAGAATTTCTTTAGTAATTTTATTCTTTCCACTGGTAAAAAATATTGCCAAGTGTTATTTTTCAAGTAAGCACCTTATTTTCTGCTAAATGACATTCGTCACAAAAACATCTGCTCTCCATGGAACCAAGTGAACATCCCCAAGGTGAAGGGTTTGGGCTGAAAAGAGAAATATTCCAGTGTGGGATACTGACACCCTGCCTTGTCAGAGCTGGTGTTTTGAGCACCGTGAGCAAAATTCCTCACCTCTTCACAGAGACAAACCTCAGTATGCGACACAGAATGTCACCTCTGGAAAACAGGAGCTCTAAAACCCTGTAGCTACAGCTTTCATGAGAAACTGTGGAACGATTTTTAACTTAAATATTTTAGGTTACAACCATAATTTCCTAATATATTATTTTTTGTCAAAAATATAATTTTTTATGGTAAGAAAGTTCAAATTTCTTCCACCATGAGTGAAAGCTGCCATCCTTCTTGGACAAACAGAAAAAAATCTCAATTTTTGCAGTGATGGGTGTGAAAGTGTAAAACCATATAAGACGACACATGCATGGGGGAAGAGAAGGCAGAAAGACAGAAAGGAACCACCAAACATTAATGTTAATTTTGCCAGTGTTTCAAAGCACTAATGAATTTTATCTCAATGCACATTGGAGGGAAAGAGCTACTGATGAGCCTGCCTCTCCCTGTCGTACACAGACCTCACACAGCTCTGGCCCACTCGTGCAGGAGCAGGAGCTTCAGCTGGACGTGAGGAGAGAGGACCAAAGTGAGGTGCATACAGACCTGCACAAAGGGGATGCGCATCTTGGTCATTCCCTCCAAAACCATGGTCACAGCATGCGGGAAAGGTGTTTGGTCATCACTCAGCACGTTTAGTTCCAAGCCAAAGGCTACCTGAGGAGAGGGAGAGAAAAAGGCATCATCTCACTGCATCTACCGGCTCCCTGGGGCTGGGGGTGAAAGAGCGGGACAGCCTTACACCACTGCCTTTTCCCCTAAACATACTTCAGGATACATCCTGCTTTTCAGGAAACTGTGAGGGAACGGTAATATCTACATTATGCCTCCTCTTTATTTGGGAGGATTAATAATTTACTGTTATTCTCCATTCATCCCAAACTGGTTTGCATAGAGAAGGGAAAAGCTAGCATAAAGCAGACTTCATGCTGACTTATAATGGTAATACTACTACATCCACACGTGAACAAGCACTGGTGTGCCCCTTTTCGCACGGAGGGGTGAGAAGTATGAGGCTGTAGGAGTTTTGAAAAGGGTCCCCATCCTGCAGGCAACATCTAGGCTGTGCAGAACCTTCCCTAACTGCCCCTTGCCATGGCTTGGCCCGAATGGAAGTGGCACAATTAATCCTTCAGCTCTGCTGGGTAAAGGTCTTGTCCCCTGGCTCTGGCTCCTGATCCTGTCCTGCTGCCAGTACCCATTACTTTCATTCCTTCCTGCTAGTCGCAGAGGAAACAACAAAGTGGACAGCTGGTACCTTTGCAATGATATCCATAGTCACCCGGTTCATCATCGTCAGCATGCTAAACTCTTTTTGTCCATCTGCCTTTTCCTCTAGCTTCTCCATCAGCTCCTCTGCTTTTTCATTAAAAGTTTCCATCAGACCAATCAGGTAGCTGAACAATCAATAAAAATGAGTGATGGGGGCTCTGGAGAGGACATGTTTGTTCAGGTAAAATTATCTTCACTATTTTCTATTGAAAATTGTAATGGATTTTGGCTAATAAATTTGCCTTAATACTTTAAAAAGCAAACAGATAAAATGAGCTAACTTCTTCTAATAGCAGTCCCGCTCTGTCCTGCCATGTAAACAACAGCTGTCATGGCAAAGGGCTTTGGCCTGTGCATGCCGAAGCAAGTGGACTTTATCTTCAGACCCTAAAACCAATGCACAGAGGCACATGCACGCAAACCAGACCAACCCCTGACTCAGCAATCACACCATATCTGCCATAGGAAATCTCTCAGGCAGGTGAATTATGATGCTCGCCCACTTCAAATCCCTGAGGTCTGCTTTTCAACAGGATAAGGCAGCCATCACCACACTCCTGGATACGCAACCCTGGGACCTTTCTGCCATCGCTGAGCTCATATGGGTGTCACTCCCCCAGGGATATCTGGTCAAGTTATACTTATTCTTGTCATAGAAATGGTGTACTGGACTCTAAGTAAAATGTGATTTTGGCACTAAATGTTTTTCTCTTTTCAAATATCAAATAATGGATCAATGACAGGGAGAATCATTAAAATACAGCAGAAATAACAGCTAGATCATCCCAGAGATATTTGCCTTACGTTCGGCTGAACGCCGGATCCATTATCTTCCGCTGCTTGTGCCAATGCTCATGGTTGCAAACAGCTACCAAGCCATTCCCTAGAAACCTAGCATTTAGGAAAACAAGGAAAAGAACAGTTTTCAGCAAGGGAGCCAGCCAAACCCTGTGTACTCACAAAAAGAACACTTCCACATCTACTTTCTTATATTTTTCCTACACGCGGGGAGTACCGTGCTGCTTTGCGTACACAGTCGTTGCATCACTGTGGATGACAACTGAACCGCAGATATGTTTTGCCTGGTAGGCATGGACTGCTGAGTCCAGTAAGATGCTGGTTCATTACAGCTGTTACACGAATAATTAATATAATAACTGGATTATTGTATTTTTAAAAGCTTCAGACTAACAGAGAAAAATCCCCTTTGTTGTTATTGAGCTTAGGAGCTGGAAACTCCCATGCACTAAGGAATCTAAGTGAACTCTAAAACCTAAGCGAGAAATTTGATGATGGTCTTGAGCAAACTACTCTGAGACTAACTGAAAATCCACAGGGGAAAAAAAAACCAAACATGACCAAGGTTAAAATAATCCAACATAACCTCCTCCCTGCCTGTGCTGTTATTAATCTTTAACTTATTTTCACATCACGATGGCTTCAGATGGGTTTTACCTACCTCTCACCAAATATGTTGAAGATACGACCGTACACCAGCCGATCCTTTGGGTATTGTGGTGACATCAAGAACTCCTAAAATCAAATCTCAAGTCAGTGAATACTGAATGTGATTCGTTTCCCACATAAAACCTAAAAAGCCACTCACATATTCACTCTTTTCCTCCTGTAGCAATAGTCAGAAGACTGGATGAATTATTTGGTGCGCCCTGATTCCCCAGTTCCCATGCTGCTAGCTTGTTTTAAATGCCTCTAGCACTTTCTGCCCGATGACCCAAAACCTCTCTCTGTGGTTACTGTGAAGATTCAGAAATTCAGTCCCTTATGCCTCACTGATTTGAGATATTCAGCTCTTGCAGAGAGTCTGCTTTTCAGAAAAGGTATATGCTTGCTCTATCTGCTGTTTAAATAAAGGTAACAAACTAAATCAACAGATCAAGGATGAAAACAAATCAGGACAACCCAGAGAGCAGAACACCTCATCCTCCTAACTTGGCCAGAGCCACCCTCTCTGCAGGCACAGACTGGCTGGACCGCACTGTACTGAACATGAGGCACCAACTCTCTTTCTGGAGGGACAGGCTGATCCCCACTGTTGATTCAGCTTTATTTTACAGTACCTTCACTCCTTCAGGACTCAGAATCATTACTGAGACTCTGTGAAAGGCATTAAGCCTTACGATAGGGCCATATTTCTCTGCCCTACAAGGAGAGAAGGAAAAAAAAAAAAAAGATAAGAGAACTATGGTACAAACCACCAACATGTAACAGTTCAGACCCAATAACCTCAAAGGAACAGAGCAGCATGTACTGGGAACTACTGCAGTCTTCAGTGAATAAAGCCATTAAGAGAAAGATCAATGCTCTCTCTCTAGCTCCTCTACAGACCTTCTGAATGATGTTAAATATGTAATTCAGGGTGTCTGTGCCTTGATTTCCCAATCTGTGTTACAGGGCTACCCCATCTGATGTTACTGATGGGTCTCAACTTACCACTGCAGGAAGAGATCATGCATAAACTCCTGTTTCTTCAGCATTCTCCACAAGATTGGAAGATGTCCAAATAAAAAGCTGCAGAAAACACAGGTTAAGAGTGTCAAGAGGATGCCAACATAGGGTTTTGTATGGACTGCAATCCTTGTTGCTCAGCAATGCAATGTGAGTGTTGCTCATGTTTTCCTCCTTGTAAGGAAAGATAAAAATAACACCTAGCTGTGCTAATGCCCGGCCCTCACATGAGTAAGCTAGGGACCAAGGCGAGGCCGGTACACTCCTGCAGCCAGGAAGACCAGTGCAGAGACGAAAGACCAGACCTTGTCCCATCACTACCCAATTAAGTCAGGTGTTACAACAGGCCTAAAACATGCGTCCACTAATGACAAGTTCCAATTACTTACTGCACGCCATGAAAAAAACTAAGCAAGGTCTTGGTTTGGGATAGCTATCATCTGAAAACATGTATTTGCAAAAAGACATATCTTTTGCCCATTTCTTGCTATTAAATCTTCACAGGTTTGCCTCGTGTAAAGAGATGATCTCCTCTCTTCACAGGTGAGCCATTCATGCCGTAAAAATGACATAAAGCCACTAGGACTCACTTTTCCAGCCTGTCCTGCACAAGTCTCCTTTAGACATATGCTGTGTTAGTTCTGACAAAATCAAAGGCATTAAGGTAATCTTGTCATCAAGCAGCCGTAAGACTTTAGACAGTCTGAGGTTTTGATAAGAACCTGTTGTACTTCATCATAAAACAAGGCTTTCTTAAGCTTTTATCAAAGGGAATGTCACATATCTGGGACAGAATAACACCTTGAAACGTTACAGGCTGTGGGCTGCCTGGCTGGGGAGCAGATCTGCTAACCACAATCTGGGGGCTGGTCCTGGTGGGCAGCAAGCTGGGCACAAGCCAGCATCTGCTTCTGGTGCTGCTCTTCTCCAGTTTGCCAGATACAGTCTCAGCTGAGAAGTGTTTAGATTTGTATAAATCCAATTTCAGAGTAATTTGGGTTGACAAGGTCCAGTCAACATCAGAGCTATGTTACATGGCTTGGGGCCTCACCCGGTCACTTGTGCCAGCATTTGAGCACCCTCATGGTGAAGGTGTTTTGCCTTACACCTAACTGGGATTTCCCCCGAGACAATTTGTGCCCACTGCCCTTTGCCCTTCATTTTGCAACTCCAAGGAGAGTACGGCTCCATCTTCTCATCATCACCCACTAGGCAGCTAAAAACAGCCACTGGATTCCCTCCACTCTTCAGCAGCCGCTTCTCCATCCAAAGCAAGCCCAGTTCTCAGCCTCCTGGCTGCCCTCCACCACTTGCCCCAGTTTGTCAATGTCTTTCTGATACTGGGGAGACCACCACCACACACGGCACCTGGCTGCACTTTTTTTTTTTTGTAATTACTTTTCAGAGCCGGAGGTACTTGATTTTCCTTACCTTAGACATTTAGGAGTGGAAGTGTTTGTGCAACAGGTACTGAAATGGGAATTTTGGACTGCCCCTTGCAATTTATACTTTTGAAAAGCTATCAAGTACTGTGGGCTCACATGACATACAAGCTTCCAGCTAGACATATTAGTACTAGAAACCTTCCTGGGAAAGATCCTAGACTGATCATCAACATCAAGCCTCAAACCCTGAAGGAGGGACAGAAAAGCAGCCACAGCGTTCCTCAAGCTGCCATTACTCTAGGGTGTTACTTCACACCTTGAAATGAACCTAACGACAAGCAGGTTCAGGTATGATGAAATCCGTCCTCTCTCTAATCTTAGTACCTGGCGCTGATTACACAAGTAGGCTGAAGCTTGGAGTTAGGCAGCAAAGCTTGGTGTCCCTGTAGGATTGTTCCCGTAAGAGGGTGCTGGTGTGGTGTCTCATCCTGTGGCATCTTACGGAGGGCATGTGCACCCAAAGGTGAGGTTGAATGGGAAGCCCACACACTCCTGGAAGAACCGTGTCTCCTTGTGACAGCGCTGCCACCACCTCGCTGGCAGCCTTCTCACTGCACTTCATCTCTTATGACCTTTTTTTTTTTTTTTGGCAGAGATCAAACACGTAGCTCACAAAGCAGAGCAGCGAAGGTGCCTGGTGGGGTTGCTGTTGACGTGCCTCTCGGAGCTGTGCAGGACACAGGCTGTGCTGGTCCAGCGCAGAGCCCCCCCCACCCCCGCACGGCTGGCGATACTGGTCGGGTNAGATCAAACACGTAGCTCACAAAGCAGAGCAGCGAAGGTGCCTGGTGGGGTTGCTGTTGACGTGCCTCTCGGAGCTGTGCAGGACGCAGGCTGTGCTGGTCCAGCGCAGAGCCCCCCCCACCCCCGCACGGCTGGCGATGCTGGTCGGCTCCCTTTGGCGTCTGCCGAAAGCAAACGCACAGCTCCGATGGCCAACTCTAAACCGCCCGCTTCACGCTGCTGTGGCCGCCTGGAGCAGCCAGCCTAGGAGCCGCAGGTCAGCACATGCCACCCCGGCAGCCCAGGCCAGCCGGGCAGGGCGGCGGGATCCCCGGCCTTTCCCGGCAAGCAGGCACGCGCTGCCCCCAGCCCGCCCGACCTCCTCGGCACGGCCTGGGCCTGGCCCGCCGCCCCACACGGATACGGGCTGGGGCGTTTTGCTGGCACGTTCTCACAGCTCCAGCCCGGCAGCGAGCCCGGCCAGGGTGCACGGCCCACCGCNCCGGGCGCTGCACCTGCCTGTGCGTGTGTTTGCAGGAGCGTTTTGAGTAAACCGCCTCGCTGAAGGCTCTTAGGCGAGGAAGGCGGAGGCTCTTTGTTGACTTTCAACTGTTTAAAATACAAGAGGCAAAGGGGATGCACTGTGGGTGCCTGTAGGGATCAGCAGACGAGGATTTTCAGAGCAGTCTGCTTTGGGTCCGGTTTAACAACATAAGCATTCGTCATGCAGACACGGGAATGAGAGATGATACAGTTTTATTCAAAATAGACGATCTAAATCTGACTGCCAGGGATTGCGCAAGGATCACAGGGCACAAGGGACCAAGCCATAAAGTGATGGAAATAAAAACAACGTGTGGGGAAAGATAAACTGTGCATCTACATATACATCTGAACCAGTTACATATATTCAGTGGTAGCACTGAAGCATCAGCTTACTGCTCAGTATGGACCAAAGCAGCAAGTAGAGCATTGGCAGTGATTAGAAATGGGAGGGTTAGCAAAACAAGATGCCTGGCTGTGTTATTACATAGAGGACGCCCACTGTGTACAAATACCACACATGCTCTTCCTCCCAGCTCAGCAGAGGTGTAGAAACAGAGACGGAAGAGATTAGGGCTCCAACCAGGAAAAGGATGACTGAGGGAGGTTATGACAGGGGTCTGGAGAACCATCAGTGATTTGCAAGATCAATAGAGACACACTAGTCATTGCTTTGTATAATTCAAGAACAAGGAGGCGCCTACTGAAATGACCCAGCAGCAGGTCTAAGAGAGGAAGACATTTTTCACAACAAATTGTTAAATGGAGGAACTCGTTGCAACAGGCTGTTGTGGAGGCTAATGCATAAATTGGCTCACAAGGAGCCAGGGAAAGTGATGGGGGATGGATCCAGGAGCCATCACAGGTCTCAGCAGGAGCTCTGCACTCTGGGGATTCCTGGGAGGAACAGCAAGGCCCCAGATGGCCCAATGAGACTCCCTCATGGCCCAAGGAGACTCCCTCATGGCCCAAGCTCTGAGGATACACAAACCTCCTGCTGCATCCTCCTGTCTTACCATGCTGCCCTCAGCCCAGCAGCCTCCTAATCCCTGCAACAATCTCCACAATCTCNTTTTTTTTTTTTTTTGGCAGAGATCAAACACGTAGCTCACAAAGCAGAGCAGCGAAGGTGCCTGGTGGGGTTGCTGTTGACGTGCCTCTCGGAGCTGTGCAGGACGCAGGCTGTGCTGGTCCAGCGCAGAGCCCCCCCCACCCCCGCACGGCTGGCGATGCTGGTCGGCTCCCTTTGGCGTCTGCCGAAAGCAAACGCACAGCTCCGATGGCCAACTCTAAACCGCCCGCTTCACGCTGCTGTGGCCGCCTGGAGCAGCCAGCCTAGGAGCCGCAGGTCAGCACATGCCACCCCGGCAGCCCAGGCCAGCCGGGCAGGGCGGCGGGATCCCCGGCCTTTCCCGGCAAGCAGGCACGCGCTGCCCCCAGCCCGCCCGACCTCCTCGGCACGGCCTGGGCCTGGCCCGCCGCCCCACACGGATACGGGCTGGGGCGTTTTGCTGGCACGTTCTCACAGCTCCAGCCCGGCAGCGAGCCCGGCCAGGGTGCACGGCCCACCGCCTCGGCCAGCCACGGGAACGGCCGTCGGGGCCAACGCCAACGGCGGGAATCGCTCTATAGGCGCCTCACGAACCCACGCCAGGTCCCCGCCTCCTTGCTCGCCCCTTACCTCTCCCGCGGGGCGCCGGGGATGTGGTCGTACTTGGCATGGATGTACTTCACGTAGCAGCAGTACAGGCCGAAGGCCAGGAGGGAGAGGGCCAGCAGAAGCCCCCCCACGGCCCCCAGCGCCGCCATCGCCCCGCAGCCAGCACCGCCCCCTCCCCAGGCGGCCGGGCCGGAAGGGCACCCGGCTGCGGGGAGGGGCCGGCCGCGCTTAAAGAGCCCGGCGGCTGCGGGGCGAGCGGGNGATCTAAATCTGACTGCCAGGGATTGCGCAAGGATCACAGGGCACAAGGGACCAAGCCATAAAGTGATGGAAATAAAAACAATGTGTGGGGAAAGATAAACTGTGCATCTACATATACATCTGAACCAGTTACATATATTCAGTGGTAGCACTGAAACATCAGCTTACTGCTCAGTATGGACCAAAGCAGCAAGTAGAGCATTGGCAGTGATTAGAAATGGGAGGGTTAGCAAAACAAGATGCCTGGCTGTGTTATTACATAGAGGACGCCCACTGTGTACAAATACCACACATGCTCTTCCTCCCAGCTCAGCAGAGGTGTAGAAACAGAGACGGAAGAGATTAGGGCTCCAACCAGGAAAAGGATGACTGAGGGAGGTTATGACAGGGGTCTGGAGAACCATCAGTGATTTGCAAGATCAATAGAGACACACTAGTCATTGCTTTGTATAATTCAAGAACAAGGAGGCGCCTACTGAAATGATCCAGCAGCAGGTCTAAGAGAGGAAGACATTTTTCACAACAAATTGTTAAATGGAGGAACTCGTTGCAACAGGCTGTTGTGGAGGCTAATGTATAAATTGGCTCACAAGGAGCCAGGGAAAGTGATGGGGGATGGATCCAGGAGCCATCACAGGTCTCAGCAGGAGCTCTGCACTCTGGGGATTCCTGGGAGGAACAGCAAGGCCCCAGATGGCCCAATGAGACTCCCTCATGGCCCAAGGAGACTCCCTCATGGCCCAAGCTCTGAGGATACACAAACCTCCCGCTGCATCCTCCTGTCTTACCATGCTGCCCTCAGCCCAGCAGCCTCCTAATCCCAGCAACAATCTCCACAATCTCTTATACGCATCCCGCCCCGAGTTTTTCCTTCCTTCTCTGAGACCCGGTGCCTCCACCAAAGGCCCCTTCCCCATGCTGCAGCCCCTGCATGCTGGGTGCCATGCCTGCTCCGTCCCTTTGAAGGTTGCCCACCTTGCATGCAGGGTGGCAGATGCTCCTCTTCACTGTCCCCATGGCTCTCATCATTGCAGCTGGAGAAGGAGAAGCAGGACACCCTGCAGCCCTTTAAAGAAAAGCAGCACACCACTTGCCTGTCAGGCTTTCACTGGATGACTCCTTTCACTCACTTTCTCCATACAAGCTTTACTCAGCTGGCTGGGGACAGGATACTCAGCTACCTGAATTTTTACTGTGTCTATTTTGCTGCCTGTGGGTCTTTGATGTTTCTCAGCACCATATGAGGCTGCTGCAAGAGTTTTCATCCCCACCATTTCCAGCAGGGTACCTTTCCCCTGCTCCCCTGCCACAGCAGTTCCCATATGGCCATGCCTCTCTGTGGCAGGAGGGGGAGGATGTAAACTCATGGCACCCCCTGTTTTCATCCATCTGATGCAGCAATCATCTGCCAGGCACCTCTAAGAGTCAGCTTGCTTCGATTTCCAAATGGAAGCAGCGACTATGCTAAAAGGCTGCAATCTGCAGGTTTTCCTTGGTTTTCCTGTGTCATTTCTGCTTGTGTTCAAGACTAGCAGGTCAGAGAGAGCCCAGAAAAGCTATCAAAGCAGCAACAGCACATGCTGGTGTAAGGTGAGAGATTTAATTTTAGTTCCAAAACATAAATAATTTCAAATGGGCTGTTGAGAGGCAGAGAGGTAAGGGGCAGCAGGGAGTCAATAGTGAAGGGGAATTTAAGGAGCACCTGTAGCAGCCATGACTCTGCCTGTTATTTATGCTGCTTTCCTGTGTGGATTTGTGCCCACGCATCCCTCACTAGCAACTTGGTGGCAAACACCTACTGGCCAACTTCAACTAAACTTGCCATGGAAACACAGATCACAAAATGCTCAAAAGTCAGGCAGGTTAAAGGAATTGCACTGGCTTTGTAGCATGAGCTAGGCTAAAGAAAGGCTTGGGATTGCAGACCTTAGAGGATGACAGGGATTTTCTTTTGTAGTCCCCAGGAACCAGCACCTTTCCCGGCAGGCACGGCTGAAGCCTGCCTGCATTTGGGTTTCTCGGCCTGGGCAGGGCAGGAGTTGGGTGACACCAGCCCAGGAGGTCCCCGGGGAGGCAGAAGGACTGGAGATTCATCATAAAACTGCAAAAGCTTTGAAAGCCTGTCAGGAGCTCCTGGGCTTTTCCTCTTGGCTGGCCACAATGCTCAGCGGAGGGGAGGAAGGACACCCAAAGTGCCCTGTGAGAACAAATACACCTGATCACTTCATCCCCGGACTTCCCGCCTGCAGGTGGGCAGGGCTGCTCTGCGGGGCACCTTCGTGGCCAGCATCGCTTTTCTGTCTTCACGTTGCATAGCAGAAGAGGTTGGTGGTAATGCCACGTTACAGTCTTAGAGAAACACTGACGCTTGGTAANGGAAGGACACCCAAAGTGCCCTGTGAGAACAAATACACCTGATCACTTCATCCCCGGACTTCCCGCCTGCAGGTGGGCAGGGCTGCTCTGCGGGGCACCTTCGTGGCCAGCATCGCTTTTCTGTCTTCACGTTGCATAGCAGAAGAGGTTGGTGGTAATGCCACGTTACAGTCTTAGAGAAACACTGACTCTTGGTAATGGTCGAGTGGTACAAAACATTAGAAACCAAAGTCTCCAGTTGTCAGTACCCAATGGAGCAAAAGCTGGTGGNCGGGGCACCTTCGTGGCCAGCATCGCTTTTCTGTCTTCACGTTGCATAGCAGAAGAGGTTGGTGGTAATGCCACGTTACAGTCTTAGAGAAACACTGACGCTTGGTAATGGTCGAGTGGTACAAAACATTAGAAACCAAAGTCCCCAGTTGTCAGTACCCAATGGAGCAAAAGCTGGTGCTTTTTTTTTTTTAAACATTATTTGACTTTCTGTTACATTTAATCGTACATTAATTTTTCTTGAACTGGTAGGTTCTTCTTTGGTTCGAATTATTGGAACAACTCTGAAATTATTTTCCCGTCTGTTTTGGGTACACATACTTCCACATAGGTTTTTTTTTTTAGTCGGGAAATTACATTGCCTTTATATTCTCAAAGACCAGCAATATTGTCTAACTAGTGTTTCTGTTTATATTAATTGAATATAGATAAATTTTTTGCTTGTTAAGGCTGAGGTTTTATAACTGCTTGTTTTCAGAAAAAACCCTGCCATTCTTTTCCATTGGTCAGGCAATATATATCATGATCTCATGACATGAACACCCATCATTAGGAAAGACATAGGTAATCACAAGAATAGCATCACCAAGAGAAAATGCTTCAAAACTAAAGCTAACTAATGAAACCACGGCTTTAAAGCCACTCAGTGAACTTCCTGATGAAATATTGATTTTATGAGTTTCATCAATGTTTTTTTCCCCATACTTCAAGAATAAATCATAACCATCTGTAAAGTGTTCTTTCATTTGAAATTACTCTCAGAATAATTCCTGTGGAAAATTCCTGCTTGTACCTTGTTTGTGAGCGGCTCACAGAGATAAAATATTTGGCATTTTGTACATTTTGATGGGTTAGAGAGGCCATGCGATATAGTTCTGATGCCTGAGTAGATCAGGCAAGCTCTCAGAATAAATCTTCTCATGCAAATATAATTATCAGCTGATAACTCCCCTTCCCTAAGTATTCAGCCTGGGTAGACTGCAGAAATTGCCTTATATTTCAAGCTTTAAAGATAAGCTTTAATAAGACCTTTTATTTGTATTCTAACAAGTTTTAATACAGACTTTTGTTTGTATTCTAACGTGTTTCTATACCCTTGAGTGAAGGACATGGTACGAAAGGACTGTCATGTTTATTATCTGCCTGAGAGCCACACGCCGCACTAAGGCGGCAGGAGTGCAGGCTTGGGCACGCTGAACTTCCCCGTCTGTCACCTTTCTGCTGGGACTGAACTGCCATCGCGTGGAAATTTTGCCAACTTGCACGTTCCCGTAAACACGAAGAGCCAGAGAGACTTGGGAGCAGAACAGAAATGTAGAGAGCTGGGAAGCATTAACTGGTGTGAAGCTACAAGGTGAATGTGAAAAATTGATGGGACATAGGGTTAGTCCAAACTCTTGCTCTCTTTTGCTTGTCTTTTCAGAGCTATTTAGGTTTGAAAACATTTACTGCTCGCTCTCTCTCGAGGTCACAGATCACAGAATCACAGAATGGTAAGCATTGGAAGGGCCCTCTGGAGATCACCCAGTCCAACCCCCCTGCTAAAGCGGATTCACCCAGAGCAGGTTGCACAGGAACGCATCCAAGCGGGTTTTGAATATCTCCAGGGAAGGAGATATACTCACTGCTGTGAGGGTGACAGAGCACTGCAACAGCCTGCCCAGAGAGGCTGTGGAGTCTTGTTTCCAGAGGAAAAACTAAATTCTTAGAACTTAAATTTGAAATGCAGTTAGTAGTTATCAAATGACGCCTACATCTCTTTTCATAC
This sequence comes from Steatornis caripensis, assembly GCA_013398225.1. Lineage (NCBI taxonomy): Eukaryota > Metazoa > Chordata > Aves > Caprimulgiformes > Steatornithidae > Steatornis > Steatornis caripensis. The sequence continues at coordinate 105,901 of VZSC01008112.1, read as the reverse complement.
AGAAAAATGTGTGTTTATGTCTGAAAGTATCTAAGGGGATCAATGTATCTCACAAGCCAAGCTGACCTTTTAAAGAGGTCTATTGGCATCTCTCCGAGAGGAAAAGCGGGCTTGGTTAGTGACTGGTTTTCTCTTCTGCACTTCTGAATTTCTGTGTTGATCATAAGGAAACAGTGCCAAGCTGAGCGCACGCACAGCGGGACAGATCTGTGCCGGGGACAGCTGCACTGTGGCAACCAGCATTATTCTGGGCTATTTTAAGACCTTTATCCTGAATCAGCATCCAGGCAGTATATGGGCATGTTCAAAAGTAGCATCAGGGTTCATTAGTTTATCTAAAACTTAATTTGTGGGACATCCTGGTATAAGCGCACATTTTAAAATGAAGAAAAAAGCTATCCATAAGAATCCTGTTAAACAGCAGATGATATTTAAAGGTATTTAAATGCACATGTACTTCTGTGCTTTGAACAGTACGGAATACCGAGAAGTAGACTGACAAATAACAGGATTTAGAACAGTTACGTTTTAAGCTTGGAAGGGACCATGATGCTCAGAAGTACCTTCCCAGCATCCTAACAGTGTACTGAGCTGCCAGGCACAGACATGTACACACATCCACGTGTGCTGACCTGGCACGCACCTACTTGTCTGCTTTCCCCACTCAGTGTAAGCTGGGAGATAAGGGGGAAAAAAACTTAGTTGCAAGTCTTGTCTCTTCCTCTGTGGATAAATATTTCCCCTGTGAAGCTGAGAGCACCCGCGAGATGCGGACAGCAAACACCGGGGGTGTACGGCTCTGTGTTTGCCATCAGCCGAGCCATGGCAAAGCTTGCTCTTACTGGCGGCTGCTCTTCGTGGGCTGGTTTCCATATGCCTTTAGCTGTCACCAGAGACTGCATGCCACTGAGCGACTGTCAGCCGGGGGTTGGCGGCAGTCACCACCAGCAACGTGCACGACATTGGTGTCCTCAGGAGGCTCAAATAGTCTACAGCAGGCATACAGTCACTGATAGTTAAATCAGAAAAAGAATACTTAAGTACCTCAAAAATTATGGCAAAGTTCCTAATTGGTCTACAGCAGACACCCTCCAATCATCTCAATTTAGAATAACTTTTGTTGTGCAAGCCCTTTTTCTACCCAGAAGTTTTAAGTATAACTACAGCCAAGATTGTCCTTAAAATCTCACAGCTAGAGCTAGCTGAAATTTGGCTAAGGAGCTAAAATAAGGGTAAGAGGAATTTGGAAGAAGAAAGATTGTATCATCTCCATTTCTCATTTTCTTCCAGCCCTCTAGTTCCATCAGCTCAAGAGGTGTCAACTCTTAACAGAAGAATTTACAAAGGGCTCCCTTGTTCCCGGAACGTTTTGATATGCCTGAACTGAATTTCTGCTCTTTAAACAGAAGCGTTTGCACCTTCTCTGCAATGGGAAAAGCCTAATGACACTCTGGTGCCTGATGGCATTTGTAGGTTTTCCAATGAAGACAAAGCAGTATTTTGCTCTCATTTATACTTAATAAGAAGCAGGGAGACAGTGCTATTTTTCTGATCATCTGCTTTTGTATAGCGAAGGTATTTTTTAATACCAAAAAGTATTTCATGGGTGTATCAGAAAGTTCAGGAAAAGTATTTAAAACAAATTCATTTACCATATGCATCAATATTTTAGGCTTAAGAGGACACTGTCAACTTGAAATTGGGGAATTAAAGTAAATATCCACAGTAAGAGCTTTAGATACAAGGTTTTGCTTGTGAACTTTTCTGGACGCACTAGTCATTCTACATTTGTTTCATTTTGTCCTTCTCATGTTCTTGTGCGAGCAGCAAGATAAAACCTATCCTGATCACATTGGGAAAAAAATAACCACACAAAATGCTATCAATCAAATGCAGAGAGACCACAAGAGAGGAGAACATGTGACTGCAATCTCCACTCAGGTGAAAAACACATTTCTGACAAAATTAGTTCTGTGGGTTTTTTAATATCCTTTAAAAAGGGGTAAACATTACAGGATTATTGCCCCAGTACATTACCTCTTGTTTAGTCATTCACACTTGTGAAAACTGAATGCAAAAACATGTGGCTTCACAAGGTTTGCGGAAGTGGAGAAACTTGTACAAAGTATCTTCAGGGTCAAACTGGGTCATGATCCTGTTCACATAAAAAAGGTCAAATTTTCCTTTCACGTAAATTAAACTGCAGAAGTATTTTCCAGGCAGTATGCTATGACTTTTTCTAATTTACCTGACTGTTGCTTAGACACAGTTATCTTTGAGAATCTATAGGCTTATACCAATATAAAGAATTACAGGAGTGTAATTTTCCTTTAAACTAGTGCATGGAAAGTTACCCAGAAATTCTACTTTTGCATCATGCAGCAGAGAAAGGCACAGATTTGTGCATAGTTACATTGCTCAGAGCTGCACAAGGCAAAGCAAGCAAAACAATGCAAACACTTCCACAAGCAAGAGCGAAACGTGGTCATTTGGGAATTTATTTTTTGGCAAAACATTGTGAAGCATGGCTGGGGAATGTTGTATTTCAAAAGATGAAAGGGCAACAGGATGCATCTTTTTTTCTAACTTATAATTGCTGGTGTTTGGGGTCTTCTTCTTATAAAAAACCCCACACAAACGCAGTCCCTGCCCACGACATACTCAAGTCACTGCTTCATTTTACTTTTTCTTTCTCTCCAATGCAGATGGGTGGGGATGAAAATGAAGAAAAGAGCAAGCTCCCTTCGAACAAATGCGGGATCCTCAAGGCAGAGCACACCCTCCTCAATACTGATGCTGCTTTAGAGGGTTGGGCAAGAAGGGGACGTTCTCCGAATCCTGCCAGCTCCTCTGTCACCAGTCTGACACCTCCTCCCGGCTGCACACCACGCCAGCATCCTCCTCATGGGAGCAGTTGTGCGTGCCGATGTCAGCGTGGGCACACTCCAGCAGTGTCTTCTCCTGCCCAGAGCACTGGACATCGTCGAGGAGAATGCGAAGGGAGGCCCCTTCCCCAAATTCTGCCTTCTTGCTGGCCCGCACCACGTAGGGGAAGCCCAGCTGGCGGCACACCACGGCAGCGGCAGCTGAGCTCCAGCCATCATCGCACACCGTGCCCCACTCACCATCGATGTAAACCTCCACCCGGCCCCGGCTCCGGCCGCGGCCCTGCTGCTCCATCAGCCGCACGGTGCCATTTTGCAGCGGCGGGGCTGTGCTGGGGGGTTTCTTCTTCCTGCGCTGCCCTTTCCTCTCTCCTTTCCTGGGCTTGGAGGCCCTGCCGCTCAGCCCTGGGGCGGTGGTGGTCGTGCTTCGGTTCCCCGGCAGCAGTGGGGCTTGGCCCACCCAGTCCACAGCCGGTGTGCGGTGAGTTCCGGGGTCTGCCCTGCCTCCCCATGGGGACTCAGTCGTAGTCTTCAGCCGGGGACGTGGTGTTGGTGTTTTCACAATAAGCTCTGTTGGAGGAAAACCCCAGGAAACCATGAGACTGTCGCTCTAGAGACGCTACTTAAAGACAACTACACGAAACCAGTGCTCATTTTTGACTTATCCAATGCATTTCTTGGAATTTGCTTACTTGATCCTGTTGAGAAGCGACAACACTCCCAGTGAGCCAATACCTCCTCAGCGAAAAATACTGGCTGCTTTTAGTTAGCAGAGAGGGCTGCGGGGCTTAATGCCAACAAGCAAGCCTCTCCCAAGAAGGAAACCTTACCGGATCTCCAAGCTGATTATTGGCAAAAGCACCCCTGGCCATTAAAGGGTGGGCGCTGCAGTTTCACCATCAGAAGAGGAGCTCCCCACGCTACCCTTCTCCCCCGCTGAAAGCATTTTTAAGACAGTCACTATTTCTGCTCTTTTCTTCATTACTAATGATTGGATCGTTACCAGAGTGCCAGCCTCCCCACTGGGCCAGATGCTTTATTCAGAGGAGCTGAAATCAGGAACACGCAAAATCAATTCTCTCTGGCAACCCCAATGTGCAAAAGGAATGGAGTTGCCAGGACAACACATAAAACAGGATTTGGGGGTGGTTTTTTTCGTCCTTATGAAAAAAATAAAAGAGCCTTGAACTCTGAAGAGCTGAAAATTCTTTGCTGTCAGAGTTTCCAGGCATTACTGGACTTGCTTATTAACGTGCACTCTATTTTTAGCTTTAAAATAAGTTTCAGCTTGTCAGAAGGAAGCAATTCAGAATTATTCAGAATAACAAACTACTGAGCTGGGACAGTGTCACATACACTTGCAAAGACATCATGACTTTTTGAATTATATCCTAGATTTATCCATTCTCATTCATCATTGGCTTTGTAGTACACAGATGAGGAAAAATATGAATGTCTTGTTTGTGCTTAATATCTATTGTTCCCAAAAGACAAACCCTTGCAGCAGTCCAGTTTTTCAAAATAACGGTCTTTGGAGAGGCACTGTATTTATGGCATGAAAATATTTCACTTTTTCGGAAGCTGAGGTTCTGAAGGCAAGAAACAAATGTGAAAGCCTTACCTGTGCACAGCTCAGTTGCTGGAGCTCCATCTGGCAAAGCACTTAAAGATCCCAGAACTCACAGTACGCAGGACTGCATGAACGCTAATGGTCACTTGGGAGTGCTTTTCACCTCACTGAATCAAGTTGTTGTTATATATTACTCTTCGTCAAGCTATTTATTAAATACACTTCCAACAAATGCACTCGTCGGGCTAATGCAAGCCACGTGGCTTGCCGATTCTCTTACATTTACACTAAACGCTAAGCAAAAGAGCAAAATATTTACAGCTACACATCTTGTTTGCATGCTTCTGAATCTAAATCTTCATGCTTAATTCTCACCTACATATGAAATTGAGACACTTAGCAGAATCTCTCCCACTGTTCCTAAGTTTTATTTTATGAGGAAAACTACCTTGTAAACAAACCCAAAAGATTTAGTTATATGTGTAGTTTAAAAATCTGGACTTTGGACTTGCATAGAGAATAATGCATAAGCATAAACAGAGACAAAGCTGGTTGAACACAAACCACGTTAGCAGTATTTGGAAACTGCCTGCACAGCTTGGAAAGGAGAATGTTTCTGAAGATGCGCTGAGCGCTCAGGCATGTCAACAGTAAATAATTAGCCTTAGATCTCGTTCCACCTTAAAGATTCAATCTTGCAAGGTGCTGACCACCCTCATGCCTCCCTGAAGTCACAGCTACAGGAACTGCAATGACTCAAATGCAGTGTAACACGATTAATGTAATTAAAAATTAAATAAAACTGTTCTGACATTAGAGATCCCACAGTAATATTAACTTCATTACAAAGTTGTTAGAGGACTGCCTAGGTACTTATATGTGTAAACAAAATACACAGGGGAAAGGAAAGGTGATGGTGCCTAATCTAATTCTGAGATCCTAACAGCATATTTAGAGTTTTGCATTTAACATGAGTAGTACCTGGCTCGCTGCAGATTCAGCTACATCGTTGACTGCTCCAGCTTTAGCAGTACAATACTTCATTCAGTGTGAAGCAATCAAAAAACCCTGGAGGGTTTGGATAAGCCAAAAGTTCACCTGAATGGCTGATCATGCTGATTCTTTTGGGAGCATTTTCTCTTCCAATATTCTCTCACTTACAACTAACAATGACTCAGCCTTCATCTTGCTCAGTGAGGTATTTCCCAACCCTTTAGCCATCTACCCTTCAGCTCCTGAAGTGCTCCTTGCTACCTGAAGGCACTACAAAAAATCACTTATCACTGAAAAGCACCGTGGAGCACAGGATCTCAGTACAGAAACAGTTATGGGGAAATCAATTTGGTGGTAATGAAACAGGTACAATGTAGCTTGGAAAAGGGAAAATGTACAAGGGCAGAAACTACAGAGGAGATTTCACATGGTCACCTTACGCTTTATTTGAACCAACTCTTCAGATCCAAAACAGCTGGTAAGAACTAATTTTGAGCATACTCTGAAGAGCGAAGTTCTGGGTGGTCTCCAGGCGTACAGAGATAGCACGAGCCTGGAGTATGTTTTTCCTGCCAGCTAACATGCACCAATAATAAACAGCAACGGTGACACTTACTCTCCTTTGGCACAAACTGGATGAGCTTGCTTTTTACTTTCACTGGCAACGGCTCAACTCGGCATTTTCCTGGTGGTGCTCTCCTGCGAAAAAAAGGGACGCATACGGCGCACAATTAATTCCTTTCCCCTGGCATCCTGAGCCTTTGCTTCCCATTGTTTTTCAATGAATGTAATGCTCACTAGGGAAAAAAAAAAGAAGTCTGTTTAAATGATCCAAGTAATTTCTTACAGTAGAAAACATAACTGAACAATCACATATCTCCGTTGATCAAAGTCCAAATATTCACGAGGCAGTGGAGTCCTCTGGCTGTGTTTGCAAGTGCTATTGCTGAATTCATTAAGGAAACAAAACATTGGCAGGTTCAAGCATTAGAGAAAAAGATTCATCAAACTGTAAAGAAAAATCACAAAACTAGACAGTATATGTTGAACACCTTACATAAAGGTCAAGTGTACGCAAGTTTTCAGTCTGTCTTCAGAGAAGCAAAATAACAGACTATTATTCATACATAAAGCCCAAACAAAAGACTAAAACTAAAACTACTACAAAAGCAGTACCAAAACTGTATTAGTTTCAAGCAAGAGCTCTAAGTGTCTCCTACTGAGGCTTCCTCTTAGTGTGATGCATTATTTTGACACACATTTGTTTGCCGTGGACGTATGTCTCACTTCTGAGAAGTTACATCCAGTTCATCATCACTTTTTCCTACTCCGGCTGGCTCCTTAATCTGCAGCTTTCTTCAGAGGTTTCCAAACTGGCTCAAAAATGCACGATGTTTGCATTTGGAGGGTGCAACTCCTTTGTAATTACAATAGTTTGCATTTGTGTTTCTGTGAAAGGCAAAGAGCTCCTCTCTCAACTACTGCCACAGGGACATTCCCTACTTTTATGAATTTTCCTGTGATTTTTTTCTGTACTCTACACAATAAACTTCTTTTTAAACTGATGTCTGTCTTTTGACTTCTGCTTTCTGTATTTTTGCAAAGGTTGCGTAATAGCAGCCTCTTAACACACAGTTTGCAGGAACTCTTCCACTGTGTTAGATAATGGAAAATGCTCCTGACAGAGGAGCGTTAGAGCAAAACACGCGGCAGCTCTGGGGGCTGTTTAACTTTGGGGTCTGGTTGCAACACAAAACAGAAAAGTGGTTTGGTTCAAAATGCTTAGATAGCTAATGCTGTAAATTTAATCCGTTTAAAAATAATAAAAGCTACAGAAGTCTCGCTCTACATGTCTGGCTGAAAGTATTTTGGTGTTTAGCCAATAATAATAATGCTTAAAAAACAGGAAGATGGAAAAAACAGCTGTAGGTCTTCCCATAAAACACAGCTATTCCCTGCCTCGCCCAGTCTGAAGATACACACACGTGGGATCCAGAAGGTCTAACAATGGTTTTAGTTCCTTGTCCAAGCCATTTTCCTCTTTAAAACACAAAAAACAATGTACTTCTTGACATTTATTTCTGCTTTGCCCAAAAACGCACTGCAGGTCACGCTGTGTCAGCTTCAGCTGCAGCTGCCTGGGGACAGCAGATGCAATCAGCTACAAGGGATGGAGAGGAGCTGAGAATAAACACCTGTAGAACAACTGCCTCCTTTCGGGCAGGAATCTGAAGAAATTTTGACTGTGAAAGACAAGCCACGCATAAAATATTCCTTTAGCTTTTAGGAACAAATCTTCCAAGCCACATAACACCAATAGGCCTCATAAAAAGTCGGTGGTCACCAGGCAGCGTAGACTCTGATGACTGCAGGAGCAAAGCAGACCCATGAAGGGTTGCTCCAGTTGTTCCTTCATCAAGGGCCACAGAAGGGCCCAGAATGGGAGAAGAGCTAGTTAGTCAGTCAGCATCATTCATCACATCCACACCCGGACACGCTGCACCACGCTGAGGCTTTGCAACAAGAACATCTCATACCTAGAGGTGTCCACCACTTTGTACACCACTCCATGGGGAGATGTGGCGCTTGGTATGCCGGTAGACATGAAGTAAAGTTCCCCTGGGAAAAAAAAAAACCAAAGTCAGCCATGAAAACACTCCATGGAGCTTCTGTTCTGTACAGCACAAGGGCAGTAACTCTGCATCACAGGTCAGAGAGCATCAGGAAGCCTGGGACCGACACGGAGATCTGGCTACCGGAGAAAACAAGGCAGGTTTGCATTTGGGTTTGTAGTGAGAGTTCATCTGCAGTCCAGTGGCATAAAATACTCCCACTTAGTGAGGGGGAGCTTTTACGTATTGTCATGAAACAATATTTTGACAAATTTCCACTGCATGTTCATCTGCTCAGGCCTCCGCTGTCATCTCAGCCTGATCTGTGTCCTTTAACTTCACTAATGCAAATCAGTCAAACCCTGAATCCCCTTTGTCAAAATGAAATGAAAGGCAATTAAGACTGTTCACACTGCGTTCTGCTCTTTTGGATGAAGCACTCCTTTGCGGTGAATTACAGACCAAGATTTTGCTTTTCCTTTCTCAAGCACACTCACAAAGTGAGATGTGTCTTACGAGAAAGGCATTTGGGTTTGTCACAGCCCTGTCAGGTCACACAGGCAGGGCTAGACCTTCAGCCAAACAATGCCCATCATCATTTATTTGATGTTTTTTTCTCTTAACTGCATTTCTGTCCCTCTTCCTGTTGTGCAGGGGAGGCCAGTATAAGCAGTCCTTCTGGCACTCTCCTTCCTCTTTTGCCAGCTGAAGTGCTTGGTGCAATGAAAAGGATCAGAGAGCTGATCAGGATGAAAAAATAAATTTGCAGTATTTCAAAAAAGAAAAAAAAGGAGGAGATAGAAGCAACAGAGACCTTTTCAGTAAGTAAGTGAGGCAGATTTCTTTGGGTGTCCAGTGGGTACCCCAAAGGGAAGAGGGGAAGGAACGGAGGGGTCAGAGTGGGCAAAGGAGGGTGCGGGCAGTCGGTGGCAGCTCCTGCTGGCTGCTGAGCCTTCCTCCTCCTCCTTGCTCTCCTGTGCTGCCACAGGCCAAGCTCCTCCAGATACTCCCAGCGCAGAAATCAGCCACCCTTGGCCACCCTCGGATGGTTTCTTTCTTTTTCTGGTGGGCTCCATTAACCACAGGCCAGAGGCAGCCTTGATCCAAACAGGGATGGGAAACACCTGGCACTGCGTCTTGCAGTGCAGTGATGTGTACTTCACATCCCACCCCTTTTTCATGGAAATTGTCAGGCAGAAATACGGACGCAGGGGCTATGAAGCACACAGGCTGTATCACACGTGCGTGCCACAGACATAGCACAGTGCCTGGGGTGTCCCCGACACATTCAGCTGCCAGGGGACAATGCTGCTGCCTTCGTAACAGCTGTGCAATGAGCCTAAAATATAGATGTCTGCGCCACATAAACACATCCACCACACCAGCCGATCAACATTCATCAGAGCAACAACCCCAAAACCCAAATGCTTCCATGAAGAAAAGCTCGTTAAAATAAACTGCGTGATAAACTTGTAAAAAAGCAGACTCCCAGCACACCAAAAAGGTGCAAGAGATAACTGGTCACGGCAGATAAAGAAAACTCACTAAACTGTTATCAACAGATTTCCTTCAATTATAATAAAGCAAATACAAGGCAAATAATGCCTCTGAGAACAAACTACAGCACAAATTTCCACCCAGCTCTATTATACTTACGTGAAGTATGCGTGAAAAGCACAGGGTAGAAGAACGGTGGCAGTGTTTCACCCCTCTTTTGCACAGACACAGGACCAGGGAGACATCGCTCGCCAGGTACATAAGCAAGGGCTGCACTTGGCAGCCTTGGCATAAAGCTGATTTAAACTAAGTTATTCTGATTTTAGGGTAAGATACCCTTCTCACCAGAGCACTGCGAAACAGCTCTACCTTCCATGAAAATTAACCATTGAAGAAAATGAATTTTAACTCCAAAAAAGATAAGATTCCAAAGTCAAACCTTTGAGCTAATACTTGGATGATCTGCACTTATGTGATAAGATTTGCATATATATATGATTGGCAGCAGATGTTGCATATGTGCTACATCCACACCTGACATAATCTGCAGGGAAAACAGACATTTAAAAACTGGGGCATTCTGGTAGCTGGCACTTGTGATCATGAGCTAGGACCTCCCTGCAACAGGGCAGAACACAAACTCTTGCATTGCTGCGTTGCACACGACGCTGCTTATCAACGGAGCTAAACGTCACGGGGTTCACCCTCTCCCTGTCCCCAGCCAGGGGCTGCCCGCTCTGCCTGCCCCACCACAGGGCTGGGTAATTAACCATACCCTTGCACGAACAAAGGGAGTGACCACCAGCTTTCACCCCAGGATTCTTTATAGCCTCCTTCTCAAATCACAGCAGCTCCCTCCTAGAAAGCAGGCTGTCTCCAGTCTTAAAAACACAGCTATGCAAAGCTCCACTGAGACTACCTCCTTCAGTCCTGTGCAAGGCAAAATCCCAGCTGGCACTAACACAATATGGACTTAAGCAGCCTTTCGCTGATGCCTCGCTTGAGACATAACGTAAGGCTTTCATTCTGCTTTACCTTGAGAGGTACAAATATTCCAGGCCAGGGTGAGCAGGTTCATAATCACTGTTCCTTACATCTGCTTCCCTGTATCCATTAATAACATCTACAGCTTTCTTGACTAGCCAAGAGCATAGACTGGCTCTCACTTGGGTGTCAGCTTCTCAGCCTCCCAGGGCCCGTATTCCCCACAGCACGGCATCATGAAGAATGAACTTTCTTTTCTAAGCTGTGCTTTACTAGATTTGCCCCCTGCTGTTCCCCATCCCTCCAGAGGGTAGGTGTGTGGGCAGCAGCACACCCAGCACGCCCAGCCTCAGTCCTGCAGAGAACTGCCTATCCAATTCCCCCCACAGTCACTGTGTGGCACGCTGGCCTCCAAATCAGAATTGTAACTTTGGTTTGATATTTGAGAGATGCTGGGAATCTCACCCACTGGCGGTTTTAAAGACTGAAAGACTCATGCTCTGCCTCCCCAGCACCCATTGCCTCCCAGGAGTCCTCTCTGACCCCTCCTCTGGTGTTTTAATTCAAAGAGAAACCACAAGTATGCCAATCAGTGCAATATAAAGTTAAAAGATTACCCGCTTCATCTTCAGCAAAGGAGATGATGTACTGGTAATAGTTATTGATAAGCCCAGGGAACATGCATGTTTGTCCCATCCCCATGCAGATTTCACTGTACTGCCATTCTCCGGTAGCACGATCCTCCTTCAGAGACATCAGGCGCCTGCAAGGCAAAAAAGCACTTCCATCAAGCAACCAAGAAGACGATTCATGACTGTTAATCAGAACACCTGAAAGGATGTTTAATGCTCCCTACCTGCATTAGGTACTATAAGAACTGTAGCTCCTCCAAGAGATAAAAGATTGTTAATATTAAAACAGATATATTATATACCCCTGCAACACCGTGTCTTTCAAGGGCAACACAAGCACAAGAAAAATTTATATGGGAGGGTTTAAGGGATGTCAGGCTGGGGGGACCTTGCCAGGGTTGCATAGAACTTGGCTTCACTGCAGCTCTGCGGCCCCTCTCCTGCGCCCAGGACCAGTGCATCAGCCGGGGCTGTGTGTGACAGAAGCCTGGGAGATGCAGATACAGCAAAGGCAGAGAGGTGCAGGGAAAACAAGGCATTTTCATGCCTGCCTCATCACAGGTTTGCAGCAGACTCACTGCTGAACAATTTTTTTTTTTTTCTTTCAGTGTCTTCAATGTCTGGAAACTTTGCATCTGGGTGGGTTGGGGTTTTTTTAGGATGCATTCAAATGCTTTTTTACACCACTTCCAAGACTGTAACTGAACATTGTATGATTGTCCCTTTATTTGTATTGGCATGATGTGAATCAGCAACATCGAGGGCTGCTGGAATGCAAAGATTGCATTCCTGCACAGCATCATGTAACAAAGGTTATATAAAACATGCCACAAGCCCTCTGTAATGAGCAGTCAGGCTTTGCACAGTGCTTGCAACCAGCCAGTAACAGCATCTCCTCAGTAAGACTGCACGAGCACTTGCAGGCAGGTGTAGTATTGCTGGAGGACTTCGGCGGGGAGTACAGCTTAGTGAGTATCTGAAGTATTTACTCACCCACTCATAAAATCACCAAAAATATACAGGCCATTCAAGTTTGGAGACTCGCAACCCCGATAGACATAGCCTCCCGTAACGGATTTCCCCATTTTGTGTGGATACGCGTAAATTGGAAGCACATCATCTGCAGGGGAGGAAAGATCTGTGACTTGCTTGTTTCGCACTTGATGCAGAATAGCTCTTTATCTAGATAGTTCTGAAACTAGCATGATACAATCAGGTTCATCCGCGCATCTTATTTCAATGAACCGCCGATGGAGTCATATTTAGTTTGCTAGTCACCTTTTCACAACCATGTTTGATAGCCCTGTCCAGCTGGCTGTGCTAACCGAGGACAAGCTAGCTCAGAGAGACTGGCCGCTGCTTCGCTTGCGGTATAAGCTGAATCCCTGATAAGCCTGAGTGCTCTCTATCATCCAAACACCTCACCGTTCTCCTGAGCCCTTCTCCTGCTACAACCCAGCTCTGTTAGCGCTGCACCTGGCCCATTTCTACAGAGCCTGGCTGGTTTTGCTATCAATTTGCACGTTACTCTTAGAGTCACTACACCCATGCAGGAGATCTTTGCCCAATTCAGCTTTGTTTCGGTGGTGGGAAGGAAAAAAGAGATGGGTAGCTCAGACTGCGGGCACAGATGAAAAAACATGTCAGATGTCAGCACGAATAGCTTCCGTTTCTCTGAAACAGGGGAGCTTAACCTGAAAGGGTCATCAAATACTTATGGTACGGCACAGGCAAGATGTAGTACTGTCATATTAATTGTAAAATCTAAGTTAGAACAGAAGATAGTGGCAAAACAGAGGGAGATTTTGAGGGTCTCCACTGGATGCTTCCTCCTCTTTCTCTTGAAACTCCTGGGTTACTGGTGTCTCCTCGTGTTATCGACCCCTCATCATCCTCACAGCGTTTCTCCCTGCCCGTGTAGCAGATGCCCCAAATAGCAAACGCAGCAGCTCTGCCACCAGGGAACTTGCACCAAGGGCATTTAATCTGAAGCAAGTGTTTTCTACACTTCAGCTGTACTTAGAATTTTAAAGGGGCTGTGACATTTCACTGTTCTAACAAAAGGGTCTCTAAAGGCAACAGAAATCATTCCGAATCACTGGAGACGCCAGTAAAGTGTTTGCTATGAAGGCTCCTGCAGGTGCTGTCACGCAGGACTAAACAGGCTCTCTGACAAGCGCTTCACCAAAGGGAGTGCAAAAAATCTGCTCCCTGCTTTTGAAATTTTTATAAAAAACACTTAATCACTACCACTGTACCAGTAGCTAAGTTAACAAAAGGAAGGAAGTTAAACTAAAGGAAGGAAGTTAGACAACACCATATAGCACATAGAAGAGAAAAAAAATCAGAATCTGAGCTAGTGAGTGCCAAACCAGTGCCAGCCCACTGCCCCCCTGGATCTCTGGGGAGATGCTCCAGCACAAGATCCGGTCCACGTCAGGTCTTGCAACGCTATACACTCTGACTTCACACATGCACTGGAATTTAGCCAGCCAGCAAATAACCTGAATCCCGGTTTGAAAAGCTAAAAAAAAAAAAAAAAAATTTAGGTCTCCCTTTTTGGCATAGTGAAAAGAAACAAAAACACACTGTATGTTCAGTTACCTGCAAAGCAGGCAGTGTGCATACTGCTTGGTCAGCTTACACACTATGTTTCTCATTTTTAAATAAGGACTCTACTTGTGAGTTACGGAGAAAAATACAATTTCTCCAAATTGTTCTTGCTTCTGCAGGAAAGCTTATTTTATGTGGAAAAGATGAAATTGTCCCCCTAAATCACAGAATCACCAAGCAATTTGACTAACACCACAGATTGCCTAGAAAAACAACAGCTAGCATGTTTCATTTTCCTCCTAACTCAAAAATGGTAGCATTTGGACTTTCAATATTTATCCCCAAGTCAGTTCCCTTCTAGACTGAGACAGAATAGATTTACATCTCAAAAACGTATGTTTTCCACCAGGCAGCCAGGCTTTGAAGGCAGGAATTAAAAACGGTGGTGCAGAAAACTGCACAGTGTGAGACAGAGGTAATTTAGACATCTAGTTACCCATTGAAGAATTGGCACAAAGTTTTTTATCGTAACAGCTGAATCCTTCCCTCGCCCTCCAGCCATAATTTTTCCCTTTCTCAACGATGTCGATTTCTTCATATTTGTTCTGTCCTACGTCTCCACAGAAGAGTCGCCCTTTCCCTTCCTTGGTTTGAGGTTCGCCCCTATCAAAAGAGCAGCGCCACATATTTCTCACTCCATACGCATAGATTTCGGGACGAGCCTTAGGGTCGTTGAGAAAAGGATTGTCAGGAGGGATTCGGTACAGAGGCCCGCGGTCGTTGTTGTTCACATCGATCCGCAGCACTTTGCCCAGCAGAGTTGATCTGTATTGGGAGAAGAAAGGAAAGACAAAAAAAAAAACCCCAAAAACTAGACATTGGTAAACATCAGAGATGGGGTTTTTTTGAAGTCTAGGGTTTCACTCTTTCCGGTTTGGAAAAGACAAGTCTTTCAATATCTCCGAAAAAACCCAACCATTTCAAGACAACTTCATTTGTCCCAGGCCACCAAACAGCCTTGAGGGTGGCACTGCCTTCCCACGACCTGCTGCCCACGGATGCGCACGCTGCTGGCTTGGAGCTGCCATAAGGATGGGTCCACTCTTCCCATATTGCAGACCCTCCTTCCACTTGCAGAAAACTAGTCTCCAAGCAGACAGCTGGAAGGCTCAGCAAGCTCACATGCAAAAAAGACACATCTCGATAACCTCCCCTAAGGAAAGTGCAGTTACACGGGATGTCTATATGCCCACGCATGTGCACAAGCATCAGTGCAAGCAGCAGGGAAAAAGTAAACTCCAGACAGAAAATCCTCCCCAATTTACCTCCCCCAGTTTCTCTTCTCACCCAGGGGCGACAGGAGAGACACACAGTGCACACAAGGGTTTAGTGGCTCTTACTTGTTCTGGGCATTTCCAAAGGTCCCAAAAGGATCCCCAGCCATGCCTCCATCTCCAGTAAATATATAGAGATACTCATCATCTCCAAAGAGCAGTTCTCCTCCATTATGGTTGGAAGCAGGTTCTTCTATTTCCAGGATTATCCTAAGCAAAACCAAGGAGGAGGCATTACCTACCGCACAAGCCCTAAGCAAAGGGCAGAGCAACGTCACTCCAGTGTTGCCCTTGCCACATGGAAACGGCTACAGATCAGTTTTGATGCAAATTCCTCCATATCCACATTACGGAATTTTGTTTGGGCATAATTTATTTTCTAACCTTAAATAATTCCAACGTATTTTCCAGACTACAGAAACATCAAATCGTGTAATAAGGAAAATCCGGGAAATCACATGACAGAATATACTTTAAATTAACGATACTTTTCTCTGATACTTCCTTCCTCCTTGTTAAATTCTTTTTTTTATTTTTTAAAGAAAAGGCACCTCAGCTCAAATTTGAATGTAAACCACAAGAGAAAGGACTCCAGTCCATCTGTGCACCTGTACAGCATCTGGCACAATCCTGACAGGCACTTTCAAGGCGAGCCTAAAACTTTTCAAACATGAAGTAATAGTTAAATTCTTAGAGAGAGAAGAATCCTTAAATAATAATTACATGCACAGGACTTTACAAGCTTAAAGAGTGGTTAAAAGCAGACCCACCAACAAATTAACATTTTGACAAAGGCTATTCAAAGCAGTACCAACAACCTTTTCCTTCATTTTAAAACCTAACTCTTTCTTAGGCTGTTTATTTTACGCACCTAGCATCCCTTTCATAGTAAGAAAAGGGTGAAATATATAAAAGTATGACTTTATAAAAAGGTAAAGCCACAAATACATGCAGTGGAGATTCCCAGGCATAATAATTGAAGATTATTTTACTCCAGCTTCTAAAAAAGCCCAGATTTCATGCTGACAGTGCCCCTTAATAGCTGAAAAACCAAATGATAATGATCACTTACACCATCTCATTTTTAGTGAGGCTTTTTTCCCTTCTGAAAGTAATGACAGTTTGTGATCAGATTGTAAGTTGTGGGAAGGAACCCAACTATGTAATTATTTTGACACCTGCTACTAAACGTCACCACCTCTGAGGTAAGGTAACCACACAGGCACACAGACTCCAGTGGGCAGCAGGAGCGAGGAAGGATCCTGTACGGACACAAAGGTGAATCCCCCTCATCCTCCCAAAAAAGATGGAAAAATCCAAAACACATTGAGCAAAAATCTTTGGACAGACAGACATACGCCTTCCTGCTAAGGCAATGCACACCACGTGTTGGCCTGAGCTGCCTCTTGGGTAGCATCTCAGGATGAAGTCAGCGGGAGCCGTGCCTACACAAGCACAACAGGACCACAATTTTGTTTTCTTGAGCTTTCTTAAGCCATACTAACCATCACCTAAATAAGCACAGAAAAAGTTACAAACATAGAGCCTGAGGATTTTTAAACAAGACAGCTCATGGGCCCTGACACCTGCCGGTTTAAGCTCCTGACTTGCTTTCCTGTGGAGCATGTTTAAATGCCTCTTACCTGTCCATCTACAGTGCTGGTTACACTGCATTGCTGCAATCGCTTTATAAACCAGCATCCCTTTTCTATCATTAGGCTACGTGCATTTTTGAGTTAGAATAGTCCACTGCCGAGTATCTGGAAAGCCCTAATATCACCCATGCAACAAAGCAAAAATCTTAACATTAATAATATTCAACATCAATAATACTCAACCACTTAAAACAGTGGTTCTACTATGTGGTTCTGCAACCGGTTATAAATCTATAGACTGACTCCACAAATAAATCTCTAATTATCTATGCATATTAATGTGGATCAACTGCAGGATCAGACTCAAATGAACTTTCAATCACAATGCACTTTGTAATAGCACAGTGGTTTGCATTTTATTTAATTTTATATTAAATTTGTAATATCACATGGTTGAACTGTCATTCAGATAAAGAAATGCGGGGCCAAATCCATCTTGGCTCTGGTACCACAGAGTTTGTTTATACTGATTTCCGAAGTCTTCGGTTTCAGAATGAATTTCACTCATGCTTTGCAGAAGTCTATTTTAAAAGGTAATAATTACGATACCAAAAAACCCCCAACCAAAACCCAAACCCCCAAATACTAACTGTAAATAACATTTAATCAGTGTTCAGTTAAGTCTTCTGACATACCAGAACTGTAAATGTTTTATCCCTGAGCACTTGCAGTTCATCCACAGAGGACAGGCATATTCTCTGTCTCCGTATGCTAGACATGGACTCGTACTAACTTGTTACCACACTGGAATGCAAGAGGAATATTAAGCTAAGTAAGTACGATCCATTAACAGCCTTCAAAAATGCACAAGCTGCCCTCCGAGATGTTAAATACATTTTTCAGAGAAACATGTACAATACCTTTCAGAACCATGGTCCAAAGCATTCATGTCAGCAGGAGAAATTCTGAACTCACTGATTCGGATTCTCTCTTCATAATGAACTTCAACTGAATAGTAGACATACACTTTACCATTAAATTTGAATTTAGGATGGAAGACAATACCTAGAAAACCTCTCTCGTCTCCTTCCCAAGGTGAGGTAAGCACGGCTTCGCTGATGTTCAGAAACGGCTTTTCGAGCCTGGATCGATTGGGGAGGTAGGTCCACACCAGGCCAACCTGCTCTGCAATGAAGAACCTGTGGGTGCCATCATTCGCGTGCACCATCGCAACAGGATTGCGCAGCCCGTTGGCGACCTCCACGAGGCAGAGCTGGAGACAGCCCTCCGCGTCAGCGGTCACTAACCCCAGGTTTTGGTTAAGGTTCTGGTTAGCCAGCAGGTGTGGAAAACAGTAGTCTGTGTCCTCCAAGGACAGGTAGCGGCAGAATTTTGCCATGTTGTTCTCCAGTGCAATTAACTTTTTGCCTGCAGAGAGATAGCGAAAAATGTAGCGGCATTTTTGCCACACTTGCACGCAATAGTCTTGGCAAAGTCCTGGTATGGTCCGCACGGGAGTGGAGGGATCCTCAGCATCGTACAAGTGAGCTGCATATGGAGAACATTCCTAGAGGGAGAGAAAAAAGCCTCAAGCCATTTCTTGGACCAGATTTGAAACAGCTGAGCAGCAATACCAATTGCAGAAATTTCACCTTAACTGCAACATATGTTGTGGTTTTTTCTGAAAATATATTAACAGAGGAAACGATCTTAGAATGGGGGTTTATCTCAGCATTCACGGAAATGATCTTCAATATTCCTGGTGAAAACTGACTTCCTCATGCTATTATTCATTTATTCCAACCATAGCACTAACACAAGAAAACCAGCAACGACACGTATCTTGCTACATGACCCTAGCAGAATGTACTGGGGAAAAAGAGATTTTTCTATCTTGGGTGATCTGACTTGATCTATTAAATAACGAGCAGATTAACCACAGCATGGCAGCAAAACCAAGGACTTAGCCAAGAAGACACAGGTCTTGCATCTTCAGGTTGAGGAGGGAACGGGAATGGTTGGCGGGGCGAAGGCCTGTGACTTCCATACCTTGTCATCCAACAATCCAGACATGCACCTCAAACACAGATGTGATTTGCAGGCTGGAAGTAGCAGGACGAGAAAGTGTGGGAGAAGAGGACGACGACACCCATCCTTTGTACCGCACAGTGCACCCAGCCCTGGGATGCCATCGCTGCACACCCCAGCCTTGCTCAGGTCTAGCTGCCTTTGCTGGGGGATATTTGCCTCCAGACACTTTATAGTGGTGAAATTAATCTCATGATCGGGACACTGGTCACCAAGTTCCATGGGGGGTGCTCAGGCTACAGGATTTCAGACAGTGAGCACCAGATGGCCATAACCCAGGCAAGGTCCACTGGCAGTGGCTGTAGCACAACCCTAGTTTATGGAAGGTGCAGCCTCAGAAATCTACCTAAGGACTGAATCAAATTCACACAGTTCAATGTACTCTCCACTACGAGAACTCCAACAGGCATATTTTCCTGATGTAAAAAGGAAACTGCAAGCCAGTAAAACTGTCTGTAAATTACAAACTGACCAAAGTGACCCAGTTCTGTTTTGCGAGGACTTTTCCTTGATATCAACATACACTATTTTCCAGCTGTAACCATCTTTCCAACAAGCATCTCAGAAGTGCTCTCCAAATAATGTAACATGACTCAGTGGAGGCTCCGTTAGTTTCCCAGGAAAGATAAAAAAGTGACGCAAGAAAGGTAGGAAGAGAAACTATCTTTTTTGAATAAATTCTGCATTTTTTAATTCCTAGACGGCATTTCTTCCAAGCAAAACCAGCTTAGTCAAAAAAAAATATGGAGGGAGCTGTTTCTAAATCTATAGGGAGCTATTTCTTAATGCAGATTACAGCACTATTCAATAGCTGAAAAGATATAACATCTGAGATACTGAAGTTTTTAAATTAGCTGATAAGTACACACAATATTTAATTTTTATTTTATTTTCCATTACATACCACAATAAACTGAGAGGTCATATAACAGATCATTACAGTACAATAAGCTTTCCTCCTGGAATGTCAAGCCATTCATTTCAAAATGAAGGTTATTATGCCTTCAAATAAGCAGCAATTAATGCGGTAAAAAGGAGATTGTGCGTGACACAAAACACTGAAATTACACAGGCAGATTGGGTAACCGCACTCATCTCAGTTACACGAGGTGTGCCAGGGACAGAAAGAGCCGGAGCATTTGCTGACGCTGTTGTTAACGACTGAAAATTTGGCCTTGGAAAACAAATTAAATGAGACAGAAAGGGAATGTGAAGGCAGGGCTGGACGAGAGCTCAGTCTGTTGCTGCCTATGGAGGTTTCATGTTCAGAGAGAGGAAGACCACCGCTTGAGTACTGGGGTGTGCCTGGCTCTCTGAAAGCCTCCTTCAAAGCAAGCAGTGATCTTAGGCTTTATAAATCAATGTCCTGGCTTCAGCACTGGAATTAAAAATAGCACAGGGGTATGGTTTCCCCGTCCCTTTGCTACTGTGGGCTGTTCACCCCCGCCTCAGGCGTGCTTGAATAGCAGGTCTGGATGACTTCACTCCTCACCACGCTCCTGGTGGCATACAGCTGTTTACAGTGGCATGACGCTGGCGGTGATGTACAGAGATCTATCACCAGCCAGACAGTACCCAAGCACGGGTCTAGGGTATCTTCCAGACACATTTGGAGTATCTTCCAACTTCTATTCCACAAGAGACAGAGGCTGACATCTGATCCTGAATTTCCCCCCTTCTGAATCAAATGTTGTGGCCCCCACCCTTTTCATCATCTTGTCATGGTCATTGACTCAAAACACCACAAAACTCTGCACTCGGTCGGAGCCCAGCAGCACTAACAGATCGAAATTCTCATTTCCAAATGACATGTTCTGTTCATTTTAAACTATGATGTGGTCCAAAGACCAAGTAAACTAATGGGCTGATGATCAGTAACTTCAGCACGACTGGAACAAGCTCGCACTAATGAAAATAACTCATCAGAAAATAAAACAAGTGACATTAAGACAAGGTAGCGAAATCCATCCTATCTGTTCCTGGAACTCAGAGACAGCTATTTATCCGAGGAATTGCATCAGTCTGAATTTGTACAAACACCCACATCGAACAATGCCTTATTTACTGCTGCTCTCAGGCTGGAGGAAGCAAAGCGACTCCTCGGGAAAACATCTTAACACTCACATAATCCCTGACATTCCCTGTCCACCTCCATCTGGAAACTCAAGCCTTTAAGCAAGCTGTTCCCCAAGAAGCATAATGAGGCATCTGCTCTCCCGCAGTTCAGTGTCCTGTATCCCACTGCACAATAATCCATATCCACACGTGTCCCTGAGACCTGCTGCCCGTATCAAATACACCCAGGTGCTGAGGCTGTGGGGCAGGCAGGTGGATGTCCCACTGCAGCCCTCCTCGCCTCCGCGGCCAAAGGCATCCTCTCAGCATCCCTCTGGGTGGGGGAAAACCCTTTTTTGGGTCTTGGGGATCGTGGGCACCAGGGAGGGAAGGATGTTGCTGCTCTTTCATTTGCCCTTCCACAAGGAACAGAAACAGCACCACGTAGCAAATCACAATTTAAGAGAAGGTAGAAATCCTCCCCACAAGTACAAGCCGAGACACTTGTCAAAATAATTTGATCACATTTGGAGAAATCACGACTTGTGAGCAGACAGATACAGGAGTGTGCTGAATCAGTCACAGAAACCCACTTATTAATTCAAGTCTAGGATATAAATGGTGTATGTAATGAAAGAATGGAAGCAGACTGTCCTGCAGTGTTTGCAATGCCTGAACTTCCCATTTCGTGCTTCGTGGCCAGAGGTGGTGGTTTGTAGCCATGTCTGGGCTGGTGATGTATTGAGCTCATCAGAACATTTCAGTGAGTAATTTCTCCCACATCGAAATATTTCACTGCTTCTGAATAAATTTTAAACAGTTGGGTTTCTGATGTATGCACAAGACTTACTTAACACTTCCAGAGGCAGAAGGGGTACTCAGCAGGCACTGTTAACTAGTTTCCCATCTGCAAATGGACTTTTGGACACTGCTTGTTTCAGAAATACATTCAAAGATTTTTTGCTTCCAGTACAATGTGAGATGAAATAAAAGTCAAATCTCGAGAAGCTGTTGTGGTTGTGTTTCTCTTCACACTTTCAGGAACACAAGAGGTACCCTGCAAAATGCTAAGAGCAGGATTTCTGCAAAGAGCTTTGATCCCTTCTGAGCACAGCAGACAAGACTCCACTGTCTGAATTAATTTAAGATTTACACTTGCACAGCACAGAGCTGCCACTGCTCTGTCTCAGGGGCATTTTCATACATACAAGGCCACCGCTGATGATAGGGTCAGACGCTTTGCTCTGCGCAGACTGCGATCATCCTGTTACCGTATCTGGCCACAGAACATCACCCTGAGTGGAAATTTCCCCCGTGCAGGACAGCCGCCACAGAGTTTTCTAGGCCGCATCCTCAGGCATTACCATGTCCTCATCATCAGGACTGTTAGCACCTGGCCCATGCTAAAAGCATCTCAGGATGCTGTAACCCAGTAAAAAACCCACCTGATCCCATGAGCCGGGCATAACAAGGGGAGTGTTTTGTGCAGGCAGGTCCCCCTCCTGGGTGCCTTCACCAGGTCCGAGGGTCTAACCCTGGCAGGGTGAGGGGAGCCTGCAAATTGTAACTGCCCACACATCCATCTCAGAGCACTACTGCTCATAAATGAAAGCAGAACAACATCCCTATTCCTCTTTCAAACACCTGCCAAAGGCATAAAAGTCCACTGGGAAAAAAGATGTGGACAGTTGCTCCTGACAGTGTCTGGGAGCACACGTCTAGGCTGCTGCAGTAATCCCTAAGACACCCATATGCGGGCCAATGCACCCCTGTCTGGGCCGGGCACTAAGGCCACAGCTCACACACCTCTGGGTTGCCCAAAGCCCCTGTGCCTGTGCTGATGTAGCCCTGCAGTGGTGGACGTGCATTCCTGGGCTGATGTGTCCATGTCGTGGCTCGTGCACCCCTGCAAGGTCCAAAGTACCTGTGCCTGGACCAGTACACCCCCCACCATGGACCAGCGTGCCCATACCTGGGCTGAAGCATCCATAGCTGGGCTTCATGCAGCCCTGCACACACGGATGCATCCGCACCCGGGCCGAAGCACCGTGATGGGGCAGAAGCACCCATCCCCGGGCCAGAGCATCCTGTGCGGCCAAGGCACCGCGCACGGGCTGCATCCCCCTGGGCAGCTGACGCCCCCTGCGCAGCAGATGCCCCCTGTGTGGCTGCAGCCCCCTGTGCGGCCGAAGCCCCCCGTGCAGCCAATGCCTTCTGGGCGGTCGGAAGCCCCCGGCGCGGCGGGCGGCCGGGACGCCTCACCTGGCAGAGCAGGTCCTGCAGGTGCCCGGCGCAGGCGGCGTAGGCGGCCCCGTCGAGGCGGGCGCTGAGGCGGTAGAAGCGCTGGAGCAGGGCGCGGTCGCGGCGCCGGTCGCAGCAGCCGAAGTCGGCGTAGCGCCGGCAGAAGGCGAGGCCTTGCGGCGGCCGGAACGGCGGCTTGAAGTCCAGGCACTGCGGGTGCGGCCGGGCCGGCCCCGGAGCCACCGCCACCGCCAGCAGCAGCGCCAGCGCCGCCCGCGGCCCGCGCAGCCCCCGCATGGCC
>VZSC01008112.1:55593-81239 GCA_013398225.1 Steatornis caripensis | reverse complement strand
GGGAGGTCAGCGGCGGGGATGGGCAGCGCCGGGCTCTTAGGGACGCGGCTTCGTTCGCGACACGCGTACGTTTCGGCGATGGTTTTGGAAGGGCGTTTTCAGTTTGATTTCGCCCAGACCGTAGGCCGGCAGTGCCTGGCCGCGCGCTGAGCACGGCTGTGACGCTGGAGTGTGCAAGGCTGCAGCATGCCGCCTGCAACTGGATTCCATATTCCAGGAATACTGGGAACGTGTTCCTTAGACTGGCTCCTCAGGTGTTGACTGCTGGGCTGAGTTCTGTCATTGACTCTTTAACATGACCGAAATATGAGAGATAATAGCACTCGGAGAGTTCATACGGCTGCCGGACATATTTAAAAACAAGAAAACTTAGCTCCTGTACAACTAGCGGTTTTACATCCTTTGGCAATCTCATCCTGGGATGAGGTGCTGATTAGATTCGGCTCTGAGGCTGGAAAGGAGAGGTCTGGTATAGGCTTTACACCGTGTGGCCCTAGAAAGCCCAGCCAAGGTCTTCCCCTCTGTGAAGATACTCCTCCCGTTGAGAATGGTGCTCCCTCCATGCTGTCCAGGAACTCCCTGCCCAAACAAAGTAAAATTGCTGATGATGCTTTCCTTACGTTATAGTGCTTCATGGCATACTCTGGGAAAATATTTATTCCAAATGCTGTTTTTTTGCGTATCTTATTCTACGTGTGATGTTATCAGTGAGTAAGATGAAGTCCCACGTAGATGGTATTTTTTTGCTGTTAAACACAGCTAGCCACAGCGTGTTACGTATTTGAATATTAGCACACAGTCTGCCCATAAAACACAAAGAATGTAGACTTCATGCTGATACGCTATTTTTGACTCCTGCCTTGAGACCAAAGAGTGCATATGGACTGTAAAATCACTGCATGGCTTGGAACATCCTGTCAGGAGACCATATGTGTTACAGCATTTAATATGAGTTTGTTTTTCTCTCCATATGCTTATCTAACTGCCGCTAAGGTCACTAAAAACTTTGCATATGTGCAGGCAATCAGAATACCTGATGATCTCACTTGAGAATTCTCTGCTCTTTTACTGTTGGTCATTTAAACCCACTTTTTTCATGGATGACCTTGGTAAGTGCATTGGGAAGTACATGATCTAGTCGCTGCCCCTGAAAACTTCACATGCCATGCAAAAAATGAGTACGCAGTTATGCAATCCCATATTTGTGTAAAAACAACTGATACAGAGGCATCTTCCTATTCATCCCAGTTAATCTTTTATTCCTGTGGTTAAACACTGGCTGTTGTCTCAGTGTTTGTAATGATTTTTAGCCATTGTTAATTAACATCGCAACAATGCTTAATATACGAAGAATGGATTGCAGTAACCAAACATATTCTGTGATAATGAGATTTATTCTATAGCCTCTTGATTTGCTATTGCAGCTGTTGATTAGTTTGGCATCCATGCAACATTTCAGAAATGAAAGGAAGATTAAATGCACTTAGCAGTGAGCTGTAGAACAAGAACTATAGACTTGATCTGCTCATCACTGCAAAACAGTATCATATACCTTTGGGAAGTCCTCTGTGTGCATTTCCAATACATGCCCCCATGCCAGAACTCCCAGTGTTTTGTTCATTCAGGCAGGGCAATGTCTTGGTTAGCCCTCAGGCTGGGGGCTGCACAGCAATTCACAAGCAAGGCACTGCTGAAACGAGACCATCGCTGCCTCAGCCTCAATAACGAGCTAGTTCTGTCAAGGATGGTTTATTTTACATTGTTTATATCGAAATACAGCCTGTATTTTGAGGCTTCCTGGACCACAGGTAGGAGCTCATGGGCTGTGTTTGAGGGATCTGTGCTGGATAAGAGCACGCTGCTCTGGCCTTTCCTTCCAGCCCTGCCTAGAGACTTGCTGTGTGATCATTCCTAAGTTCCTCTCTGCCTGGATTCTCTCATTTGTAAAACGAGGATAGTCCCTGCATGCGCACCCACCCCGTGGTAATCTTTCAAGGTTTAGTTTATTGATATTTTCAATTGCTGTTTTGTTATTCTTTATGTCATTTTGCGGAGCCATCAATAGAGACTAAGCTCAGGAGGGGAACTGTTGCCCTCGACCTGAAGCGCTAAATTTGAAGTTGCCCTTGTTGCAACCTGAAGGCAATAACATGCATCTGTGGAGCCCTTACAGAATGGGGATGAGGTTTGATGTAAGCAGTATGTGCAAGGATCACACGGTAGTTTGAGATCTTGCCATTCAAAAGGGTTTGTATTAACGTGACGCATTTTTAATTTGGATAATTTGAACACCTGTCCCTGTGCTTAATGACCTGAAGCAATAGATTGAATACTTTGTGCTGTATATCAGCTAATATATCACCTATTGAAAACATGTCTTTTTGTTTGGGGGTGGGTTTTTTTGTTAAGACATTGGATTGCTCCTGTTCCCACCGAAGTCCATATGAGTTTTACCAGTTGACTTCAATTAATTCTCAAAATCAGCATTTGTATTGATGGATGGAATTTAAGAAGCCAGATGTGAAAATGCGGTATCTGCTTGCAAACAACACAACGTTAAGGCAAAAAAAGCTTACATTTTTAAAATGTGAATTGATTTGGGGTACCAGACCTGAAATCCTTAAGACCATTAAAGCAACTGATAATTGTAGATAGTCTGCAGCTCAAGGCGACAGTCTTATATGCCTCAAGCTGAGCTCCTTGAATGTGCAACATCCAGATTTTTTCACTCTTTCTGCATACTTTAGAATTTGTTAGCATCCATGGGACAGAGGGAACGTGGGCACATTGCTTAGAAATGTGATCAAATCGCACTTGATCAAATGACCAGTGTTTGGCCCAGTGTCTGGAACTCAAGTGCAGTTTAGGTCAACAGTGAGGAGTTTAATGCTCTGAGCTTTAACAGCCAAAGGATGTACTGCTCCTACCCAAGCCAGCTGTGAACACCATCCCTAAAAACGTTAACAGTCAGGGATTAAATACAGAGCTATAACTCCTTGTAGAGGAAATTAGGCTTTGCTATCTCATTACACATCTGATCGCAAAACCCTTCTGTTCCTCGTTTGTCTTCTAAGTGTTTTATTTTCCTTACTGGCAGAGATACTGAGAACAGATTATTATTATGAGAGCAAAAGAAAGAAGATGTGTGTGTGCGTGTACACAGAATATGCACACAAACCCACAGATGTCAGCAAGGTAACGTCTGCCTCTCAGAGGGCGGGATCCACACTAGGCAGTGTGGAAGTGATCTGCTGGCATGGACACTGCTCATTCACACAGCTTTTAGTATTCTACACAAACAATAGAAAGGAATATGGTGAGCTTTTGGAAAGATGCAAGAAGAATAGTTTTATAACACAGTCAAGACCAAAGGGGCATCTTCTTGTTCAAGGTATTTGTCAAGGAACACAAGTATGTGCTGTGCAGTAGCTGAAGTCACGCTGGCTGTGATAGGCCTGCCGACACATTCTGATATTAAGAAGTGTTTAATGCAAGAAACCCAAGGAGCCGGCCCAGTGCAGGCAATATCACACGCTATATCGAGAATACTGTCGGAGGGTTTGATAAGCGGAAATCCTCCTGCCTCTAGACATGCTGGGATGACTCAGATGTGGAATGAAACGTACTGCTGCAGCACTGAAGCCCGAATTTCTTCTGATAATGGAACCACGGGAGTCCCTCATCTGCTTTAATCCTGTTGTGATGAAGCACCTCCTCCTGCTTCAGCAATACCCTCTGGTGCACGTTCCTGGGCTTGGTGTCACCTGGCACAGCAAATGTTTGTACAAAACACTAGGGCAGCCCCGCAGACGATGTAAATCAGCAGAGCCCAGCCGTAGCCTCACGTATGATATCCAGGATTCCCATATAGGCAGCACACTGCTAAATGCTTTTCCTGTTCCTCTTATGCTAATTTTGTGCACAGGCAGGATGTAAACATCACAGTTTTATAGCAATCAGATAACTCCCTCGCTTCTTTTGCTTCACAACTTGCTACCATAGAAATTCTAATGCAAGAGCCCTGAAAAGACCATATGGCCAGTAAACATTCCTTATGTGTTGCACGTACAGAAAGAACATATTTTCTTACCAGCTCACACAACAGCAGATCATGCAGAAATGATTTTTTAAAATTACTACATTTTCCCTGCAGTAACAGCAATAGAACAGTAAGTAACAGCCCTTGAATAGGTTCTGTGTATTTTACAGTGCACGGATCTTTCCCCCTTTTTGGTCACAAGAGAAATAATAAAGGCATTAAAATGTACGTTTCTTTTCAGAAAGTGTTGTATTGATTTTATATAACATCTGAATGCTTTGTGTTGTGAATTACGTATTACCATATAATTTGTCTGTAACAAGAAATAGACCAAAAGACTTGCTCAGTGAATTGTACAAATCAGCCTTTCCTCATCAGTGATCCAAGGCATAATAAAATACCCTGCTTTTTTAGTTCCCTCTGAGAGGTGAAAAAGCTCAGTTACAGAAGTAAGTATATTCCACTGAAAGAAAGGGCAATTAATCATAGCTTGAGCCCATACTGAAAAGGAAAACTCCAGTTTGGATCCATGCCTTTGTCTCAGGATCATTCAGTTCCATCTCTAGTTTGGAGGGAATAAGCGTTTTTATTTTATTAACAACCACAAAAATGTTACTTTTATGGAACAAAGCTAGCAGCAGCCAATGCTGCTATTACTCCACCGCTATTGAAGGACAAGGAGCTAATAAACAGGTTGTTTGGATGTTTTCTAATAGCTGGAAATACAAGTCATAGCCAATAAAAGCAAGCTGTAACTTGAAAAATTATTCCCCAAAGTGATCAGGTCTTGCAGCAAAAGAGAATAGATGCTTGTCTAGAAACAGGGAGATTGCGAATTCAGTATTTGTGAAATCTTTCTGACTGAGCAACGAGGTGCATAACACTGGCAGCTCTACCAAGCCCTTAGACAGCTTTAATAAAAGACATATCTGGGGTCCAAACAATCTTTCAAGAAGGACAAAAGAGGAAGGAAAAAAGAAGTTAACACAAGTCCATGTGGACAACCTAGTGGGCTCTCTTCTGGAGGGACAGGGACCATGGAAGTGCAGAGTGTGCATGGTGTAGGTCCCCTGGAGAATCCTGACCCAAACTGGCAGCTCTTGGGTCGTTATGTCCCTTGCATAACTGCCCCAGTATTAGCAGGCAGCTGGTAACCACACTGCCACTGGTCTCCAATCAAACCCAGTGTCTTCATGAAATATGCAAGGACCAACATTTTCTGCTAAGGGAATATGCAAATTTTCAGTTTATTTAGAGAAGTATGGCATTTAAAGAAGGCCAAGGATATCACACTTCTCCGTCCACTGATTTGGTGCCTTTTCTTTCACATAGTCTGGGCAAAGTCGAGAAGCGCGTGTGATCGTTTCCCTCCCATCATGATTTAGACCCAGCTGGTGACCAAGTGCCACGCGGCCGCTCGCTCACTCCCCCACCCCGGTGGGATGGTGAGGGGAAAATACAAGGAAAAGCTGGTGGGTCGAGGCAAGGACAGGGAGGGGTCACTCACTGGTTTTGGTCACGGGCAAAAACCAGACTCGACTTGGGGAAAAAATCCCTTTATTTTATTACCAATCAAATCAGAGTAGGATAATGAGAGATAAAACCAGATCTGAAAAAACCCTTCCCCCACCCCTCCCTCCTTCCCGGGCTTGAGTCCCCTCGCTCCTGATGTCTCTCCCTCCTCCCCCCTCAGTGGCACAGGGGGACAGGGAATGGGGGGTGCAGTCAGTTCACCAGAGATTGTCTCTGCCGCTCCTTCCTCCTCAGGCGGGGAGGGCTCCTCACCCGTTTCCTCTGCTCCAGTGCGGGGTCCCTCCCACGGCAGACAGTCCCTCATGAACTCCTCCGATGCGAGTCCTTCCCACGCAGTGCAGTCCTTCACAAACTGCTCCAGCGCGGGTCCCTTCCACGGGCTGAAGTCCTTCAGGAACAGACTGCTCCAGCATGGGCTTCCCATGGAGTCACAGCCTTCTTCAGGTGCAACTATCTGCTCTGGCATGGGGTTCTCCATGGGCTGCAGGTCCATATCTGCTTCACTGTGGTCCTTCATGGAGTGCGGGTGGATATCTGCTCCACCGTGATCCTCCGTGGGCTGCAGAGGGACAGTTTGCCATCTCACCACGGGCTGCAGGGGAATCTTCGCTCTGGCTGCCTCCTCCCCCTCCTTCCTCACTGACTTTTTGGTATCTGCATAGGTGTTTCTCTCACATACCCCTCCTCTCTCTGCTGCAGATCTTTTTAGCCATTTCTTTTTGCCCTTCTTAAATACGTTATCGCAGAGGCGCATCTATCGTCACTGATGGGCTCAGTCTCAGCCTGAGACCAGTCCAGTTTGGAGCCAGGGGAGCTTCGAGTAGCATCTGTCAGCAGCCACCCCTGTAGCCCCTCCTGTGCTACCAAAGCCCTGCCACACAGACCCAACTCACCTCCCCAAAGCTGAGGAGAGCTTCTGTCTGCCACCGTGGGGTATTGTGAAGTATCACTCCCTATGACAGCAAGTGCCACGGTGGTCTGGGGACACCGCAGACCTGGACCGATTGGCTTCAGAGGGTCTTGTAGCCTCAGACAAAACCTGCTCCAGGTGCAATAAATGGAAACTCAAGGGAAGTTCTGAACAGGTTCAGATTGCTTCCCTTTCTGGCGGTTGTTCTGCCCCACAGAAATGGCTGCAAAGGAGCAACAGTACTGTAGACTGTTAAATTCCCTCCTAGCCTAACTTTGGTGGAAGTTCATTATGAAATGCCGTACAACGAGTCCCAAGTGGGTTAGGTGCCTGCCTGCCATTGGTGTCCACGTGGGTTCAGTGTCTGATGTGCTTCGGCATGTTTGGCATTCCCACGGTCCATACTTGCCTCTAGATCTTTGCAAATTCAGCTTTAAACTCTTGTTGACTTAAATCATAGGATTAAATCCAAAGTTTTAAAAGAATGGCATTTTGAGACATTTAGAGTTATTTTGCTGTAATGAAAAAGTCTCATATTCTGTATATCAGTTATGATTTGTGAGTCAACCTGATATAGCTCAAAATGCTAAACCAGATGTAGCGCTTATAAAGTGATGCGGTGATGCAGCAGTGAAAGCCAAAAAGGCACAGTTGCATCGACAGNTTTGCTGTAATGAAAAAGTCTCATATTCTGTATATGAGTTATGATTTGTGAGTCAACCTGATATAGCTCAAAATGCTAAACCAGATGTAGCGCTTATAAAGTGATGCGGTGATGCAGCAGTGAAAGCCAAAAAGGCACAGCTGCATCGACAGTCCAAGGCTCAGGTAAAAACTCTAGGTGTTGTACATAATCTTTATTTCTGCAGAGTTTTCTAAAATCTGTAGGAAATAACTGNGCAGCAGTGAAAGCCAAAAAGGCACAGTTGCATCGACAGTCCAAGGCTCAGGTAAAAACTCTAGGTGTTGTACAGAATCTTTATTTCTGCAGAGTTTTCTAAAGTCTGTAGGAAATAACTANAGTGAAAGCCAAAAAGGCACAGCTGCATCGACAGTCCAAGGCTCAGGTAAAAACTCTAGGTGTTGTACATAATCTTTATTTCTGCAGAGTTTTCTAAAATCTGTAGGAAATAACTGTAAATTGAGATCTATATTTATTTGATGTTTAATTCATGAGCAGTAGTATCCGTTGCTGTAGGAGTACATGCGTTAAAGTAGTTTGTACCCCAGCTCTTCCCTGGCCTGGCCCTTGGCAGCTTCATTTTCAGTGGGGGCCTGACGGGTGTCAGGGGTTGGCAGGTTTGGCTGTTGCAGACAGGAAAGAGCAAAGCTCAGGAGCAAAGGGGTTTTCCCTGGAAGTGTCCTGCCACAAGCCCTGAACAGGTCATATCTGGGACATGATGGTCTGTCTGATCACCTCCCACAGCCCCCATGGCCAAGCAAGGGCAAGGTCAGGTAAGGCGGTCTTGAGCTAACTACAGATAATATATGTCAAAATTGACAGCCTGAATTACACGCAGAGATAACTGGGAGATCACACAGCCTTGCTATTTCTGGATGCCCTTGAGGCGTGCTGCGGTAACCCAAGCTAGATTGAGCAGAGCCTGGTTCACTGTACCAACATCTGGGTCAGGAGCAGAAGGAAATCCCCTCTAAGCAAGTATCATCAGTGAAAAAAGCATCGCTGCTTCTGGTGCTTTGGCTGTTCATAAGCTGCGGAGGATCAGGTGCCATTTCTAAATGCTGACCCTGTTTTATGCAACCCAGGCAATGCTCCGTGAAATCCCTTGACTGAGAACACCTTCTCAGGGGCCCTCAGTTCTTTACTACTCCTAAATGCTCTTGTTTGAGGAGCAGAGAAGGTGGCCTTGCAGGGTCACTCCAAGCCCCAGGCAGGCCTTGAAGTGCTCCAGGATGTATTGTGTCCAGACTCCACTGAAGGAGATGGTTGACCTCTTGACATAATTAAAATCTTGTAGCCACACTGAGCTTTCATGCGTGAAGCTCTACCAGAGTACACCCACTTCTGTCAGCAGATTCTCAGCCAGGTTGTGGAGATGCCCAACAACTCATAGCCTGCTACCATATGGATATTTTCTGTATCTGATATGGCAGAGCTAAAGGGATGGATCTGGGTCAAGTATTAGTGCTTTTTTTTTCTGTTCTTTATGCAGCATGTGTACAGTGTTTCCGTCTGTGGTGGATTTAAATCCAGGTTTCACCCCGGAGGCTTTGCTTCAAATCTAGTTCAGTAACACCTAAGAGCTGTTACCATGCAAATAGCTGCCATGTGAGCTGTATCCAGTGGTATCTTTTATTAGCCTCTCTTCTAGCTTGCTGCAGATGGGAAACTGGCTTGTCAACAGCCCTGTCCTCACACAAGAGCACCCACGGTTAGCCTTCTCCCCCTCCATGCCTCTTCATCCAAGTTTCATTGCCAGCTTTCTGCTCTGGAAGCTCTGAGAGAAGATTTCCTGAATATCTCAACTCAAGATCCTGTCTAGGAAGCAAAACGTTGTCTGCATCTACACTTCATGTTGC
Organism: Steatornis caripensis; assembly: GCA_013398225.1. NCBI lineage: Eukaryota > Metazoa > Chordata > Aves > Caprimulgiformes > Steatornithidae > Steatornis > Steatornis caripensis. The sequence continues at coordinate 72,216 of VZSC01008112.1, read as the reverse complement.
ATGACTCCATCTCCTGGCAACCAGGGGTAAATAAAGCCAGCTGCTATTTGGGAGTCTCAGGATCATTCTTGGGCTTTCCCTGTTACACGGAGGGGAGCGTGTGTGTCCCCTGGCTGTACTGATGGCATCCTGGGGATGTAAATGCGAGCGCACCACAGGGCTTGGATGCCTCCAGTGCGAGACCCTCCCGTGGTCAGGCCAGCCTGACGCAGCCAAACCTCTCTCTATTGCAACTGCTGTACTCCAGTTAGGGGTATTTACTCCACACCGCAGGGATCTCACTTTTGGTGCTTTAAGGAAGGTTGAGTCCAGCCAGGGGTGAACAGGTAGCCTGCCCATTGAAGATTTGGATTCAATTCTCTTATAATGACACCACCACCTATTAAAGGTGCTTGTGACGTGCAAGACAGGAGCTTGGAGTACGTAGTCTAGCTTCAGCATTTAGTCTCTCCTTGCCCCTGTTTCCACCAGTAAAATGGGGAGACAGTCCTTCCCTACTTCACAGTGCTCTAATATTGTACCATTGCAAGCCATAAACACACCCAGAAGTTCTCTTTTCATGTTCTCAAATAAAGAACATCTTATAAGACTTTAAAATACAATAGGAACAAATATTGATAATCATGAAAATAGACAAGTGGTGACTTATGCAGCAGTTTACTACAACAATGTGAAAGGCTCCTAGAAATGGAAAAATTCTTCCTTCACAGTGATGACTCTTGCCCTTTAAAAAACAGCCAGATGAGACTCCTCTTTCTACCCACAGGGCTCTCCTGCAGTGACAGCTATGTTAACCTTTGCTGACAAGCACTTCTCTTTGCTTGTAAAATCGGCTTAGTGAGTGCAAAATTCTTCCAGACCTTAAAATGGTTACTATCAAATGGAGATACGCTCCATGCAAAACAAAACAACCTCATGCTTTACAATTACTCGTGTGTTGTTCGCGCTGCTTTGAGATCACTGGATGGGCTGATACAGAACGATGGCTGGGAGTCTGTCTGCTTCGGCTAATACTGCAGAATAGATGTGAATGTAGGAATGGACACTGGGTTTTTGCTGCATTTCTCTCCCCGGGCTTTTTTCCATGCTTACCACCACATTGTCTGTGCAATGAGCAACACAGCAGAGGAGCAGTAATATATGCTTGGATTATTTGTCTGTTGCTATTAGAGCAATGCATCAAAATTGCAGATAAAGCCAGCACGCTCCCTCCTGTGCGCAGGCATGCATGCACATGAACGCACGCTCCCTTCCTGTCATCCTATTTCCCGCTATTAATTTCACATCCTTCTTGCTTATACCCTGAGCCACCCTTTTTATGCGAGAAACTCCTCCCGTGCAAAGGGAATTCTGCTGGGCTTGGGCGAAAGGAGGCTCCGCCAGTCTCCTCCCGCCCTGTCACAGCACCAAGCCTTTGAAACTGGGTCACACGAGCTCTGCCACCTTGGCAGAGTCAAGCTTTTAGATCACCTAGGGCTATTTCAAAGACTTCGTAGCCCCATGGATTGAATTTAAATCATGCAGAGGCTACAATTCTGATGCAGTCAGTAATTCCATAATATTTCTATGACATTTATAATTGCTGACCAGAAATCTCCAGGACTAGGACCTTGGCATATAATGTGAGTCAGGCTCCCAGTCTGCTCCACCTCTGTCAAAAATCTGTCATGTCCGGGAGACTAGATCTCAACAAGGTACAGGAATCCAGTGTATCACCGAAAATATAAAAAATGCTTAGGATAGGATAGGATAGGACAGGGCAGAGCAGAACAGAATAGGACAGAACAAAATTTAAAAATGCATTAAAATGCTTGAAATTACCTTTTTGAGTAATCAGCTAATTTTGCAGTGTAAATACAATACATTGTTATACTGTCTTTCCTTGATGGGTCGACTGCCAATCCATGACATTTATTGCAAAACTCCTACTGAGCTCAAAGATGCAAGCCTGGCTCTCAAACTTGCCTTTTCAATGTATTTGGTGGGACTAGAATTGCCTGAGTCAAATAAATTACTATTAAAACATTAAAGTAAAATATTAAATTGTGTGTGGGAACAGAGCAACCTTCTGCTGCAGAAGCAGCAGGAAATGACTTAGCTGCAAGCACAGATGCAAATCAACAGAAGTTACTTTTCTAATAGCTTCCAAATTAAATTGTTCTTATTATTTGCATTATTGTGGGATGTTTGACCCTAGTCGTCTTTGTAGAGATGCAGAGTTAACTGGCAAATCAGGCAAAAAATGCTGAATTTCTAAGAAGCTCATTGTGCGTACTTAGTATGAACAGGTGAAATTTTGGAGCCGACCTGGTCTTCTACATGATAAAATTTAATTGTATAGCACAGTTCATTAGGAAAGAGGTCCATTAACTCTTGCTGAAACTAAACCGAGCGTCTTGCTAAGTATATTTATGAAAATTTGTTTCATGGTGCTTAGAGGGAAAATTATTTTCTGTCTCCTGTATACCCACATGAAGGACTGCCAACATCTTGTTTAATGCAGGTGTAATTCCATTATTTTGACACTGAACAAGAAAAGAAATCCAAAATAAATACAGCTGTGAGAATTCAGACTCGTTTTCTGTTGATCACGGCGTTGCAATCTTTACCCGTGTAAGTCAATGGCAGCACAGCCCCTGGCTTCGTTAGAGCCAGGATTTCAGCCAGGATATTTTGTCCTCCCAAGCTTGTGAGTAAGAAAGTTTAAAAAAACACACAAAGAAAGGAAAAGACCATGGATAATACTGCCAGAGTGCATCACTCAAACAGAGTTTACAGCTGTACACCACAGACATCTCATAAGCCAAAGCTTGTATCTCCAGAACACAGCGTGGTCCTTTGGACGGTGAGCTCCTTGGGGCTGAAAGCCATGTGTTGGGTGCTTCCTCAGCACCCAGCACAGCTGGCCCCAGTTCCCGGGAATNATCTCATAAGCCAAAGCTTGTATCTCCAGAACACAGCGTGGTCCTTTGGACGGTGAGCTCCTTGGGGCTGAAAGCCATGTGTTGGGTGCTTCCTCAGCACCCAGCACAGCTGGCCCCAGTTCCCAGGAATGGATCCCAGGTGCTAGTGCAATGCCTCCAAATATTAAACATAACAGTTGCGTTCAGGAAGGAGGTTATAAAAGAGAAGATTAATGAATGTATAAACTAGGGTTTAGGAAGAGTTTTTACAATGAACGTGTAGTGATGAGCAGCATGTAAATGAAATTAATGACAGGGCTGATGCACCCCTAAAAGCATCACAGGAACACTGGCCGTCCACGCAGGCTGGGGGCTCATGGGCTCAGGAGAAAATGATGTAGGTGCTGCAAGCTGGTGGTGCAAGCATGCCCAGAGCTGCCTCATGGCCTGACCGGCAGCTCTGCTGATTAAGCTATCATCAGAGACGGGCTTCAGAAATAATCTTGCTGCCCCTGGGTCAGCAGACGCTGGGAGGAGTGGGAAATAATCCTTCTCAGACCGTTAAAGGCTGAGTTTGCAGAAGGGAAGGGAGCACTGAGGAAGATAATGGCTTTTTAAAAGTAATCAGCAGGAACAGGTTAAAAAACATTAATTCAACAAACAAGGTTGAGACCACAGGTCCTGCATGACCACATGGCACGTCGCTCCTCGGATGCTGCCGTGAGCGGCCTCTCTGGCTGCCACCAGCCCGTGAGTGATGAAGCGGGCAGAGGGCTCAGCCTGCAGCCCCAGGCTCCTCCATGCACTGCTGCTACCAGCTGGGGTGCAGCTGGCCCCTTGCACTTTGCTGGGACTGAGGTACTGGAGACTTTGGGCGTCTTGGTACAAGCCAGCTCAGGTGTAGCTAGGTTTACTAGAGTCCCGCCAGAGCTGGGCTTGCCGCTGGGATCTGTGCTGTGCTCAGCAGCACTGCATTACCCATCTTTTTCTATTTTCCATGGTAGCCCAGCCCCATACGAGCCCAAATATTGAAGATCTGGCTGCAGAGGACACAGAGCAAAGCACTGATGTGCTGCTGGTGCCAGCAGTCAGGCCAACGATGCTGGGAGGGGCTGGCACCCCAGGGGAATGTCACTGGCAAGATTATAGACCTCTGGCTTGGGAGACTGAGAAACTTCTTTTATTAATGGACTGTTTATGGATGGAAATACAAATTATTAAAGTTAATCGAGCTAATGAGACCTTAAACTTGTGCAAGTTTGGGTTTTTTTTCCCTGATATCCCTGCCCGTGTAGCAACCTAGGATTAACGACATGGCTAGCGGTGGTCAGCTACAGGCTCTAAGACTTCTTCCTGAACAGTACACCCCTTACTAGGAAAAGAGATCACTTAGAAGGAATGTACTGCTCATGTCCCTCCTGGTTACCTGTCCGCTCCCCTCAGCCTTGAAGTAAATATCAGCTGTTCTGCTGCCAGATCTTCCCAAGCCTCTTGGCTGCTCTTTGCCCACCTTGCCCAGAGTCCAACACCTTCTGGCTGGAGCCTGGTTTTATTTTATACCTCGTTCAATTTGGAGCCGGCTTTTTGTTCAGCACTAACAAATAGATCTGATAATTGGCTCAGACAGCAGTTACTTTGGGGATGTTTTTTATTTGATTTTGGTTGGTTTGCATCTAAATTGCTATGAATAATAAAACACCGGTTCAATTTCTCAGCTTTAACAGATGCATCCGGCTGCTGCGTTTACTTCAGTTTCAGCTACAAATAAGAGTAATCAAAGCATATAAAGAAACCGTGGTGTCAGAGCAGTTCAGAAAAGGGTCACTAATAATCTACAACTGTGGTCAGAATGTCTGGATTTTCAAGTCTCAAAGAGCCACAGGAGGGGGAGGCTATTTTTTTCTATGCTTAAACATTTAAATTCACATGTAGAAATGTTCCTGGTTTAATTTCTGCAACTTTTGTGACTTAGACTATCCACAGTTTTGGAAACAAACTAACAAAGCCTCAAATGGGTATTTGGGAAGGAGGATGATTATTATTCCAATCTGATCCAAGATCTAAAAGAATTTCTAATTTCTGATATCAAGGTTTTCTGATGAGTAGACATGAGGGAGATTTTAAAGGTCAGGAGAAATGAAATGCAGATTTAAATTCAAATTAATCAGAGGCAGACTCTAGGCTGACTTACACTTAAATCAGTAAACATTCATCAAGGGCTATGTATCGCTCCAAAACGTGGAAATATAATCTTGAACTGAATTTCAGAGCAGTGAACAAAATGTAAACCTTAGAAGAAAAGCTGTGATTGTAGGTGAAAACCAACAGTGGCTACTGGGGAGCCATGGGGAGGGAAAACAGGTGGACGTGAACTCTGAGAGTACCCGGCCAATCCCTCTCACACACCGGGGCAATCTGAACCTGCTCTAATTGATGCCGTCATTAGCTTCAAGACAGTTTTCCTTGGTCTGACCCCTGACTTGCTCCTTTTCTGGGATTTGCCCCTCTTGCACAGCGGGGAGGGATCCCGAAGGACCTGTTGCCACTGCGTTAGGGATGGCTGTGCTGTGGCGCAGGGACTGTAAATGCTGCCCGGGTCTGAGGCTTAGGGATTTTACACGTAAGCTGCAGAAAGTTTGGAGAGTTTTGGTCAAAAGTTTGTCAGGCATATAGAAGCTCTGGTAGATGTATTTGCTTTATTTAATCCATATGTTTGCCCATTAAATAATTCAGAAGATGTTACATTAAACAGACTTCAGAGAAAACTGATGGCAGTGCATTTGCTGAAGCAAGAGCTTGTATAATGAGACTTTCCATAAAAGAAGCTGGACTTTTAAAGTCAGAATGGATTAAGGGCATGAATTCATGTGTCCCATGAGAACTTATTACTTATAAACTGGAAGGACATTCAGAGACCTTCAGAAAGCAGCAGCTCTCACGGTTGAGTTTAATTTTAATATCATCACAGTGGTAAATAAGTTGGGTTTATAGTTGTTTCTGTGTAATCGAGTAAGAATTTTATCTGATTGCCCAATTAGCAGTACAGGGTTTTTGTAAAGAATGAGGAATTTATTAGGGATTATTTTACACACTACTGAAGACAAAAAACAATGTAGCTATGAAAATAATGCCTTTATTTTAAGACTACAAAAAAGAGAATTTAAATTACACCAAATAAATCACTCTGAAAAAAGCCATATATATTTTTCCCTATCTATGCTGTTGTTACGACATAATCAGCTTGGACACTGATAACAACCTTATCAGGTTCATGGCTGATTTCACATTCTCATACAGTAATAATCATATTATGATCACTAACTACAGTGTTGCCAAGGCTGCAGGAAAGTGATAATTTGCCTTAAAGTAATACCTTCAGTAGTGTGTAAAAGAAAGAAACCCAAACTAGAACCTTTCCTATTAGCCCCCAGTTGCAGGTGAAGGTTTTGTTCCCTGAATCCAGCTATGGGCACAGCCAGGGCAGCAAGGATGAGGGGGAGGGGGACGGTGGTGCGGGGGCCTCGTGCTGCCAGCACCGCATCCTAGGCTGTCCTTTAGGATTTTTTCGGAGCCTGTTTTGCAAAGTGAGCTTCAGTGCACCTCTTCTCCTGGTGCCTCGGAAGATACAGACCCTCTCCTCTCAGAGTCACAGAGTCACTTAAGTAGGAAAAGACTTAAGATTACCGAGTCCAGCCGTAAAGATCATTGAGTCCATCGTGCTGGTTCCCTTTTCCCTTCATTTTCACAGAGAATTCAGCTTTCCTTTGGCCATCCCTGTTACAGGGAAGTCATCCTCCTTACTGGTGATTAAGCATAGTCAGTGGCTTAAAAACAAGAGTCCTGCTCTTATCTCCCACTACTGGGACAAAAACCCAGCAGTATAAATGATGTATAAACGGCCACCCTTTATGTAGCAGAAATAACGTCTCCCCTTGTTTTCTAGAAAAAGTTTATTTTAAAAGTGCTTTTGAGCAGTTCAGCATTATTCCTGCATTGGATGTGAGCTACCCCTGGTACAGGTGTGTGTAAAATGTGGTGGCTGCCCCTGTGTTATGAACTGCTCTTGCTCAGCTCAGGGGCAACAGGCTTCTAAACATCACCCATCGACCATGTCTGCCACCTGTGAGACACTTTCCTGCAGTTCTTCAGCAAGATTTGACCACTCATACACGGTACGTGAAAGACAATGACTGATCTAAGGCTTGGATCTCATTTATGCTTTCTGCTAATGAAGTAACATGTGGACAGACAAGAAGAACTTTTATCAGTTGTCTGGTTTTCTTTACTTGGCCAGTGGTTTTCCTGCAGTAACTGCTATGTGTTAGGCTCATAGCCAAAGTTATACAAGATTGTGAGACAGGGTTTGAGAGGGGAAAATATTAAGCTCTCTTAGGCACCAGGTTGTCCTCTCATCATAATTTTAGTATTAAATAATGACGTTATTAGTTAACAAAATGGTTTTCATTAAAAAGATCTGATCTCATTTAGCAATTGCAAACTCAGTTCACTTTTTCCCAGCTATGCATTTAAGATTCATTTAAGACTGATCGTGCTGTGAGTGAAAGCAAGTCCTATTCTTACTGAGCCAAAGGAACATTTGCAGTGTGCCTAAGCCTAAGTTGCATTTCTTGCTGTATCAAGCCTTTTGTGTTTCAGTTTTCAAATGCAAATATATACAAGTTGCAGTTCTGAGATTTTTAAACCTTTGGTTTTGATTTTTTTTTAATAAAGCTATTAGCCTAATATTTAAAGCACTTTAATGATGTGATCAAAAAAAGTCTTCTTAGTTTCTCTTTGTCTGGCTGTTGTAGATACAGATCTGCCATCTCTTGCCTTATACAGAAAACTCTCAGTAGGCAGGGACAATTTACCTAAGATTCAAGCACTATCACAGTAAAGAGCTGGAGCAATAACGAGTGTGTTAAGTTGTTGAAAAGAATAGGCTTGGTCCCTCCAAATGCTTAACCCTTCTGTTTATCAGAGGGGTAGTAACAGGAAGGGGAAGTTTTTAGCATAAAACATTTTTCCTCCACCAGCAACACCCCACTCCTGGCTTGGATGTACTTCAAAGCCCATTTTGGTGGCTAAGTAATTTATTTCTCCTATATCTACTAACCACTGTCAGGGATGAGGCTGATAATTGAGTTCTCTTTGTGGTGTTGAGAAGCAGACACCTGTTAATGAGAAAGTTGACCAAGGACACCACCCAATTGACACCAGCTATTTAGCAGCTGTCAGGGGGTGATGACTCCCAGTCACTGCCTATCTCACCTGGGTTTCAACCCAGAGACAAAGGGCTCCTATCTCATTATTGCCAATCCCTGGAGCCACCCTGTTCCCTCACAGCAGATGTCTCCTGCATTAGTGTCAAAAAGTGGTAATCATATGCCTAAAAACCTGCACTGAAAGAAGTTTGTAGACACTCTGGAAACGAAGGGAAGAGACTAAAAATAAGATCATAAAGAAAGGGAACTTTGCTGCTTGGGCTGCTCGGTGCTAGAACGGTTCCTGAATCTGACAGATTATATTTGCATTGTTAAAAACTATCATCAGATCCCTAAGATGATTAATTCCTCACTTTCAGAGTTTTACTTCTGCAGCAACAAGGATTGCCAGGGACAATAACGTGGGTCAGCAAGAGGGGCAGGGTTCGGAGCAGAGGTAAACAACTGCCCGGCGGAGAATGAGGGGTGAATACAAAGGCACAGAAACCTGCTAGCTGGAGAGAAAAACCCAAGCCAGACCGGTGCTGCTGTGACCCACTGAGCCGGTGGGGAGGAAAGGCAATGCCAAGCGGCATTATGCCGGTGAGAGTGGCGCAGGAGTTTTAAAGACAGGCAGTGCCACACTGGAGAAGGCGCTGAGCCTTGCCATGGCAATCTGATTACCCTGCGGCCACCAGGGCTTCCTCCGGGCTCCGGTGGGCGAGCGTGGCATCCTGCCTCTGCTTTGTATTCAGATGGCATCCTCGCTGGTAATGGTGTCCCTGTCCCGCAGCGGTGGCGGACGTGGGCAGAATGCAGAGACAAAGCAGAGTCACCTGCCGCCAGGACCTGCTGCAGCCACCGTGGCCAGGGAGGGCATTCTGGCCGAGCCAGTCGGTCTATTGACTGAGAGGAGCGCTGGTTCAGAGGTCTAAAATAACACCATCTTCCGATTCGGTTCAAGTTTGCGGATGCACATCACGCGGTCCCCAGCTCTGTGCTGTGCAGCCAGCAAGGTGTCTGCATTTGCAAGGCGTCCCTTCCGCAGCACCTGGCCCAAAATGTCAGACCCAGCGAGGGTCACAGGTCCAAACTAAGGGGCGGGAAGCATCGAGTAGAAAACAAATCTGTAAACTCCAGGGGATTTCTTATTTTCACATGCACAAGAGAGGAGCTGGAAGCACTATATTTATATCTGAATTGCAAGCATGATTTCCCGGAGGGTTTTCCCTCATTCAGTTCAGTGTGATGACGACAGCCCTTTGGAAAAACGTGAGTCTGGCTTGGATCCAAAACATCCTCAGAATTCAGGGATCTCTGATGCATCAGTACCATAAACAGCTTATCTCCAGCCTTTGCTTTAGACTTAATTGTTTTGAAAGGCAGTCATTATCAGGAACAGAAAGTGAGACATAGCCTGAAGCCCTGCGCCAGCAACCCAGGGCCTTCTGCAAGGTCTCTGTGTTAGAATGAGCACAAGGAAAGGACACGTTGTTCCTGTTTCCAGCCTGTGTCCTTTTGTTTCAAATACCACACAAGGCAAAGGTAAAGGCCCATGTGTCTGATCGCAAGGAAATCCCTGTGTTTGGTGTATCACCCCACATCTTGGAACACTATTGTAGTTCTTCCTTGGAAAGACTGATGATGGGTTTTGTGTAAGAAAGAAATCTGTGGAGGTTTTATTTTTGCATAGGATGTACTAAGACTGGATGTTGTCACTCATGCCACTGTTCCTTTAACTTGCGCTGCTTGACACTATGAATTATTCAGACACCTCTATGATATACAGAAGTGGTGTCAGCATTTTAGGGCAGGACTCTCCTTTCTCATCTACTATAAAATCCCAGTGGCTTCAGTGAGCTATCAAAGGCAAAATTAGGTCCTCAGCAGAGCTGTTGTCTTGCAAGAGGAAAATACACTTTACCACTGCGCAAAAGGTACCAACAGGCCTAGCTTATAGTATGAAACTGGATATTTGTATGACCCTCATCCATCAATACAACTAAGAGGTCATTTATTCATTTGGAAATGAGAAATAATAGCATAAAGAAGACAGGGGATAGTGTAACATCGTCTGTTTTCTCTATTGCAGAACCACTCAGGTTTCATTGACCTCATGCTGGTTGTACCAACGGCCTCATCTGCTTTAATAGCGAGGTGCCTGTTCTGTAGCCACCAGTGCCAAGCCCAAGCACAAAGCTGTGCCAAGGAGAAGGGAGGATGTACGGAGCGGCACAGAGGGAGCCCAGAAGAGCCCGGGGGGCTGCTGTATCCCCCAGGGCACCGGCTACTTGGAGGCAACCTGCCAAGCTCGGAGGCTGATGGGGCTGCAGCCACGACAGTGAATGCTCCCTGGGAACACTGCTGATATTTTTCCACTCTCGTGTTTGTTTTTCTCCTGTTTTTAAACCAACCACAGCAAGATTACTCAGTCAAAACTGGTCTAAATCCATTGTCACACATGGAACAGCACTCTGCCTCACCCAAAACATCTCCAAAGGGTTCTCAGAGTTGTAAGGAAAACGTAGAGGCAATGAGAGAAAAAAAATTGCATGTAATATGAATAAACTCTCGACAAAGCCAGTGTTTAAATCACCAGTAGCTTAAATGATGCAGGTCTAAATCCCAGGAGCTTCCCGGGCCTTGTGAGTGGGTGGGTGCTGTGCACCCAGGAAAGATTAACTAAACCCTGGGAGTCGTGTTCTTGCAAAATAACCTCCTGCAAGTACCTCCAGGCTGCAGGGACCGAGCTGTGCCCCGATAGAGAGAGCCCCCCCTCTGTGAGCTCTGCATGTAACTCAGGGCTGAATTTGGCCTCCAGGATGTACCCTGATGTGATGCTAACTGAGGGGTGCAGTTTAGTGACACTGAGACAGACGTAAAACCTTATCTTCCGTCTCTCCCACCTATTTGTTGCATCACCCGTGTTTATAAAAGAGTACTTACAAAAGACAAAGACGTATCAAGCTATCTCTGGCCTTCTTCCCATGTTAGATAAGGTGGTAAATATTTTTGGAAGGGATGTAAACCTTAATGCTTCTGGGAAGAAGCCAAGCAGTACCAGATGGCAGAGAGGAGGAAACTCACCCTATGGGCAGGTTTTTCGCAGTATTCTCATAAGCATCTGGTATTTGCCACTGGCAGTGACAACACAGCGGCCAGTGCTCTGATCCAGTCTGCCTGCCTCCCTATTCCACCAAATTTTTATTTCTTGACGCACACTTGCACTCAAGGTCTCAGTGGCAATCCTCTTTGGGTAGATGATGGCAGCGGAAGTGGCTCAGCTCACCAGCACATTGCCCCAGCTCACAGGCATGTGGCGATCCTGGTGATTCAAATGTTGTAGGAGGAGTTTGGGAATTTTTCTTAACACGTGAAAAAAATTGCTCTGATACTGTATGCAGCCTTCTGACTGCACAATGAAGTTGGATCTCCACCACACACTTAACTAGCAGTGACATTTTTGCTATAGTTATTATGTATGAATTTGGGAAGTGTCAATCACCTGCAGCTCCAAGCTAGGAGCAGCATATGCCTATTGCTTCTTAGGATTTAGCTTCCAGCCCTTTACCAACATACAGATTAGGGATAGGGGAAAAAAACTCCATTGTGTTGCAAGAGATGGTTGGAAACTTCACTGAAAATGAAATTTTGGTGAACACTTTAGGTGACGGGATTTTTATGGGCTTTTTGTACTTTATTCAAACATACCATGTATTCCTACTCTGTAGCTGCCTGTAAGACGAAAGATCTTTGTATTGCTCCGACAGCCATGTAAGGGTGCCTGCATGGAGCAGATCTAAATCCAACATGTGAACGTGGACCTCTTGGGTGAATGCAGGACACTTCGAAATGGGACTGGCAAACAGCTATAGTTTAAGGCACACCTTGAGCACACACACCACCCACGCCTTCCTTCACGGACCAGCTCTCCATCTCCGCTGGTCTCCAATTTGGATGCTACTCTTCATAACAGTGTTTAGAGGCTACTGCTTATGCCTTTTGGAGGACCTGTTTTTCTGGCATGGCAAAGAGTTTGCCAGTCACAACCACAATTCTTCTCTGAATATCCTGAAGGCTTTCAAACAAGTTGGTGCATTTTAAAATTTTACTAGCAGTTTCAGGGCACAAAATAAAAAGGCTTTGTGGACACAAGATGAAACCTTCCACTAATCCATACTAATTTCATAAGGAGAGTGAATGAACTGGATGGCCCAGTTATATTGCCAGAAGCCAGCATTAGGGAGTGCTGCACAATCTTCTATGAGAACGCTTTTTCCTCAGAGCTCACCCAAATGGGCAAATGGAGGGATGAAGGCTTTTCACGGGAAGGTTCAGCTGATCTGGGGAAAGAAGGAAGAATGATGCATGACAGTTCTTCAGGTACTTTCTACTTGGAAAAGTGTTTCAGCTGAAAATACTGCTTAATCAGGCTACAAGCAAGGTCCTTAGCTTGATAGCACAGTCAAGGAGCGTTGCACATTTTTTGTTATTGCACAGCTTTGTTGCACAAAACAGAACGCCCACTGTTGCAATCTGGATGGTGGATTTCAAAACGTGAACCAAGGATCAGTCCTTGGCGCTGATTTATGAGACAATACCAGTGCCACAGAGGATTTATAACCCATGTAAATGATTCATGGAGCACACATTTTACGAGATGGGCCCTCAGCACGTGTAAACTAGAGCATGGCCTTGACGCACAGGCAGCGTGTGTACTTCCTCGGCTGGTCCTGGGATTCCTCCTGCCCCTCTGCCCACTCCCACACCCGATGCGGGGGCTTTGGGAGAGCCACCCCTCTCGGGGAGGCGGCGGGCAGGGGCAGCGGTAGCACAGACCGGAGCTGTGGTGGTGCCTTCTGTAGTACTAACGCAGTCCTGTAGAGGGGATGCTTTGGTAAGACTTCCATGAGGCTGTGCATCGCTGTGTTGTGGCAGGGACCAAATACATTCTTTGTGGTCACCTGCTGAGTTCAGGAGTTAACATCAAGGGCAATTTTACTCAGTAGGTTGCTGGGGTTTTTTTTTATAAAATTCTTATCTTCCTATAATTTGCTTTAAAATTTCATCCCTGACAGAAGAGTGTGGAAGTGTCCATTTGATTCAATGCAAGGGATAGGCTTTGATGCTGTCTTACATGGGCATCAAAAGTTAAGATGACGTGCATATTAAAAGTGCTTTTTGCTGGCAGCTTGTAGAAGGCCCCATGGCCAAACAGAACAGAAGAAATCCATAGCGTGTTGTTTACCAACTTCTCCTACACTTCCGTCTTAAATCGGCACGGCGAAATCACAATGCCTTCTAAACAACACCGGGAAATGGGCTTTGTTCACTAAATCTAGAAAGCACAAACCCATCAAAAATACTCCGACGTTATGCATTATTTGTGTTCATTAAAAATCTGCTTGCAGCACAGTTTGCTATTGATCATAAAGCTGTGCACTGACCTAGTCCTTTCCCTCCAACGTATCGAAGCACTTCAAAAAACCTACCTTGTCCCAGCCCTTGGATCCACTGTGTCCATAGATCATCTGGGCCACAGACACTTTCTGATACCACCAACCTTCACCCCCCTGCTCTAGCACTGCTGCCTTGCCTTTCCAAGGTAAAGGGATTTTCCTCTCCTCCTGCCTTGAAGGGAAGATGAGGGACAGAACAGGTGCCGATGCATAGTGTCCACCCATTTCAGGTCTCACTTACTCAAACCTGCTGACCCATCCCTCTCTCTTTGTTGCTAATGGAGGAGTGTTTTACTGGCTGTTCTTTGGGACCAGATGCTATCTGGGCACCCAGCAGCTTCAATGCCACCTCCAGAGCATACAGGACACCGGATGCCCAAGCACAGAAAGCCACCGTGCTTCAAAGGCCACCTGGGCACCAGAATGACAGCAAACCCTTTGCGGATGGTGGCAGGGTGGATCTGTGCCATTAACTTTTCCGAAAGCACAGACATACCCACCAAGTACTGAAAGCAAGTCTTAATCATCACACTGACTTCCTCTGTGGATATTAATAATGTCCTCACTTCCTCTGACGAGCACCCCTCTCCATCTGCTGGGCTCAGTCTCTGCAGAGACATAATAAAACTTAAACTGCAAGGTTTCACCTAGAAAAAATAGCCTTTCTTGAAAAAATGATGAAGCAAACATCAGTGAGGCCCAGCAAAACACTGCCTGGGCTGGGCACTGCCACTGACGAGGTAGCTGTACCTGTGTGTACGGAGCAGCTGCCGGAGGCTTCTCCTCCCCTGTTGATTCTGAGTAGCGAGGAACGATGGTTCTGCAGGGTCCCCCTGCTCCTCCTTCCTCCAGCCACCGGCTGGGAATCTGCTAGTCAGATCACCACTTGGGAGGCTCTGGGAGAAGCACTTACTGCTTCCTGTGGGGAAGCATGTGATTAAAGCTTTGTAAATAAAAGGCTTGTCTCGGAAAACACCTGGGTGCCTTCAAGACACGATGCAGCAGGGAGCAGTGGCAGCGTGCCCTGTTACAGAGGATGCTACCTTCTGGTGGCCTGGCTCAGGGTGGTGAGAAGCAGGAGGTGGGGCACAGCCTGACCGCACACCGCACTGGCCATGGCCTGTCTGGGATCTGTCTGAGGGGTCCCAGACCCCTCAGCAGTGACCCCTTGGCATAGACACCTGCTGGTTTCCAGGGGCTGACTCAGGATGGGCTGACCGGCTGTGGCTGGGACTGTCCCTTCTGGAGATCTGCCACGAAGGTGGGCATCCAGGTCAGAGCACAGCTCTGGTGCTGCTCCCAGTCCCTGGTGGCTGCTGCTCCACCTGCTCAGAGCAATTCCCCTAGGACGGAGCAAAGGCCTCACCACGGCTTGCACAGTGTGATTCCCTCCTCTCTACGGAACTGCCTTGGAGGGGGTATGCGCTAGGGGAAAAATTGTCCACTCCACGTCTGTGCGGCGTGTTACCAGGGATCCATCATCTGCATATCCCACATGAAGGGAACTAGCATCCGTGCTCTGTCTTAAGCTCCTCTTACCTTTTTGATTATAAAGGAGTAAAAGCTACATTTGGAGAGGAGAAGGGCCAGCAGTGCCCGTGGAAGGGATGAACACCAGGAGCAGGGAAGTCCTGTTGCTCTGCTTCAGCAGGGAATAGGCAGTTGTCTTAGTTTGCCAAGGGTGAGTCTGGGCTCAGAAACCGAGGAGCACAGACTCATGCAGAAAAACATCCAAGAAACTGCAGCTTTAGTGACTGAGACTTCAGAAGATAACACCAAAAGGCAGAAGTTGCAATCCTCAATCCTGCTCCGTTCTGATGTTCCCTCCATGCACAGGCCATCTGCTCCACATCCCACGTTCTGGCATCCAATTTGATGTTTCCTTATAGCCCAAAGGTGTCTTGTCCAGCTTCCCAGTGTGGTCAGAAATCTGAGGCTGCACTGGGTTAACCCTGGAGTCAAATCATTTACCGAGGTTCCTCAGGAACACAAAGCTAGTGATTCCCTGGGGCTTTATAAGGATACCCATGTGGCAGCACTGCTCTGTCCTGGTCCTGGAGTATCTTTCCTTTTTGCAATGCGATATTGGCCAAAAGCAGCCTACAGAGAGATAGCGTAGCCCAAGGAAAAGCGCATTAGACTAAAAGTCAGGGGATATGATGCAAGGATATAGGAAAACTGCCTACACGTTGCCTAGGAAATGCACTTCAGGAACTTTCTGAACCCTCTACTGGGTTCTGTCCGATGTGCACAGAGGAATGTTGTCACTCCTGCTCCTGGCAGAAAGGACTACCAGGACCTGGGCAGACTTTACCAAGGAACAAGTGGCATCTGTGTCTCCAGGGCAGCCTCCTGCCAGGATATGCTGGCCCCAGGAGCAGAAAGGTGGCGGGGATGCTGGAGCCAGCTCCTTCAACCTGCAGGCTCTGGACAAGGCAGGAAGGACCCGGGGACAAAGGCGACCGGTCCAGCAGGAAGGAGGACAGCCGGGCCTCGGTGACAAAGCCTGACAAGGGCTGGGGGAGCGGGAGCGGAGATGCCTCGGGAGACCCCGCTCCGGCTCCGGTCCCGGCCCGCGGCTCCAGGTCCTTCTCCGCGCCTGGCCGAGCGGGTCCGGGGCCGCTCCGGCGCCGCTTCCCCGGGCCGCCCGGCGGGCCCGTTTTCCTGCCTATCCAACCCCGCCCTTCCCCGGGCTGCTGCTCCCTCCGGTAGTTTTTCTTTAAAAAAAAGAAAAGGAAAAAAAAAAGAAAGAAAGAAAGGGGAAAAAAAGGAAAGAAAAGGAAAAAAAAAGGAAAACTCAACAAAACAAAAACCGAAATGGGAGGTGGAAGACCCGGGGGGGCAGCGGTGAGCCAGCCGCGGCGGGCACGGCACGGCACGGCACGGCAGGGCGGGGGGAGGGAGGGACGGACGGGGGGGCGGCCCCGTCCCTTTGTACCTGCTGTTTGAAGGCGCCAGGCGGCCCCGCATTGGCTGCGGCGGCCGCGGCTCCGGTAACCCGAGCCGGCGGCGGGGCGCGGCGCACCGGGGCCCGGCCAGCGCCCAGCCTGGCAGCCA
>VZSC01008112.1:0-55131 GCA_013398225.1 Steatornis caripensis | reverse complement strand
TGAGCCGTTTGCTGGGGCACTTTTGGGTATGGAAAAGGTGGAAAGTCCTGAAACGTGCTGTCCCTGGTAGTGTTATCAGTGGGGCTTTGTGTGGTGCTCTGCCTTTCTAGGTACTGAGCAGGACTGGTTTCACTTGTTTGGTGCTTTTCTAAGGGAGTTGAGAGAGCAGATCTTCCAGTCCGGCGTTGCTCTTCTTCCTTGTCCAACGCTCTGCGGAGAACTATAATATTTCTTCCCCGAGACGCTGCAGTGAATTTTAGTCCCAGGAAATCAGGCGAACAAAATAATCCGAACAACCCCAACCATTTGTTACCGAGTGAGAGCAAACGCTGCCTGGGCAGAGATGATGGCAAAAAATTCCCTGGAAGGGTCTAAAGAAGACCTGAGCAAAATTTCGGAAGAGGAGATGCTGAGGTGGAGCAAGGAAGAGCTGGTGAAAAGACTGAGGAAAGTGGAGAATGAAAAGATGAACTTAATGGTGGAACACGGCAACTTAATGAAGGACGTGAACCGGCGGCTGCAGCTCCACCTGCACGAGATCCGCGGGCTGAAGGAGGTGAACCAGAAGTTGCAGGACGACAACCAGGAGCTGAGGGAGCTCTGCTGCTTCTTGGACGACGACCGGCAGAAAGGCAAGAAGCTGTCGAGGGAATGGCAGCGGTTCGGGAGGCATACGGCCAGCGTGATGTGGAAGGAGGTGGGCATGTACCAGCAGAAGCTGAAGGACCTGGAGGCGAGGCAGGAGACCCTCCTGCGGGAGAACGTGGAGCTGAAGGAGATGGTGCTCATGCTGGACGAGGAGCGGAGCGGCGCCGGCTCGCGGAGCTCCATCGACAGCCAGGCCAGCCTGACCAACCTCAACGGCGGCTCGGCCACCAGGGACGTGGGGGACGGGAGCAGCACCTCCAGCACGGGCAGCGCGGGCAGCCCCGACCACCATCACCACCACCTCCACCACCACAAGGCTGGCGACAGCAAGGCCGGGGCCATGCGGAGGTCGATGGATGACCTGTCCGCGCCCCTTCACCACCGGAGCATCCCCAACGGCCTCAACGGTGAGCCTCTCCGCCTCCCAGCCCCGCTGGCAGCAGGTGCCGCCAGCCTTGCCCTGCGCCACCTCCCCTTGGCAGGTTCCGGTCTCCCTCGGCAGTGGGCTGAGGGATGCCAGGGGAGGAGACCCTGCCACCCCCACCCCTGCCCCTGCCCTTCCGTGGTGACCTCCTTGGAAGAGCAGCCCCGGGGGCTGGGGAGGGCACCCAGGGTGGTGCTGGCGCTCCTGGCCTGTGTTATCGATGGCTGGGACTAAGGGTTGGAGCCTTTTATCTGGAGGGGTCAGTGGTTGGTTTTGTTTGTTTTGGGTGGGATTTTCCTTTTTTTTTTTTTTTTTTACAAAAACCAGCCTCTGTTTTCAGGGTTAAGTAAACACTGATCTTTCCATCTCTTCTCTCCTCCTTTAAATAGTTTGTTTTTACCTTTGACTTGTTTGTTTGCTAGGTTGATGAGACTGATAAAAAGCCTGGATGAGATTTTGGAAGCGTCTTATCAAAGTGCAGGTCTGCCCCACAGAGCATCACTTGTTAGCTCCATGGGCTCTCAGGGCAGGCTGGCTCTGGCGTGCTCAGCAGTTTTGGAGAGGTGCAACTCGGCTCCCCCTTCCCCCCGCCGCCTCCAATTCCCCTGCTCTGCTTCAGAAACAGGAGATTTGTTTGTAGAGGAGAGATTGCTCTTGAAGGGACGCTGTACTCACAGTTTTGTTCAGCCTAGTCATTAAAGTTAGAAACCAGCTCCACTGTGAAATCGTGCCAAGCCTCCTCTGACAGTTTGTATTCAAGCGAAGTTTCTCCTGTTCTCTAATAGTGATCAGGCATTAAAAGAATAATATTGGAATATCTTTAAAATTAAGATCTTTTTTTTACTCTTTTGAAACCAACAAGACCAAACACTTGACTTCTAGAAGGAGTAGTTTGGCCAAGAGAGTTCAACAGGAGTCAAACCAGGCACCAGTCTAATTAATTGTTGTATGTAAGACTCCTTATAATGTTCTTAATCCTCTTTTCCAACCAGAGCGGACAATTTTCTGGTTGGGGTACCCTTTCCCCTCCTCCGAGCACAGAGATGGGCTGGAGCCCCAGAGGTTGGCTCCGGCTGGTGTCAGCAGTGAATGTGTTTACCAGATAACCGTGCCTTCAGCTCCCAGAGCTTTTTTGGTGGTCCTGGTGGGACCAGGGAGTGCTGGACTTTTTTTGGTGATTTATGGCAAGTCCTTATGCCCCAAGAGATCTGAGGGCATGCCACACCAATCATGCCAGTTCTGAAGTTCATGAGTGTGCCATGCTCAGTCCTGTTGTCTCCCCTCACAGCTGGAGGTGTTCCGACTGCCTCGCTTGGTAGACAGGGATTGCTGGTTTCAAGGGTGATCCAGTCACCAGATGTTGCAGCGTACAACAAGTATCTTCAAGTGTTTGTTGTTTTCTCTCTCTCTCCTAGTGCTGTGTAAATCAGAAGTATCTGGTTTGTATATCTGCAGATAGCTTCTGCTCCTGCTGTGACTTGACTTTATTTTCATAAAGCATGGATTGCTCTGCACTTAGGCCGGGAGAGCACTTTGCAGGTACTGAATGTGCCATTACTGTTTTGGGGCAGAAGGGCTTTGCACTTCTGGTTTGTGAACCTTAGACCTCATCCCTTTTAGGTATTGCCAGCTGACTAGGACAAAGCGGGTTGAATGCATTCCTGTTAAACGAGGGCTCTTTTACATATGGGATGATGGGCAGCCTCAGAGTTGTCCCTTAAACCCGGTGTGAGGCACCGCGGGATTCTTTGTGCAGGATTCAAGTCATCCCTGTCTGCATGGAGAGGAAAGTCTCTGTTTGCAGAGCTCAGTCCTCATTGCCATCCTCAAACGCTGTGTGCGGGATGGTGCTCAGCAGCATCATTCAGAGGAGACCGAGAGCTGAGTCTCATGTCCTACCCTGTGCAGGGCAAGCGTAGGGACAGGTGGTAGAGCACCTGCACAGGTATATGTTTCCATGCTGCCTCTGCACCCTTTCTCCTGCTCCTATACAGAAAGGAGGACTATGGGCTCAAGCATTTTAGATGTGACCTTAGGTTTTAGTGACTTCTTGTTTTGGGGTGCCTGTGGAAGATGGTCTCTGTGGGAAGTACTGAAGCTAGCTCTGCTGCGAACCTGCCGGGCTTCATTTCCGAGGGTGGGACAGATAACGATGAGCACTTTCAAAGCTAATAATCCTTGTAAAGAAGCAAAGAAGCCCGATCTCTCCACTTAGGTAGCGAAGCTGTAAAATGACTTGAATAGTTGTCATTCTCAGATAGCATCGGTATTCAGCAAGGCCGTTTCCCTGACTGCGCCTTTGGAAATGCCCCTCAATACATATGCAAATACAAAGCTTATCAGGTCGCTTTTGTGACTGACAGCAAGAAGTCTGGGAGGGGGGCTTGCCTGGGGCCAAGCGGCAGTTCTGTTCAGCCTGTGACTGTGGAAGAGCAGGGCAGGTGAACGTGGGAAACAAACCCAGGAGTCAAGTGGTTAGTGGAGCTGTCACGGAGCTGCGCTGGCAGCGAGCATCCTTCCGTGTCTCCTGGTGCCGCCTCTGCCTTCCGTGCGTGCAGCTTAGATCTCAGCCTTATAATGTGCTTTTCCTGATGATTTTTTTCCCACTGGGATAAAACAGAAGGGAGGAAGAGGAGAAAGTGTGGCCTTTCATTTTCGGTTTGCTGTTGTCTCATGTCTTTAAAACACTGGATGACTAACCGGTGGGCAAGCAAAAACTGCTGGCGCTCAGCTAATACCGCAATGAGCAGCCCTCGTATGCTTTCTTACGGAGGGGTGGAGGTGGATCTGAAACGAATGCAGGGCAGAATTTAGCAGCTGCAGTAAGAACACAGCAGAAGCCTGGGATGACTGATGGGGGCAAGGCATGGTGAGCCGTTTGCTGGGGCACTTTTGGGTATGGAAAAGGTGGAAAGTCCTGAAACGTGCTGTCCCTGGTAGTGTTATCAGTGGGGCTTTGTGTGGTGCTCTGCCTTTCTAGGTACTGAGCAGGACTGGTTTCACTTGTTTGGTGCTTTTCTAAGGGAGTTGAGAGTATGGTGGCTGTTAAATGCTCCTAGGGAGGGAGCTTTTTAATGAAATCTCAGCGAGCAAAGGAGGATTAACTATTCTCATTTTCTCCTCAGCAATCCTTTGGAAGTGAGTTGATAAACCAGGGCTTGATTTATTGGCCCCAGTGACCCACCCCAACGTGAGATGGTGAACTCTAGTTTTGTATCGTGAATTCAGTATAAATGGTACAAGTTTAAAAAACAAAAAACCAACCCAACCTGTGATCCACCTTCCCTTCACTTTTCTGAAATCTATTTACTTTTATAAACTGCTTTTTTGGAAGCGATGCCTGGAACCTGATGATTAAGTATCTGCTCATGGAAGATAAGGTGACAAGTGTAAATGATAGTGTGAAAATGGCGAATATTAGATGTCACATGCAATCTTACCCAGCTCTGGGTATTCTACTGAGAGCCAAGAGGAAGTCTGCTCAGTCTGAAAGTAAACGATGTTTCCATTCTTCATGTGTGAGCTGGGACCAGGGCTGCAGGACATGGGCATCTCCAAGCTATGTGATGGGAACTGTCCAGTTGCATCCGTGTTGAGTCATATGCCACAGTTACCATAAATCTACTCCCAGCTCCAGGGCAGAAATCAAGGCACAGTCACTGTGTTATGCTTGTGAGTGCTTTGGCTTTCCTTTGTATGCACAGCAGGAGCCTCTGTGTGCATATGTAGTCTTTCTGTCCATCCAGCTTTAGGCAACCCCATTGGAGTGATGGCCATTCCTACTGCCTGGTTCTTGCCAGAATAAAGTTTCAAAAAAACCTGAATAAAAAAAAAAAAAAAGACAGCCACGCTGGGTGATGTTAACATGACCTGGGGGAAGGAAAAGCCTTCAGATATCATAGGATATGGATATGTCCCTGGACTGCGAGGCATGTGGGAACGTTGGGAGGGGTGACTCAAAGCTCCCTGAGGCCAGGGCAACNTTTCAAAAAAACCTGAAAAAAAAAAAAAAAAAAAGACAGCCACGCTGGGTGATGTTAACATGACCTGGGGGAAGGAAAAGCCTTCAGATATCATAGGATATGGATATGTCCCTGGACTGCGAGGCATGTGGGAACGTTGGGAGGGGTGACTCAAAGCTCCCTGAGGCCAGGGCAACAGCTTCCATTGGTTTTAGTCTTATCTAGATCTGCCTGGGACAACTGTTTATCCATCTGCAAGCCTGGAGGCATACAGACTCACTAGCTGGTGATGTGCCTGGGACAAAACCCTGTGCATGCAGGCAAAGCTTTCAGGCTTTAATTTTTAATTTTTCCTCATCAACTGAATGTTGTTGTTAGAACTTCACCTTCCACTGAAGCTGTTTGCTCTGGGTTCCCAAAATGGGCATTTACTTTATTCTGGTTGGGTAAAATGTTAATGCATTTCTTTCTCAATGTGAACAGTTGGTTGTTTTTGTTTTTTTTTTTTTTTTAAGTTCCTAAGAGCATCAACACTTAAGAAGTGATAAGAGACGCCCAGAAGAAAGACGTGGATATGGCAGATGATAGCCTGTAGTAGCAGAGAAGTTAATCTATGGCCTCTTGCTGTTGTCTGCCCCAGTGGAAGAACAATGGCCTCTCCCGGTGAGGGGTTGGGAAGATCTCTGCTTCTATTGATTCCCACTTGTAAATGTCCACATATTTACCTAGGGGGTACGATATATTACAGTTAAAATGGTGGCAAAGAGAAATGGCTGTTCCCTGTGGGTTGGTATTGATCGAATGTGCAGCTACCCTGTACTTATTTCTCCTCATCTTCACACAGTCTTTAGGCCAAAGTCCTTTGTTTTTATTAGCGTATTTATAATCAATATACATATTATTTACTATGATGTGTTAATGAGGCCTCTGAGATGAGAAGATGCAGGGGCAGAAGCAAAAGGTGAGGTTCATCTCATTTAATTTGAGATATCTCCAATATAGACTTTAACATCTGCGTCCCCGTGGGCTTCCTTTATTTGCCATGTGGAGAAAGGCGCTTTGGTGTCATGATTTATGTCAGCTATGTCTACCTTGGAGGGAGAAGAGTTGTACGCTAATTGTGCTCTTTCTCTCTGCTGATGGGAAGGCAGCCTTGATGGCTAGTTCATATGCAACGATCTAGTCAGGTGAAATCAGTCCTGTTCAAGGTGTTTCGGTGGCCATTGTCCACTCATCCAGTGCAGCTGTGCTAGCCCTGGAGAAAGAGAGGAAATCGCCTTTCTCCGTAGCAGTCAGATGTTACCCTCTTGCAGTCCCCACCACCTCATGGGCACAGCAACCTGGGTCACAGAAAGCCCTGTTCTCTGTGATGGAGACCTGTGAGAGCTCAGTGGCCCCTGCCACGCTTAAGCAGAGGTTCGGCTACTTGACCAATTAGTATTTTTCTTACATCAAGGGCACTTTTCGTCTTCTGAGCATTGCTCTAACTTTTCTTTTTCTTTTGATACTGCCATATTTAACATGTCGGTATTTGTGGTGCTGTAGGCTGCTATGTCCAGGTTCCTTGTGATTATTAAGCCTTGAAACCTTCCCTGGGCTGGTACACGAGAAATAAGACCTCTGTAGAAACTCCTGTTCCCACCTCTTCTTTAAGCTCAATGAGTTCTGCTAATAGGTTTGTCAATACCAAGGTCTCAGACACTAACAGCTTGAGCTTCTTGTGGCCAGCAGTTGTTGGCCACTCATCCCAGGGGCTTCAGAGGAGTGCTCCGCTTGAGGCATCTTTGCCATTGCCTGCTCCTGCCTCCTTGCTGGGGTGCTGCCTGTGTGCCAGTCCGCTTGGCCCCCAAACTTCAGGGTAGCTGGTGTCCCTGAAAACAAGGCTGAAGACACTTAAACTGGGTACTGAAATTGGGTCATATCTGGAAATATATTCTCCGTAGCAGTGCATTCTAATTTTGTTTTCCTCTTTCAATTTTCTAGAGAGATATCTTGTTCTGAGCTGTCCTGTTGAAAGAAAAAACTTGTATTGATTAAAAGGCAATTTTCTTTGGGCCTTTGATGGAATTATCCACTTACACTTGTCAAAAGCAATCCAAGTAAGGGGAATAAACTATGTTGGTTACATGTAAATGATTTGGTCCTCTGGAGACATTTCATCAAATAAAGCTGAAGATCAAATTAAGTGGTGATCTAATTAAGTGGCAGGCATGGGAACCCAAAATGCAGCCTTGGCAGGTGTTGTACTTGGTGTGTGTGCGGAGATGAGGGGCCTGAACACTAACAGAAGCATTGCCTCTGAAAGCTTGGGGTTAATGCTTCTGTGGGGACAAGGCTGACCACATCCAGGCATCCTGGGTGATACTGGAGGCCTGCCCTGGCAGGCAGGCTTTGGGCTGTTTATCAGCCCAAGCCTGGCTGTGGCCTTGCTTGCATCTCACATGGCAGGGTCTGATGATGATGTCCCATCAGGCTGGCTCTGTGACATCCTTCTGTATCGGGGCTGCCCTTTGGAGAAGATGGGTTGACAATGGCTTATCTCAGTGGTAGGTGAGGTGGAGGTAAGTTGCTTAAACTGGCAAAAATTCTGGTGTACATCAGGAGGTGTGAAGTGAGGCAAATGAAAGTTTAGAAGCGCATTTAACATACATTTAAAATGCTCAGCCCCAGGAAGGCTGAAGTCCTTTCCACACTCACAATCAGATCTTAATGCATCCTCTGCAAAACACACGACATTGCTTTCGTGGAAGAGGGAGGGTTTGGGGGCTGCACATCCAGTTCTCCTGTGAATTAGCAACTACTGACTGGGTTTGTTTCTGCACCCTGTATTTGTAACCTGACTTTTTGTCTGCCAGCCAGAATTCATCCTGCCCTGTCGCCAAATGTCATCATCCCCTTGTGGTTAACTTGCTGCAATTCATGAAACACTTGGCTGCCATAAATAGTTATGTGCAGAGGTTCCTCCACATGTGGAGCGGGCAGAAATTCACAGGCAGCGCTGCTAGGCACTCGCGCACTAACATGTCCACCACGAGAAAGTTGACCCACTTCTGCAAATAGATAACTCCTGGCAGAAAAAGTAACACTGTCTCAGAGAATCTGTCTTCCCCTTGCCTACTGAATTGTGAAGCAAAAAGCAAGCCAGCTCCGTCTTCTGAATTAACAGTGATGTGAGCACTCCCCATTGAAACCAGAGTGTGTAAATCAGCCCTTGATCTGAAGAGGGCTTAACATGGCCACAATTCATTTGTGATTTTTTTTTTTTTTAATTTAATGAACGCTTTTGTTTGCGAATGAGGTGTGTGGAGTTCAGGACTCAGCTGCTCTTAACCTTAGGAAACATTTATCACCATGGCGATTGAAGGCTGCTCTAGAGGTTATTTTGAACGCTTTTCTAGTGACTCACGTCTTGGCCGAGACCATTTATGCCAGGTTACTTTGGTCCCTGTGCACACAGGTATATGTATACCGTTCCTTGAATTGATTCCTGCCTTGCTGTTTGCCCCTCTCAGGGAACTCATTGCTTGTACTGACTTCTGACATCTCTGAGCAATGGTGGTGCCGAGTGTTCACCTTGCTCGGGGACTGTCCGGCAAAGGATCTTTGTGGAAGATTGTCCTTGTGAAGTAGATTACGGGTTATTCATTGGTTAGATTTGAGACCTGGGCACTCCAAAGCACTGTGTTAATTTGTGTCAGTATTGTGGCTGTGTCGCCTAGCTTAGTGAGTGGCTATAGACCCTCCATTTCCAGGAAACTTGTGGTGAGATGGAAGTGATCCTAAATCTGATGTGAATTCGCTTATTGTCAGCATGGGCTTCTCCTACAGGTCTGCAGGATGGGATGTCTCCTGTTTGCCTGGGGTGGCAGTCATGGGAGAGGGCTGTGCTGTGTAGCAGAGGGAGCACCGGTGTGGAGTGCCGGGCTTATGGCATTGGGGCTTTGGCCAGCTGTAAACTGTGGTTGCAGGGGTGACACGCTAGCTGTCTTGTGTCGTTGTGTCAGCCCCAGCTTGCTGGCAGAATTAATTCAATCAAAGCTGGAGTGGTGCTCTGAAAAGCCCTTCAGACACTACTCTGTCCCCGAGCTCCGTGCAGTGATGCTCACGACTGCGTGCTGCTGCCTTCCCCCACCATTTCATCCTGAAACTCCTCTGCTGCTGGGGTTTCATTCGCATGCAGGGTGCTCAGCGGCGTTTGAATGTTTGTAGGGAATAGGGGAAGTTGTGTGTGGAGCAAACGGATGGAGCAGGGCTCAGGCTGGGATGCGAGAGGAGATGCTTTGCTGCTGATTCAAACCATCTTCAGGGCCGTAGGATGCTCCAGGACTGCCTGTGCCTCGGGGGTTGGCAGCCGTGTCTGACCTGCCCCTGCCTTCCCGGGACAACCTCGTGCTGAGGGTCCCGCTTCGGTGCAGCGGGGAGAGCTGCGCAGCGGGCCGTGCTGTGCCCTCTCACTGCAGAAGAGCCACGGAGAGGAAAGGAGCAGGCAAAAGGGCCACTCAAAGTAAAGCAATAAAACCAAACCATTATTTCAGAAAAGAAGAAAAAGTAAGTCTTACAGCATTTCCAGTCCCCAAAGCTTAATATTTCTATGGAAACCAAAGCAGCAGGAGGCTTGCTGTCAGTCTCTGATCTAGTGGGGTTGAGCAGATTTAAAAAATGTTAGTCCTTCCCCACATCTCCCATCCTGGATCATCTGAAGACAGGTTGCTGCGTATCACAAATGCAAGGTTAAAACCTGCATTCCTGGTTTCCAGCTCTCTGTTAAGTGCTAAGCAGTCTTTGGAGGGTTGGCATCCATCTTTCATCTACAGTTTTTTACTTGCTAGGGTACATTTCATTTACTCTATGAGACTTATTGATAATGTCTTGGCCTATAAATGCCACTCCTGTGCTCCTTGAAGGATGGCTGTGACTTTGTATCAGGCCGTGCTGTGGTACATCTCAGTGCCCAGTGAAGTTACTGCAGGGACACTGTTTGACTTGAATCGAGTTAAGGCTTAGACACTTTACACTTTAGATTTTTCTTCAAAGGGGATCCATAGTGTCTTTAATCTCCAACAGTGGACATAATCTGGCCTATTTAGGTAATAGTCTGCTTGATTTTTGTGTAGCCAGAGGACTGCCCTGGTTATATACGTGCAGCTATTTACCGTTGTCATGTTAATGTTTTCACTGGTTTCACCCCGTTTTTGTTTTTAGTAGGATCTACTAGAAATGCCTCCAGGGCAACCTACATGAAAGTCCACTGTTCTATACCAAAGTAGCATGGTCAGATGCTAGCAGAGTATCAATAATAAAAAATAACTAATTTTCGTTGCTGCTGAATCTGTTACACCTCCTAACAAAGGTGTTAAGAAAAAAAATCTTGGTTTTATGTACAATCTTAAAGCACTTGTGTGATGCACAGTATTCTTTTGTCTTCCTGGTGTCCTTTCCTTATCTCCCTTACTGGGGTTTGCAGTCTCGTATTTATGTATTTCCCAGCTGCTGAATATAACTTTGATCTATGTTTTGGATCTGCGGAGCTTTTAATCCCTTTCCACTGAGTTGAAAGCTTGTTTGCCGTTGAATGTGATACATAGTTATAGGTTATATGATCTCCACCAGTGGCTCATGCATCACACAAAGATAGCATATTGTGAAGAACTCTGATAAAATGTCCCCTTGTTCGTTTTCCTGATTGCAACTCAAACCCAGCATGGGAGTAAGTAAATTCTTTGCTCCTGTGCAGACTGCTGATACACCTGTCCTTTGCTGTTACATATACCTATGTACTCCCTTGCTTTGTTTCAATTATTCATTCATTTCTTTGTGATGTTTATTTTGAGGCTAGGAATCAGCTGAGTATTTCAGCCAGTGCAGCAGCCTTGCTGTCTTTAGATTCTGATAACATATGCGGTGTTTGCCCTTTTCATCCTCTTAACTGCTTGTTACACCTCTTAAAATATGGGGATCGGGTTTTAAAGCCTGTGTGTTTATTGCCCTTTGATGTCCTGAAACACGATAATATACACCTTAATTGTGGAGATCTTCACTTCTGGAGTGGCTGCAGGTTCCACCTCAGGAAAAACAGTGATTTCTGCAGCTCTCAGTCCTCCAGGCCATGTGGGTATAGCTGCCTGTGTGTGACTGTATTCAAGCATCTTGTGAAAGTTATTTTTGAGTGTTTGATGTAGCTGTTTGCTTTCTGAGTTCTGAGCAGTTTTATTTGGAAGTCTCCGGTGCTTGTCTCCTGGCCTCTTGTAACAAAATGCAGTCCTCTTTATACCGGGTCAGTTAAGACTGTAGTGTTTTAGGGGTAAGCTTTAAAATAACAAAAGGGTGGATGGTTTTGCAATTTACAGCACTGAATTGGGACTCGGATTTGGTTCGCTTTCTCATTGTAACATGCCCTTCTGATGTAGTCTTAGGTAAATTACGCGATCTCTGGTTCTCCTTTTATACATCCAGGATAATACATTTCCTCTGTCTTCTCCAAGTTTCTCATGTTTCATTGGGTCATTTATAACACACTCATACAGTGCTCAGTAGAATTAGACCCTTACTTCAAATGAGGCCTCTAACCATTGCTATGATACCAGTGCTAACAAACAACACAGGTTTTGAGTTATAATGAGCTAGCAAGGAAGGAGCAGCCTTTACGGTAACTCCAGACATTTCTAATTCCCAGTTTTGGAGTTGCTTCAAATCCTGTTTCAACTTTACGGGGATAAAAGCCCTTTATGTGTTGGGGTGCTTCTTTCTGTATTGTGTATACTTCTTGGGAGCACAGGATGATGAAGTATGGACAATTTCCAGCCAACTGTCAAATATAGGAGCTTGTCAAATAATAATTCCTCTCCCAAATGAGAAGACAAGGAGCAAAATAAGCTAAAGAGCAGCGTTTGCTGTGTCCACAGAGAGAGACAAGTGCAAAAAAGATTCTGCAGCTGTCACAGCAACAGGTTACCTAGTATCTTTCAGACCGGGGACAGCATTTGTTCGTATTTCAGCTCATGCCATCTGCGTTGCCCAGTTAAGTATCATATATGTGTATTTAAAATGCTGTTTATGTGGCAGCCTAGTGCAGTTTCGGCTGAGGTGAAGAACCACNTTACCTAGTATCTTTCAGACTGGGGACAGCATTTGTTGGTATTTCAGCTCATGCCATCTGCGTTGCCCAGTTAAGTATCATATATGTGTATTTAAATGCTGTTTATGTGGCAGCCTAGTGCAGTTTCGGCTGAGGTGAAGAACCACAACTGTGAAGCGGACGGGTCCTTGTTGTCACGTTGCTCCCTGTGTCCCTGCAAAGCAGCGATGTCTTTGCCGTGATTGCCAAAGACACCTTTCCCCTTTCCAATTAAATTCTTACCTGATCCCCTGATTGCTGTATTTCTGACGTTGATCATTTGGTAACTCTTAACAAGCCCTGACTGAAAAGTCATCACAGTCACTCTTGGGTGTGAACCCAATGTTTCTTAACCACCTTGGGCTTTTATTCCGTTTGCGTAGTGGAATTTGTAGGGAGGATCTATTTGTCAGCGTATCACCGAATCATTAGGAGGGTGACAAGACTGCAGTAACTCTTCCTAGGCAATTATGTATGAAAGCTTGTCAGTATGAGTAGTATGGGAAGTTAAAAGCCTTAATTTTCATTTGGAATTGAAACCCTAATGACTTTCCACTCCCACAGCTCATAAAGACTTTGTTTCAGCCTCAAGTTGACCAAGAAAAAGAGAGGGAGCTCTTTTATTGCAGACTTCTGTGCAGGATTTTTATGAAAAAGCAGATTTATGAGTCACTGTTCTTTGTATAAAAGATAATTACTGGAGTATGAACATCAGAAAAATGACATTGTGTGACTGCGCCGCGAGCCACGCAGTGCGAGCTTTTGCTTTCTCTCTTTTCAATTAGTTAAGTTAAACAACATATCATTTCAAAAGGACTAATTATATTCCCGTTTGTTGTTTGCCTTATACACTAAATGTTTTCTATATGTAAAGCTAAGTAGCAGGGAGGGGGAGAAAAAGGATCACCCCAAACGAATGCTTTTTAATTATTTAAAATGATGAGTGTAGATCCTGTGGGGTCAAGTGGATTGTTGTATTCAGTCACATCCATCACTCTCAGCATAGTAAGGAAGAGAAACTGGATCACACAAATCCTTTTGTTAACCCTAGCAGCATAATTAAGTTCCTCTGGAAATTTGTTCTTTAAAAACGCATTCCTCTAAACAGCAATGTTGTTTAGTCTGTGCTTAAATGTAAAGCTATGTGTTTACCCACTTCTGTGTGTTTTGTTGGGGTTTTTTTCCTGTAAGTAAAGGTAGCATTTTGTAACACAGTAGCACCTGCTGCCCACTGCAAGTGAGAGCTGAGGGTGAGTGCGCAGTAGAGGCAGCATGCGCGGGTCACGGTCCTGCTTTGGCTCTGCAGCAGCAGCTTAAGAGTTTGCACAACGGCGAGCGATCCAGAGCATCTCTGTTTTTGGGGATCCACCTGAGATAGCTGAAGGGCATCTTCCATTCAAAGGAGAGGTGCTCAGCATTTTCAGAGTATGAAATATTCTGAATGTGATTCAGGCTTTGGTCTTGTAAGTGTCTGAGATGACTAGCTAATTCTCTTGGCCATGGGGCTGTGTGCTTGAGAAAGTGTCACTGCAGAGCTGGAAATGCCCTCCGTCCGTGACAGCATAGGCCCAACAAGCTTTCTGATCGCACAGCTGTGGAGACAAGTCTGCTCAGGGTCCTGCAAGATGAGGAACGGATCACGTAAACAGCAGCTGATGCAGTTTTGTTGGAGAGGCCTCTGTTTTTCCTTTCAGGCTGTTATAGCGTCTTGGCCAGGTTGGACAGAGGAGGTTTCCAATGGAAACCTTTCATTCTGCCTTATTTGGATAAAAAAATAGAGGGCTGTCCTTTTTTTATTTTTTTATTTGGCAGTTCAAAGTGAAGCAAATGCAATATTTTTGGGAAAAGCTTGGAACTGGCCCTGTAAAAGGAATGTTATCTAAAGGGTAAAACTCCCTGACTGTGCTGTGTTTAAGGATGGTGATATTTGAATTTGACCTTTTCTTTTTAAGTGAGAGATTTCATATCTGGATTTAAACCAAAACCATATCAAACACAAAGGGACGGGGTTGTTCTGTTGAAAACAACATCTGTAGAGCTGGAGGGAAGGGCTGGGCAGCATGGAGTCCATGGCTTGCCATGGGGGCCATGGAGGTGCTGACCTCCTGGACCTGCTGCAGGAGGGTAGAGAGCAAGAGGGCACCTGGGGGGAGAACTTCTGTCAATCTCACATGAAGCTCTCTTGCAGCCCTTGAGCTGAGCTGGGGCGGGGAGATGTCCTCATGGTGGGTGAGAAGTGGGCAGCAAGAGTTGCCTGCCTAGCTCAAGATGGAGTTGGAGACCACTGCAAAGGGGTGCGGCAGCAACTCAAAGGAGGAGATGGAGTAAATGAGTTCAAAGATGTGGTTTGGGAGCTAGCTGTGTTATTTTTAACAGCCGATTTCATTGAACTGGAGTGAACTTCCTCCAGCACAGCATTGATGATGGTGCCTGGAGCTATAAAGATTGTGTTTTGATCAGCAAGTCAAAAGCAAGTCTACCACTAGTTATGAATACATTTTCAGAATTGCAAGCAAAGGAGGTCCCAGAATAATAATGGGCAGAAAAAGTTGCCTGAAGGGATGGGTTTCCTTGGTAAATGCTGGAGGAGGTATAGACCTGAACTTTGCACTCCTTCCCATCTCAGATTTTTAAAAATGTGTAAACAGATCTAGTACCTGAATTTTGAACCCGTTGAAATCCTGAGTGGATATAATGCAAGATGGCAGGAAAACCAATAATGATGGAGTTTTTAAAATACAAATGGTTCAGTTGAAGATGTGTGGGATAAATGAGGGAAAAAAGTGCCTGTGTGTCCTGTGCTGTATGTCGTTGACCCAGTTGGTTATTCAGTGATGAAGTCTGATCTGTATGTTTCGAAAGACAGATCTGGGTTCTGAAGTGTTTATGATTAGATTAAGACTGTGTAGTAAACCTTAATGGTGCATGAAAAGCTACTGCTGGATTTGCAGTAATACGTACTTTTCTGCCTTAGAACAGCGTGAGCAATACTTTATGGTTGTATAACTCCTTCCAGACAAGGACTCTAGGAGTGCTTTGTAAACGCTAATGAGTTTGGCCTCATAGCATATTTATAAACCTGAGAAGTAGCATTATTCAGCTTTTTTTATGATTTGGATGTTGACTAGCCTAAGTACGCAAAGAGCATGCAACAGAGCTTTCATCTTCTGACCCTCAGTCCTGGGCCTTATCTACAGGGCTCTGTAGGCTTTCTGAGTGTGTCTGAGGCATACTCAGAAATTTACTGCAGATTCAATCCAGCAGAAGGGTTGTTTTTTGCAAATCTCTAGGTATCCATTGTAAAGCAAAAAGCATTGTAATTACTTGACGGTAAATTCTTGCTCGCCTTTTCGTTCTACAGCGAGAGAGATTGAAGCTAATCCTCTACTGGAATGAAATCAGTTTGGGCATTATGAATATCGTTTCCTTGCCCAGAACAAAGAGTGAATGAATGTGAATGAAAACTCCTGTTATCTTTACATGGGAGTTGCAGGTGGGTAAGGAATGTGAGGTCAGCTGGGATTGGGAGCAGATAATTGCCTGTGTCAAAGGGCAGGGAGAGTGATGCCTGTGAAAAGAGCCCTGCAGAGTAGGTGGGATCAGGCGCTGCGATGGCTACACACAGATTTTTCTCTAACAGATTCCTCGGATGTTCATCCCGGAATGTCTTCAGTATTAGTACAGTTTTATGTAGTGGAATGTTCTGCAACGTGAGCATCGTGTGGATTGTAGATAAATACTACAAATATTTTGCATGTGAATTCAGTGTTTGGTGACAATTGCCAGAAAGACGGTCCTAGAGGGGGAAGTCCCTCTTTAGCTGCAGGATGAGCGTATGCAAGCAAGAATTTCACATGTTGCTTTCACATTCCTAACCTGAAAAGCTGCTTCCAAATCTCAGTGCTTTTTCAAGGATTGGAGACCAGCGAGGATCTCAACTGTAAAGCTCTAGCTGTGGAGGTGGTGATCTTGGTGTACATCTACTAGCAGTGTTGGTTGTTAGGATGAGCAGCCTTTGTGGTCTCGGATATTCCCTCTTTGCCCATGGTGGTCAAGCCAGGAGAGTAAGGGGCTCCTGAAGCTGTTTTTTGAGCTCCAAGTTGGGAGGGATGGCGACTGTAGTGTAAGTTCCGTGATGAGGATTGGAAACAGGAGAACATGCCTGTATTTTCTACAGTAGTTTTATTAGAAAAGACTTGGGGAGTTTCCTAGGAAGATTTACATGTGGTTGGTTATTATTTTGTTGGCACGATGGAAACTGCAATAATAAGCTAGTTGGCACTTGAAAAAAGGTACAGATTCTCTTTTTTTTCAGAGGCAACTGCTTTGTTTACTCTCTGTCTTTACACATGTAGATCAAACTCGTCTCACATTTTGAGATGTTGCCACACTGAAGAAGGACTTTTTTGAGGCTTTTTATATCCAGTTAGCTGAGTTATACAGAGGGCGAATGTGGCTCGTGGTCGTGTGCTGTGCAGGTTATGACCATGTGAACATGAAGAGGGTTGTTTGGTTTCTGTCAAACTGATACTACGCATATGAACGGTGGCTGGGGTCATAAGCAGAAGGAAGGAAAGACTTGCAGCGTACAGTAACGTACATTACTTGAATTATTTTGGGAAGACAGTCTCTGGGATATTAGTATTCCCTTCTACCATGACATCCAGAGACCTAGAGGTATGAGAGCTGTACTACACTGTGAGTTCTGGCACTGAAATTGTGTTTGGTGTATTGCTGCACTTCAGACGTGGGTCTCACTGAATTAAATGGCATTAAAGCTCTTGGCTGCTCCGTATGACTGGCCCATGTTTTTAGTCCGATTCTAATCGATTAAATGCTGCATTGGCTTGTGACCTTTTTACTTATCTGGCTACTTTTGGAATGCAACCTAGCCATAGCTCTTCAGCACAGAACAAAAACTTTTCTGAAATCCTGTTTGGTCATGGCTGCAAACTTCAGGTCATTAGCAAGAGGTTTTGGCAAGTCATGCAGATATACAGGGTGTTTCAGTACGTGATGTGGCATTCTTGCAGAACTGAGAGTCAGAGCATCCTATAGAGTTGACTGTGCAGTGCTTAATCTTTGTAATACAACCCGTAACGTGTAGTGAAAGATCTAGATAATGCAAGAAAACAGTTGTTTATCTGGGATTAGCCTACATAAAACATTCACGTTGAGCAGAAGCTAGGCCAGAATACCATTCTTTCATAAACAGCGATGATGAATTGTGACCTGATCCAAAGTCTTTTGAAGTTAAAAGAGCTTTGTGGTTCCTTCAGTGAATGGACTTTGGACCCTGAACTTTGGCTTAGTACTCCAGTCTATGCCTATCAGTGTTCTCGTTGCAAAGAGGAAGGCCTTAGTGTAAAAAAGGGGAAAAAAAAATCAACCCCAGCCCCTGAAGCACCCAAGCAAGCATACCAAATAAATAAACAGAGTATGATTAGTATCATATTTGTAGCAAACTCTCAGGTTGGCTAGTTATCAATGCCTCCTTATGAAGAATAGCCTGCCTGCTTTTACGAATCCCCGCTCTGCTAGCGGTGCACAAGGTGTTTTCCTGATGATTTATTATGGTAGGAGCTACAGAGTAATCCGTGGTAAATAGATTTATACATGTGACACTCTACTGAATGGGAGATTTATACTTGGCTATTCCAACGCTGCTTATTACCATATGATGTTTCATTGAATGCAATTATATGTCTGCCTCTACTCTTTAAAGGCTAGAAGGGTTTCACAATATGACTATCTTCTTCTGCTCAGCAGAGCCTCACAAAGAGGCACTTTCCAATGTGACGGATGGGTTTCCGGGTTTTGGCTGTTAACAAGACTCATGGTACTGTTATGCTGAAGGTGTTTTAGAAGTTGAGCTTAACTTCAGCAGCTGCTTGAGCTCTCACAAAGTTTGTCACTGCAGAACTGACCTGGTCTTACAGGCTCTTAGTTGGGAAGATCCTTGTAACTTCTACAGATCTTAGAGGATGTGTAGGTCTTTCATCTTGATGAATTTAGTGTAACGTGCTGAGGATCAGCATAGAATATTTTCTCTGACATTAGGAGAATGATTTAGATTTTTATTAGCTGGTGTTTTCACCTAGTTTCTTTGGCGCAGATTCTGCTCTTTACTGCCGCTATCTGCTACAGTTTTAATCAGAAAACATTGTCGTTAAACTAAAATAATTTATTTCCCCATTTGGAAATCAGTACAATATAAAATCTTTTCGAAACAGTGGCTTAAAGCAATGGGATCTGCAAAGTATTTTACTTAGTATAGATATTTTAGGAGACACTCTGGCTGCATTGAGGTCTGTGGCAAAACTTCCTTTGGCTTTGGAAGGATTAGGATTTCGCTTCTTATTTTCCATTTGCCCGTAACTTTTTGTTCCTGGCTAGTGCATATTACATCTTTAGTGATTTCATTTTGATGTGGCTTTTAGAAACCGTGACCCTTTCTGTCCACGGTCAAGCCCTGCGTTGCTGCACCCTTGTGCTCTGAGGCCTCATTCATAAACATCTCTGCAAACAGGGCTCTTTATCCCGTGTCCAGGGATGCGAGAGAATCCCAAACAATAGGGAGGCAGAGACAAAAGCAGCCATTGTGGAGGGGGCGCCGGGGTGGGAGTGTGGAGGGGCCCGGGAGCCTCGGTGGGCAGGGACCATTGTGCCCGTAATTGGATTTCTGCTGGCGGTGGCCAGCCGGTGGGAGCGGGACCTGCCGGGGCAGGCATGCCCGCCGCAATAAACCTGGCGGTGATTGGAGGAGGCCGATGACCTTTAAAACCCGTGTTGTTGAGCGAGACCTAATACGGTACAAATGCACCAGGTTGCAACTTTATTAGTGATTAGACACAGAGATAAGCCTCGGCCCGTTGCCTAATCTGCAGAGCCTAATTCTAGGCATTGAAGCCAGGGATGCTGATGCAGACTGAGTGCCCATTCAGTCCGAGTGAGTGGGAGCGGCCGCAGACAGTATGATAGGGAGTTTCTGGATAACCTGGATCTACGGCAGATTCCGATCGGCCTCTGCTGTGGGAGTGCTGGGACAGGGAGGCAGGCACTGAAGTATGGAACTGGGGAGAGAGTCATACAATTGTTGTCTTCAAACCCAGCGTAACTTCGGCGGCAGCTGATCAGAAGAGTATTCGCAGTGAGCAAGGACTGGTCCTTCCTGACAAAAAGAAGGTGAAGGCTACAGCCTGAAACAACTTATGGAGTCTTTAAGGGGGAAACAAACTCTTCCATATTTCCATTTTTCCATCTGAGGCTGTTCCTGGGTGCTTTGGAGTTCTTCTGGGTTCTTCTGATCTTCTTCTGAACCGGGTTCCCTTTCCTGCAGCCCAGAGTAAAAGCTCAGATGGATTTGGCCCATGGTGATTGATCCATGCTGGATGTCTTAGGCTGTGGCTGAATGCTACTAATAAGTCTGCATGAGTGGTGGTGGAAAATGTTAGACTTCACAAGCGAAGACGAATTGCCATAGGCCAAGGGTTAAGACTTCTTGACAGCACAGCAAGTACGATGCAGTGGTGTGCTCTGTTACTGGATTTTCTCCAAGAATTGCTCTTTGAGGAGCTTTGGCCTCACGTCATGCTGCAGAGACCTGCTGCTTGGTGCCATCCTTTAAACATAATGTGGGAGCCTTCCGTTGGATTCTATACAGATCTTGGGCTGTGTTACAAATATATGCATTGAAATGTTTGGCAGATTCGCTCTGCAAATCCAGACAAGCCCATGCAACCCTGCCTTTTAAAGCCATGTCTTGGAAATCTGCCTCTGAGAGCCACTGCAAACTTCCTTATCCTGGACTCTCTTGGGTGGCATCTGCCTTGTCTTCAGACCCACTTAGGCAACGACACAAATAAGATCTAAGAAACCAGCTTGCTAATAGCCATACCCTCTTAACTTTGTTGATCAGAGGAACCCTTTTAACCTTTATTTGGACACTGGTATTAAAGTAATCCCACCCATTTTTGGTGGTGACAGGGTGACTTTTTTTTTTTTAATCTTGTAAAATGATGTCGTTAAAGTTACTGCAACTCACTGCCTTTGCCCCTTGCCTCCAGGCAAAACCCATTTGGGATTCCTGCTTCTCTAGTTTTCTCTTAGCCCTTCGTAACTGTGTTGTGACTTGTATTTTGGAACACCTGGCTCTGTATTTGGGGGTGAAAAGGGGTGAGAAGCTTAATTTGCTGTAAGTGAAGAGGTATCACTGGGATAACATTTACCCCCAAAGGGTGGCAGGCCACAGAAATTTCCTAGAAGAAATCAAAACCTTGTCCTTGTGATGTTAAATTCTCCAGTTTGTTAAGAGGTGATTTGGAGATGTTAAATTCTCCGATGGTCCGTTCAGAACTGGGGAGTGACCTGGCTGAGGCCAAGCTGTAGCTGACACCTCAGTAGGTCCCAGGTCAGGGCCCCCGTCCCTGGGAGAGCAGCCCCTCCTTGGGCTGGTGTATCAACTTCCCTGCGGCCGTGCATTGTTTTTCCCTTTTATCACCCAGCCAGGGCTTGTTGTCTGTCTGTCTTTTGCCTCCAGAGTTTTGGAGAGGAGCCACTGACTTCCCTTTCTGTTCAAGAAGCTCTGCATTAACTAGTCGCCTCCTCTGGCTAAAAAGGTGTGAATCTGAAGAGGAGTTTCTGTTGCTCTGAGCAAATCTGGGACTGGGCCTGAGTTGTTGAGGTCAAAGTCTGTGGACAGCGAACAACGATACAAACTGCGTGCCTGGTGCCAGGTGGCATGTCCAAGGCCATTGAGGCATCTTCCCTGCAGGTGTAAGATGTGTTTTATTCCACCAACCTTGTGTTTCATGCATCACCTTCCCTCAGGGTAGCATTAAACTTGGTTCTGGGGGTGCTTGGAGGAGGTGAAGCAGCAGCTGAAGTGGGGAGAAGATGCTCAGCCCACAACTCCCGCCATTGCTTGTCTGCGGTGGGTGGTACGTGTGAAGGTTTCCTGAACTGATGCAAATTTTGGCTTTGCACATCTGCTGGTTTTGTTTTCCTCTTGTGCCTGATGCAGCCGAAGCACACTTTGCTCCAGAGCAATGTTACTACTGAAGTAGACTCTTCCTATGCTGTACATTTCTGCTGGAGCTGATTAGAGTAGGATTGGACCTAAAGCCTTAAGAGAAGCCTAAAGCCTTCTGCAGCAGAAGAGGGGAACTCCCTGTTTGCTCTGTTGTCTTAGAAGGTGGTGCTGTGACTTCTTCCCACCCACTTCCTTGGTGGTAAGGACAGCACAAGCAATAGGTACTTGAAATAACTTGTATTTGCCTTGTGAGAAAGAGTACGTGTCTGGGGAGGAGGCTTACTGAGCGGCGTGCTCTTCGCCGCCTGCCGGCATCTGCTTTCTACGAGCCGGCAGCAGTCCCGTCCTCTGCTGCCCAGCCCCTTACCCACCCAGCCGTGGGGCTGGGGGCTCCTGGGGCACGCGGTGGGGCTGGGGGAAGACTTTGTTCGCTAATCTCCAGACAGCATGGCCTTAGTTACATGAGTCTATGCCTATAGGCAGCTTTCTGGGGCTCATTATAATACTAATTCAGTTGAATTCCTAATTAGAGACCAGTGGTTTTGTGTGGGTATTGGAAGTCGGTGTAACTTTCTTAGGGCGGAGGAATCATCCTCTGAAAGCTGCTTTGGCAACAGAGGCTAAAATGAGATCAGAATCTAAAAAAAGATGCTTGTAAAATAAAACAACTATTTTAAATGTGTGTGTAAAGCTGGTGTTTTACTTCAGATCAGCCAGGGCATGGAATTATTTTATTTTAGCTGACATTTTTGTGCACTATCAGCAAGAGGACTGTGTAGACCCTGCCATACACGAAGAGGTGTCTCTGCTTTGAAATACAAGGAAGGATCATTTCTAAGCCTGAGTCCAGTGTTACTTCTTTGGGTTAGGTCAGAGAGCTGCTTCAGATAATTTGAATTATGATTAAATAAAGACAGCTTTCAAGAGAGGAGAAAATCTAAAGCAAGCCCTGTCTGACCCTTTGATACCTGTGAAGAAGTCCCAGCAAGATCCCTCTTTGACCATTCAGGGGTAGATGCGTCCAGAACAAGCTGAACTATGATTACAGCCTATATATTTTATTTTTGTAAATTGGAAGAAGTAATCTATCCACACTTTGCACCATGTCCTGGCTTAGGCTGATGATCTCTTCTATTTATGTTGCACCTTCCATTCAAAAGGGCTACATTGTAAGGATTTAGTTCAGGGAGTGTTTGTGCGTGTGTTTTTGTATTTGTGTTGCATTCTATCATTGCTCTAATGGACTTCTGGAGGAATGTGATACGATAGTTAATGCTAGCTGTGCTGTTAAATAATAGCTCTTTGAAGGAAGGAAGTGAAGAATAATTTATGTACAGGAAAACAGAGCAGGTATACAAAGAATAAAAATAGATAAGCTGTGATTTCGTTAAAACAGTTGAGCCAGTTCCTATAGCAAAAAGTTGCTTTGGGCTCTGTGATGCCTGCTGGTGCCCTCCTGCATGCCACCAGCAGTGACGGCTTGGTGAGGATGGACGCGGGGGGCCCAGGAGCTTGGACAGGGAGCCAGTCAAAGCCCGAGGGTTCTTCAGCCAGTGCTGAGCACTGGCAAACACATGCATCCCGCAGCTCAAATACAATGTCCTTGCAGGTGCACTGCAAAAATCCCATGCTTGTGAGGATTTCACGAGGGAGAGGGTGTTGACCCATACGTACAATTTAGGCATGAGGGGCGCTGCTAGAGCTTGTTTATACAGGGAATGGACTATAAACGGTGGCCTTTCTTTTGATTGTACCAATACACTCGTTCTTGTCTAAATAGATTTGTGCATTAGTGTACTTAATTACCTGCTGGAAACTCTCAACTTTTGTTTGGATAGCCTTCCTTTTGTATTTAAATGTAAATAAATACTGATCGAGTAGATCAGGCTCCATCTGGGTTATGGGGCTGAACAGGAGGCTGTGCCGTGGCTGTGCTCCTGTGAGCTCCTCAAATAAACAGAAACCTTCTCAAGGGCTACTGGGAGAACTCCCCCACCACTGATTTTAAAAGTAACCTATAAATCAAAGCGTATCTCTCGCTTGCCTCCCTTTGGCATTCCGCTTTTGAGGGAGGTTTTGTCTGTGCACCACAAAAGTAAATGTCAGCTTTTGATAACTCCTTGCCTTTAGTCATAGAGATGTATCATTTAAGTGTAAATACATTGGCATGAGAAGTGGTATCCTGTGTCTAAGCTGTTAGGAAGCAGACCACCTACATGATAGGGCACCTAGGCACGTAGGTCAGCAGTATATTTTGAGAAGGTGGATTACCTGTGATGGGGCTGCAGTTTACGTTATGGCAGGGGACTGGGTAACACTATATCTGGTACCTCTGGCTACGGCCCTGCTATCACTTTTCTACTAAAGTTCAGATGGTAATTTTAAACCATGGGAAACCATTTTTTTTTCTTTTGAAGAGTATTGTTAGTCACTTGCAGTCTCCTCCCTTGTTCCTTCTCTGGGTGCTTCGGCCCTCGATCAGATTGTGGGGAGCCCATGATTCCCCAGGCAGTGTGGGAAGGGGATGGATGTGCGGGGCAGAGGGGGCTGGCGTCATTTGTCTTCTGCCTTTGACTCATGTGGGCCTGCTGCTCTGTGTTTGTGGGAGCAGGAATGGACAGACACATTTGAATTGGTCTGGGATCAAATTAACAAACATTTTAGAGGAGGATTTTTGCAAATTCACAAATTACAGTTATGTCAAGAAAATACTAATTGCCTGCAATTTTGCCTCTACCCCTTCTCACCTCCCGGAGTATCTGTGTTCCCTCACTGAATAATACTCCACCTCTCTGGAAGTGTAGTCAAGTGCCTGCTTGTATTTCAATGGAAATGTCATTACAGTAAAAATGCTGAGTTTCTTATGTACTGCTAGGTGTTATTGGCACAGAGGGGAAATCTGCGCTTTAACAGGTCCTTGGCTTAATAAAGAAGTGAAAATGATGCCTGATATCTTTTTTTTTTTTTTTTAAACCTTATCCCTGCTGTGCTAGGAGCAATGCAAATTCACCCTAAAGTACTTGCATTTCAATAGCACTGTCTTTTTTTTTTTTTTCCCCTCAAAATACTGGGATGAGGGAGATCTGATAATGTAGTCCAGGGTGGAAAATGTTGATAACTTGAGCTGTTAATATAAAACGAAGAACAACACATACTGTGTTACATGGAAAGATAAGGCTACAAAGGTGTGGTGCTTTTTTTTGTGCGTGCTTTTTTTTTCCCTAGAGGCAAGAGCTGTGTTTGGTCAGGGCAAAGTCAGATGGAGGGGGGCCAAATTCATTGCTGGTGGAGTTGCATCCATGATGAATGCATGCTACGTGGCCGTAGATCCTTTTATAGATGTTATGAATGTGAGGTCCCACCTAGAAGGTGATGAATGAAGAAAGCAACTCTTGAGATTAATGTAATGTCTTTTTGATGCTTTCTGCTTTTTTTCTGAGGTCCTGGACACCGTTTCCACCAAACACCACTGCAGTCCCAAGGAGGGTAATGAAATCCCCACCAGCAGCCTGGTGCGTGGCAGGCGTGCTGCTTGCCCTTACGCTAA
The DNA here is from genome assembly GCA_013398225.1 of Steatornis caripensis. Classification (NCBI taxonomy): domain Eukaryota; kingdom Metazoa; phylum Chordata; class Aves; order Caprimulgiformes; family Steatornithidae; genus Steatornis; species Steatornis caripensis. The sequence continues at coordinate 30,405 of VZSC01008112.1, read as the reverse complement.
AAACAAACCCCCAAAACCCCCAAAAACTAGAGCTTGTGCTGCTTCAAACAAAAGCAGGGCTGCAGGGAAGGGTATGCTGAGAATCTGACCCCAGGAGCGCAAAGCCAAAAGGGCAGCCGTGGGAATGGGGTTATGGCCATCCCGGTGTGGCAGCTTCTGAGATGTTTATTCAGTTGCTGTTTAATTAAAAGCTGGGGTGGTTGCAGGCACATTGTTATTTATTTATTTGTTCCAGTAGAAGCTCCTTTCTCTAGGAAAGTTTATGTTTCTGAAAGGGATGTGGCTTGGGCGTTGGGCAAGCGTGGCTACCTTTCTGAAGAATAACTTGTGGCATTGGTTGCTTGATCCCGTTGTCTTTGGTGGACTTGCTCCGGTAATAATATCACAGCTACAAAACTGAAAGTAATGTTATTAAACTAGAATGTATTNCGAAGAACAACACATACTGTGTTACATGGAAAGATAAGGCTACAAAGGTGTGGTGCTTTTTTTTGTGCGTGCTTTTTTTTTCCCTAGAGGCAAGAGCTGTGTTTGGTCAGGGCAAAGTCAGATGGAGGGGGGCCAAATTCGTTGCTGGTGGAGTTGCATCCATGATGAATGCATGCTACGTGGCCGTAGATCCTTTTATAGATGTTATGAATGTGAGGTCCCACCTAGAAGGTGATGAATGAAGAAAGCAACTCTTGAGATTAATGTAATGTCTTTTTGATGCTTTCTGCTTTTTTTCTGAGGTCCTGGACACCGTTTCCACCAAACACCACTGCAGTCCCAAGGAGGGTAATGAAATCCCCACCAGCAGCCTGGTGCGTGGCAGGCGTGCTGCTTGCCCTTACGCTAAAAACAAACCCCCAAAACCCCCAAAAACTAGAGCTTGTGCTGCTTCAAACAAAAGCAGGGCTGCAGGGAAGGGTATGCTGAGAATCTGACCCCAGGAGCGCAAAGCCAAAAGGGCAGCCGTGGGAATGGGGTTATGGCCATCCCGGTGTGGCAGCTTCTGAGATGTTTATTCAGTTGCTGTTTAATTAAAAGCTGGGGTGGTTGCAGGCACATTGTTATTTATTTATTTGTTCCAGTAGAAGCTCCTTTCTCTAGGAAAGTTTATGTTTCTGAAAGGGATGTGGGTTGGGCGTTGGGCAAGCGTGGCTGCCTTTCTGAAGAATAACTTGTGGCATTGGTTGCTTGATCCCGTTGTCTTTGGTGGACTTGCTCCGGTAATAATATCACAGCTACAAAACTGAAAGTAATGTTATTAAACTAGAATGTATTACCATAGAATCATTTAGGTTGGAAAAGACCTTTAAGATCATCGAGTCCAGCCGTTAACCTAGCACTGCCAAGTGCACCACTAAACCATGTCCCTGAGGACTACATGGACACATCTTTTAAATACCTCCAGGGATGGTGGCTCAACCACTTCCCTGGGCAGCCTGTTCCAATGCTCGACAACTCTTTCCGTGAATAAATTTTTCCTAATGTCCAATCTAAACCTCCCCTGGTGCAACTTAAGGCCATTTCCTCTCGTCTTAATCACGAGCATCTCCTTCTGATGGGAAATAGATACCCAGAAAATACTCTTACCTGATCAGGGAATATTGGTTCATTTAATTTGCTTTCCCTGGTGCAGAGCCCAGGTTGAAGCGCACGCTCTGCCATTTGTGCCCCAGCCTTATTTACCAGTGTTTCTGCTCCAGGCAAGTCAGAGGACCAATCCAGCTATCTGTGTGATCCAGTTAGATCTGGGCTTAAAAGCATGGGCATTCCCGAAAATGTGATAAGCCGACAGATTTTTTTTCAAAGGGGTAGAGCGCTGTCGATCCATTGATACCAGAAGATTTGTAGATATTTTGCTGCCCCGCGATCTTGATGACATCCAGGACTTGGTGATATTTTCATGAGGTTGTCAGTAAGAATATTGAATTAAAATTCAATGGCATTCTTCTGTCTTTAATGATACCCAGGTGGAAAGTACAGGCAGGTAATTACATATAATTTTCATGGATTTTTTTCTGAGACAGACAACAATCTTCATATATACTAGGATGAATGGCACAGAACAATCTTGCATTGAGTGTGCCTTAATTAATACGAATGTTAACTACTCTTACAGATAAGTCACATTTAAATGTCAAACACTTGTTATTCATTGCCTGTGAGGAATTTTTCTTGCTTGCATATGTGTGAATTAAGCGTATGTTTTGAAGTCGTGAAGTAACCAAGGTCATAACTAAAAATAGCGAGTGTGCATTGTTTGCCATCAAGAGTTAGAAGAAATTCTTGATTGCAGACGGTTTCTTGCCGTGTGGCATTCAAAGGAGAGAGAAGTGCTCTGAAGTGTTCTCGTGGTGCTACGGGACCTTCCCGAGTGCTGGAGTTTGTATGTTAGGGCAGAATTTTTAGTTTTCATTCTGGATTTCCTTGTTTGTACAGTCAGTGGGGAAACCATGGCTGCATGGGTGTCCTTCCCAGGTGAAGAGCCATGAACATGCCAGTTTAAAAAGGATGGGAGACAAAGCAGGGTCCTTCTGTTTGGTTTGCCTTTGTATTCGCTACTGTATTTATCCTACCACAAAATGATCAGTAAAGAAAAGCTTACCAGCCTTTGCATTTAAGTAGCGCTTGTATGGAAATAAATGGCAGCAGTTTGCACCCTGCGAGGGCCGTGTTGGCTTGAACTTCTGTTTCCTTGTAGTAGCACCAGTGCCACCGAAGCCGGAGGAGCCTGCCCTATGCGGGCTGACACGGGCTTTCAGCTGCTGGGGTGTGGGATCTTAGAAAGGACAGAGCAGGCACAGCAAGCTGCCTGGTGGCCCAGGCTGCTCCAGCCCCTCGCTGCCGATGAGGATGCTCGGAAAAGTCCTTGGTGGGGATGCTAGGGAAAGCACTTGTGTAGCCAATCTGTGAAGCTATAGCTGGAATGGGTGTTGGTTCTTTTTTTTTCCTCATTCAGGAATACCTCAGTCACAGCTTTTGCTATTCTAAGAGGTGGAAAGTGAGGTTTTCCTGCGGTGAAGGAGGTGGAAAGGGAAGCTTTTCTATGAAGCCACAAGGCAAGTGCCAAGATGCTGCTTTTCAGTTGTGCTTTAAGGCTTTGTGCAGCTGCAGCCGATGAGACAACTGGTTCATGAAAATGCTCCTGGAGCTATAATTCTTTCCGAGCAGCCATCTCATAAGCTTGCTTACGGGACTGTGCAAGCACCTGCAAGAAAAGCAAGCTCGCTCTGCTACAGAGCCCATCCAACACAGAAAGGTTGATTTGTAGAGCAAGCCAGGGAGTCCGGTCTGCGGCAGCTGAGCCTACAAAGCTCCTCATTGCTGCAAGCTGAGCTGAGCTGGCTCTTGTCTGATCTGGGTTTTCATGTCCTCCTTGCGCGGCCTGGCCGTCAGAGCTGTGCTGGATGAGATGGAGGTGCAGGGACTGAATTAAGTGCTGTCCAAGTTGGAAGCTGGAAATGTGCTCTGCATCTGGGCATGTTACAGTGAAAAAGCACCCAAATTTTGGCATCTGCCTCAAAACCTCTTGTATCCATTTATACCCCTTCACTGTAGTGGAGCCCTTTCTGATTTTATTCTGTTTGTGGAAGAGACAGGATGGGGCAAGGGAAAGCAGACGAGAAATGGCAGCATGTGGAGGACTTTCCCTGGGGTTTAAAGTATGCGCAGCTCACACACCATACAATGAACGAAGCCATGAGCCTGTTCGTGGTGTTGGAGGAAGGCTGGCATGAACAAGGGGACCAGGGCCCTTGTTTTGGAGCAGAACTGCTCCCCAAAACAGCCTGGTATGGAGGGAGACTGCTGACCCCTGCCTACTGCCAGCCCTCTGCCTCCTCTGATGCTCAGTGCTGGGATCTGGGAAAAGGCCTCTGATTATTTTATTGGTGGGTTTAGGGCTGCTTCTGGAGTTGGCTTGAGCAACGTGGCTTTGGGGAGAGTTAGCCTGTGCTTTGATTAGGCAATTTTTGCTTTGAGCAATAAAGAGACTTAATTGTGCTGCACTGAGGGTCTTGCAAGACAGACATCAGAGCTAGAAAACCAGATATTTGAGTCAAAGGATCCATCCTGGGCAGCTCAATTCCTCCATGCTAGGTAGGAAAGAAGAATTTCAACTGTTGTTTCTAATCCCTTCCTGTAGCATGGCCCTGGGTGACAACAGAAGAAAAAGCATTCAAGACTTTTCTCCCCTGCAATGAAAGAAATGAAGAGTGACCCCTTGGACTGTTCGTAACCTCCAAGCTTGTCGGAGATGCTCTTGCAGATTTCCCCTGCCTGCCTGGGTTCCTGCTTTGAAATGCCTCTGACTTTTATCTAACCTCTGCTAAAGCATCCTGAGTGATAAGGGATGTTTTTATTTTGTCCATTCCTCCTCGTGCTTTCCAGGAGGCCGTAAGTATTTCACAAAAGCACAGCGCCGCTGTTTTAGGCAGCAGCACGCTTGTTAGCTACTTGAGTCAGGCGCCCTGTCTTCCTCTAGGTTTCATGCAGGACTGATCCCGCTGACAGCAGGCAATAAATAACAGCAGCTCCCCATTGTGCAGATGGAGGTGTTTAAATGGTCCTTGCTTGGAGGTGGTGAGTCAGCCCTGAGGGTTACGCGCAGTTGGGTTTCGACCGGCTGCATTGAAATCTTTAGTGACACGGTCCTGTTTGCATCGTGCAGACGTTGTTGAATATCAGGGATGGCCGCCAAGCTCCAAATTTCCATCCCATGGGGCTCCGAAGAGCAGCCCCCCAGAGCTGATCGTGAGACGATTGCCCTGCAAAGCTGCCAGAACGCCTCCTGGACCTTCTCCGCGATGGATGGATGCAAGGACATCAGTGCACGCTGGGCTCTGAAGTTGTGCTTGTGGGGCCAAACTGGAGCTGTTCCTGCGGCCTGAGCCTTCCCCTGGAGCCAAGCCGGCAAAACGGGTTCAAACACGCTGCTGCTGCTCATCTGCTTAATGTCTCAACATGTAATGGCGCATCACCCACTGCTGCTGGTGGGAAATGTAGCTGTTAATCAGCGCTGGCTTCAAGTGCCTGGTCCCGCTACTGAAAGAGATATGATTTCAGTCACAGTTCACGAAAAATTGGGTGCATTTATTTACTTTTGGTGGGTTTCTTTTTTAAATTAAAACCAAGTCATTATTCACTTAAAAGGGTTGAACTGAGAAAAGCCCCCAGTCCTCAGCCTTTAGCTGTGGTTCATTTGATGCCTCTGGGTTTCTTCTTGTGTTGTGTCCCTGCAGCTCGTGGTAGTGGTTCCTCTCTGAAAGGAGAGCTGGGAGAGGATGCAGCACCGGCGGCGTGGAGGAGCACATGGTGCTAAACCTGCTCTGTTCTCACATGCTTACCAGGGCTGGGAGGTGGAGAAACGGGAGCCTCCCAAGGTGTGTCTGGGTGTGCTGCCGCAGCAGTACGTACCCAGCTCTCTGGGTTTGGTGCCTGCCTCTTGTGTTTGTTTGCCGTAACCCGTGTGGTTACTTCTGGCTCAGGCATAGATCTAGCTGCAGGACACGCCGTGCATCACTGCAGCTTGCTCTGGGTGGGAAGAGAGTGGTGGTGGTGGTGAATGCACATGTATGCCGGCATGACGGCATCTGAGAGTGGGGAGGGAAGGGGCTGTTTCTTCCTTGGCTGCTTTGGCGTTGTAATGGTGATGCAACTTATATGTGTTCAAACAAGTCTTTGGGCAGGAAAGTGGCATTTTTGGAGCTGGCTTGCCAGTGGAAGAAGTTGGTGTTCTTGGCAGGGTGCAGGTCCCTAATTAAGCAGAATCAGCCGTGCTCACAGATTGCCTGGGCGAACTCTTGGCCTAACTTGATCAGAGCCAAGCAGTCAAACTGCTAGGGCAAGACTATTTTGGTGTAAAGGGAAGAACAGGTATATTGTGATTTTGCTCGTTTAAATATGTATACTTAAAGTGAAACTAAAGCATAAAACAGCAGCAAAAGAATGCAGAGAAGCAGTGAGCAACGAAGATGTGGAGGAGAAGGAGCATCAGCAAATGAGTCTAGAAGATAGGAAAATGTAGACAGGATCAAATAAAATAAATGCAAGGCAAAGACATGGCCAGACATGGCTCCCCTTGAGTGCAGGGTGTGAGGACCCTCTCGCTCTCAGGCGGTTGCGGCAGCCCTGCCTGAGGATGCACTGCGGGATCCGTGTGCCTTAGAGGGAGCGGATGGTCTCCTGGGTCAGGGTCTGGCCTCCTAACTCCCCTTGCATCAGCAGGGATTTTGTCTGAGAAAGGACCGCTTGCTGAGTACTAAAAAAAGAGAGCAGCAATACAGCTGCCGTCTGTTCTGTGAAAGAGTAGAGACTTCAGTGGATTTTTCTTTTTCTGCCTGCATTTGAAAAAAATGCTGATGAGAAGCCTTTTCTGAAGCTTCTTGGTCTTTTCAAAGCCTACGGAAGATTTCTTTTTGCATGTTCCACCTATTGAAAAGATGTGGGAAGCTAGGGAGTGATCCGCGGCGCTCATCAATACGTACGTGAGCTCCTTATACAGTAGCTATTAAGATGGCTCTTGAATGTAGTCAGTGATTTATGTGAGGGTGTCTGCCAGCACCAGGCTTATGAATTGCTCTGAGATTTGAATAAAGTTTGTATTTTTGAGGAAACTGCTCTTCAAGCCTTAATAAACAGTATTTTATTGTCAGAACCAAAGAATGTTCAACTCCCTCATCTGAGGGCAGCGTTTCAGCATATTGCATCCTTATTTGTCTGTGGCGTCCTGCTTCGATGCCTCTGTCCTGCCATGGGACGAGAAGCTCCCTTACGAAAGCCCCAGGGCCTTAAAAGAGGCATCTCTTGTAATAAAAGTATATTGCTTTCACACAAATGTGGAACCCAAAGCAAACTTCTTTCTTAACAGCCATTTAGAACAAGGTTGAATTTGATCTGGGAATCAATTTTTTTCCTTTTTTCTTTTTTCTCCCTTTCATTTTTTCTTCTTTTTTCTTCCTTTTTTAATAAATTACTTTATTTTTACTTCAGCAGAAACCAACCTCTCTTCAGTTGTGTGGGGTGAGCTGTCGACTGCTGTGCTTAGGCTGAATTAAAGGTTTACTGGGGCCACCCGAGGTTTTGGAGACCACCATGCCATCTCCATTTGGAGACCACCACGTATGCCATCCCACCACTCTCTGAGGGTGGGAGCTGACCTTGGGCTCACTGCTTTTACAATGCCTGGGTTAATGGGGCTGTAAACCCTTTAGGAGTCCTTAGGCACTTCTAGAGGAGAAATAACAATTAGGTGTTATGCACAAATCGAGAATACAGGCAGATGCCTGGTGTGTACACGGGGAAGGTGGGATGGTTAATCACAGGCTGAGGTGAGGATGCTCTGCCATGGTGGGTACCAGTGCAGGATCACATGCACTTGGCACAATTAATCTCTGAGCAGAAGCGGCGAGACAACCTTTGCAAGGCTCCCACAGTTCCTTGTGTGTCCCTGCTTTAGCTGTGATGTCTCCAGTCACTTTGGAATGAAAAACTTGTCTTTATTTTTGTGTCTGAAGAGCAAAGATTGGTAGCAGGATTAGGACTGCAGCCTTTTTTTTTTTAATATTTCCTGAGGTTTTGTTGTTAAGTAAGTGCTCATCGGCTCTACCTGACTGCTTGTCACGCAGCAGTCATGGAGAAAGATTCTTGTGCATTAGTAACATCTTTTTATAGAGGTTTGTGAGATGAAACTGTGCAGCTGTTTCACTTCAGAAGTGCTCTGTACTTCTGGGAGTTTTGTTTCCCACCAATGTTCTGTCCCTGTAAGACTGTAAGAGTGGCATTTAGTGTGATTTGTAGCTTTAAAACATACCAGAAGCTGGCCCTTGCTTATGATCATCCAGGTCGTTTCCTACACTTTGGGATGCAAAGAGGGGGTTTGAACATTTTAAATTCAACAGATCTATTTATTTATTTTGCTGAAGTCAGACTACTTGCCTCCCTCTAGAAGCAAGGTGCCAGATCTGGAACTGGATGTGGGAGGGGACTGGGAAGGAGCCAAAGGACCAGGCCATGTCCCCAGCCCCCGGCTATGTCCTCCAGCCGCAAGCAGTGGGTCTCTGCGGGACCAGGCTCGCTTCTTTTGCCAAAGACGATGGCTAAGGGGAGCTGGTGCTAATGATTTTGGTCCAGGCCAGGTGGAGGTGAGTGTCTCCTGTGTGGGCAGAGGAGTGAGGAGGCTGGGGGCTCAGTTTGATGCAGGTTTAGTCCTTCTGAGCAGAAGGGAAAAAGCAGCAGTTGCAGGACTCCGGTTGTGTCCCTGCTGTAGCTGCAGTGGCCCTTTGCCCTGCTGCTTTCTGATGTTTTCTTACCCTGCCTTGTGCAAATGTAGAAATAACCCATTTTTGGGAGAGTAGGTCTGTATCCAGTTCTCAGCAGGTCTGTACCCAGTTCTCAGCGATGTCTAAGCGCTTCATACCCATTGAAGGAAAATTGAGTTGGGTACCTAAATGCTCTTTGAGAATGAGGGCCATTGCTTTGGAGTATCGGTGAATTATTATTATATGCAGGGGGCTTGGACTAGATGATCTGCAGAGGTCCCTTCCAACCCCTACCATTCTGTGATTCGCTATGTTAGTCAGCTAATGGCCAGAGTCTCAGACATGAAGGAGGGACTGATCATTTTGGCAGCAAAAACATTGTGCCTGTTCCAGAGCATTCCCATTTAGAGATTGGAGACAACAGGCACCTACTGGAACACATCGTGACTACACGTTGTATTACCTGGCCCTTACCAGTGTTTCTGCGATACCACTTTTGGGAGAGCAACCAGTAATTCTGCACTTGCATTGGTTTTTTTGCGATCAATTTTTCCCTAGCAATTCTCTGAATTAAGGGATGCAGGAAACTGCAGATCTGGCAATCCCAGTCTTGTTTCCTCTTGACCCTTTCAAAAATGGAACAAACATTGTCTGGTGCTTTAAAACCACCCCCCACAGGACACTGTGAATGGGAAGCTGAGGGTGTGTAGTTCTTGCAGAGCTGAGCTCTTAAATTGATAGTGCCTGTAGTTACGTGTAGCTCTTGTGAAGGAAAATAACAGAAACATCTTAAATCTTTAAACCTCTCAAGGCCATCCTTTCCCTGCCATGCTGTGACAAGTGTGTAAGTCTATAATATCAGAAGAAATCTGACATGAATGGTTGCCAAAGCCATGCTAAGATGTGCTTACAGGTAAGAAACCTTCTTGTACTGGGCACGAACCAGTGCCTGCCAGGATCACTCATGGGTGTCTTTCAAGGCTACTGTGGGCTGTTGTTGTTAATGTACCTGGCTTTTGAAATCATTGCACGTGTTTCAGAAATCCATAGAGTGATGCTGTAGTCGCTCCGTTCACACCATGTAGATCTCGAGGATTATTAGTTTCCATGCTGAAATATTTTTTCTGAAATAACAGTGGATGACACGTGTGTCTGACCAGATCTGCTTTGAGTTCTGTAATCAATGTAGATTGTACTTTCATTTTATTCAGGTTTGCTTTAACTAATGAGAAGCATAAGTAAATGTTTATTGCCTAGAGGGAGACCTTGAATGTGGATCACTAAGGAATGGGGTCAGATGAAGAAGAGAAAATATCACTGTCCCCAAACTGGAATTTGCAAACCCATGCACTGTGCAACGCCCCACAAACTCTAAATCTTCTGTCAATGCTTGTATGATTGCGATGGTCTGCAGTGCTGATAGAAGTGCCTGGCTTCAGGGTCTGTGCTATCCCTGCATGTCACAACCACTGTGTTTCAGAAGGCCGGATTGCATTTCTTCCTGGACAGTTTGTCTGATTGCTCACAGCACATAACGATTTGAACACCAGTTTGTTTTTAGTAATAAACCTTCATGGCTCTTACAAAGTGGGTCTCTCCAGACTGGTTGGGGCAGAGCAACAGCTCCAGCTGACCTCTGGTTTGGGAAGACTGCCAGTCCACTTGGAGGTAAGACGAGGTTGTCGGGACAAAAAGGGAAATAGAAGGTTTTTCTTCCGATTTATTCTGAAAACTCACAGCTTGGCAAAATACATGTTTTTCCAAAATTTTGAAAAAATATTGAATTAATGTAGCTGTAAGTTATGTAAAATGAAATCCAAAGGCATTAATTAGAATTCCAAACCATATGGTCACACGAATCTGGAGACTCATACAACTGCATTTTCATATCTGATGTTGACACATTAAAATTCATCAGTTTGCAGCCAGAGTTGTCTTAGTTAATTTAACTAATACTGTAACATTCCTGAGATGCATCATTACACTTCATCATGTAAATATAAACCAGGATGATTAGGGGAGAACCACTCACTTCAAGGAATTAATGTAGCTAAAAAACTGCTTGCAATTTAGAAGAATTAAAATAAGATGCTAAATATGTCTCCTTATGCCCCTTGTTAAAGCGAGATCTTTATTAATTTTCACAGTACCTGATTTCTGATGGTGTATTTTAGCCAATGGCTTGTTTACACTTGTTTCTGTGCCACCTCGGTTGTTGTGTGTTTGGGGCTGCCGATGCACGTTCTGAATGGGAGTTTTATGGAGCAGGCTGGTCAGCTTGGTGGGATGAATTGGCACCTTAGCTCCAGAAATGTGTGTTTTCCAATATGAGCTGGCCATTACCACGTCTTGGAAGGAAGGAATGATGCCCTCAGGGAGCGAGAGCTGGAGGGGAAGCCAGAGTTTCAGCTGAAATGCTGAGCGGGGTCTTGCCTGTAATGTGGTGTGGAGCAAGGCCTGGCCCACCTCTGTCGTCTTTGACTGGGATCCTGGTTGGACTGTCTGCGTTTGTGTCTGATCTTTGGTATGGGGAGGTGGAAGAGGCTTGAGTCTCCTCTCGTGCATCAGTTTAACTGGAAACTGTCTGCTCTGAGGTGAATCTAAGGCAGATGCATATCGCAAGAGAGTTGCGTTCAAAAGGTTGATAGGTTCTTGATGTCTGCTTAGACACTGTTTTTCCCCCCAATGGTTAACTGTCATGTTTTGTGGTTTAGATATCTGTGCAGTGTATGCATGTACGCACAGAGTACACTCCTTGTGATTACAGCAGTGAGCTTGCAGACTTAGGTGGCCGGCAACAAAAATATTCATGGAGATTTTCCCTCCATTTGTGTGTACAAGGTTGAGGCTGCATTGGTGACAAGCTGACCATGGGAGGCCAGTTCAGGAGAGCAATGGCTGCAAGCCAGAGTTTTGTGTGATTCTCTGCCAGCTCTGCCATAATTTGGAAATCTTGTCCTTGTGAGCAAGACCAGCTGCTCTGGACCTCCTCTACTACGTGGAAGCCAACATGCAAAGCAGATATGCTCTTGTGGTTGCCTGTTTTGTTGGCAGGAATTCGGGACCTGCCTCCTACAAAACAGTAGTCCTGGGAGGACTGGGCTTAGCGTGAAGTTGCAGATGGCCAGAACAGGCCTCAAAGCAATCAACTGATTTGAAAATTGTGATATTGACTTGTGAACCACTGTTACTAACTGAGTACGTGACAATAGGACATGAAAGAGTCTTCTGGGGTCATGTAGCTCAGCTCTCTGCCCTAAGGCAATACCAGCTCATATCTAAATAGATGATTCTATAGCCTGATCTTTAAAACCTCCACAGATGGCAATTTCATAACCTCACCAGGCAATGACTTCTGGTGTGGCACTGTCATTCCCTACTGGAAGGCTTTTCTTAACTTCTAACCTACATGTTCATCATCGCAATTCAGGTCTGGTTTTGCCTTGTCCGATCTGCCGTGGGAAAGGAGAACAGGTTGTTCACTTCTTTCCAGCTACTTGTCATGTATTTTAGAGATAGTTATCAAGTCTATCCTCAGTCTTTGCTAGACTAAACAACCTAGTTCCTTCAGTCATTCTTTGTAGGTCATGTTTTCTAGGCTGCAGAGAAGTCTTGTTTCCCAGTGGACTGTCAAATCAATCTACTTCTTTTTTTTGAAGCGTTATGCCCCAAACCAGCTGGCTGTGTGAGGGCGATGCTAAGCAGAGAGGGAGGAGTTGGTACAGGCTGTCTGCTGGTCACCAGGAGCTCAGTGTGTCAGTGTTCCTCTACCGGGAATAACAAGCTCCTTGAGCAAGGCGTCGTAACTGGCACACATGCTGCATGGCCTGGCCTCAGAGAGGGAGAAGTCTCCGCAGTGCACAGGCCAGTGCCTCTGAGGTTCCCACGTGTCTGAGCGGGTTGTTGGAGCTCCAGTGGAGTTCGCAGCCTGGGATGAGTTTGTTGGCAGGGCTGTAGGGTCCCTGAAGTGTCGATGAGCAGATCGTTGCTTTTGTAGTCCCGACTTCCATTTTTATTATTACTGTCTCTTCTATCAAGCAGAAATACATGAAAAAGAGGAGGCTGAGGGAAGGGAGCAGAGTACGTAATTTCTCCCCTTGGCTCATGCAGAGAGTAACCTGAGTTTCCATAGAGCCTTTCAAGCTTTGCCTCTTTAAAAACTTGGCAGCTTGCCATTGCTTTAGGAGTTAACTTTTTTCTTTACTCCTAGTGTTTCAGCTGATCTCATAAGAAACTGTTGGAGTGTGGTGTGTGTGGGGACCTTGTGCAATGAAACCAAACCAAGGGACCATCCTTATTGTCTTATCATGACACAGGTTGAGGAACCTCCTCTGCCTTGAAATCACAGTTTATGCTTGGGCTCAAAATAGATGTCACAGAAAGCAATTGCATGGGAAGGGCCAGCTACCCAGCATGTTTTCTTCAGCACCAAAACTGGTTGCTCACAAGCCTCCCCTTCCTCGCCACCAATCTGCCATAAGTTATTTTGTCCTCCTCTACAATGACCAGGAATTCCAGCATCAAAGTCAAGCCACCTCCTACCATACAGTCACGTGTATGGAAAAGGCACCTCATCTAAGCGAGCACCCAAAACATGGCCAACAGGTACCTCGCAGCCAAGCCGCTCGCCCAAAGCCAGGCATCAAGTCCATGTCCCAACTGGCATTACCTGTGGCAAAGGAATGACTAAAGGAGCCCTCCAACCTTTTTCCCAGAGCGGAGGATCACACCCCCATGCATTTTTCTCTCTGCTCGTTGAAGGGTGCTGCTTCTGTGCTTTCCCCTCCCTGAACACATGGGCCACCTGCCAGCCTTGGGAGTTGTGCAAGCACTCAGCCTTGCAAGGCTGCCAGGCACGGGGATGTCGCAAGAGGACACAGGGCTGTTCTTGTAGTGTTTTGAGGTGATAATCCTAATTTCCCATTTCTGCAGTACTGGCAACAATTTTAAAAGATGGAAGATAATTACCCCATGAAACAGATTTGATTTCCTACCAGGTCTTTTGTCTCTGTCAGGTAGTCTTAAAACTTGAGGGTTTTAAAGGGAGAATTTCATAACACGTGACTGATCATTCAACAGTCCACATGCGGACTCGGCCTTAGAGTGTTTGTACAGACTCGGTGGAGCTGTTGAATACAAATGGTTTTTTTACTGCCTCGGTATTTGCTAAATGTTTGGGTCTCGATCTTCTGCTGACTTGCCGTTTCGAGCTGCACACACTGACAAGCAAACTGCCATTTGCATTGCTCGCTTCCCCTTGCCACACCACAGGTTAAACAATAACTGAGTCGGGACGTTCATTGCTTGGGTGAAGCTTCTCATGAAGCTTGAAACCAAGGCTCTGCTCCAATACACGCCAAGATTTATGGCCTGTTGGATAAATTTGATTTAGCAGAGCTGAAGCTGTAATAAAATGATTGTATTGGATTGCAGCATGTCTATGGGGATGTGGGTGAGGAGGTCAGGTGGGGCTCAGATACCTCCTGAAAATACTGACTTTTATTTTCCCTCCTCCCTCTCCTTCAAATGTCGCTAAAGCAGTAAGGAAAAACAAAGCGGATAGGTTTGGAAAGGATCACTTCTGGCTGGCTGACTTTAGAAGGATGGGTAATTTTAAAACAACAGTGTTATTTCTTTGAGGTTGAACTGACTCAGAACATTTCTTCTCCCTTTTCTTCCACCCCAAGGGATAGATTTTATTTTGTTGGAAGTACAGGTCCAGCCTGAGAAAAAAATTGTTTTTCTTTATTCAATGTTTTGGGGGGAATCCTCATGGAGAATTCAACCTGTGTGTTAAAATCTTTGAGAAATGGACTTTACCTTAGTAGCGCTTTTCTCTACTTCTTCACTGTCCTGCTTTGAAACGTCTGGTATCTAAACCAGGGAAAAAGCAGTAAGAGAATGCTGGCAGTAGAAGGAAGGAAGGATGGAAGATCAGCATGAGCCATCTGCTCTATCCAACACCCCACTGGGATTAGTGCTTTGGCCTATGATTGTGTGTTTGTTGGTTTTAGACAGAGGATGGGATGTTATTGATGATGTGCTGGATGGAGGCGGACCAAAGCCGTGGAGCAAGCCAGTGTAGGCACAACCATTGATGGATCTGGGAAGGACAGGCCTGTACCTGTCTTCAAAACTCACATTCAGGTTATTGCTGCCCCTGTCTGTGACTGGCTGGGATGGCTTTTGATAAATATTTTGGGTTTAACCACCCATTATTAGTGTGCTCTCCCTGGCGGAGAAGGGTAGGCCAGCATCAAGTCTATATGACGGCAGGAAGCTGGTCCTGTTTATTTGTGTGTCTCCTCAATGCAGAAGAGATGTAGAAGGCTTCTTGGACATGGTTGTATGCTCCAGGGCTCCATAGGAGGAGATTAAAGCCAGCCATGTGCCGTAACATCCTTGGGATTAAGTGATCTTTTCCTGGAAAAAGAGGAAGGAGGGAGAGGAATGTATCAGGGCATCATGGGAAGGAGAGCTGACTCTTCCCCTCGGGAGCAAAGCAGCTCTCCTTTGCTGTGCTTCAGAGCTCCATGTTGCCTCCAGGAGCCTCCAGCCATGCAGACTAACATGAATTCATTAATGTAGTCAATCCAAAGCTTAATTTTACAAAGGCTACAAAGTGAACTGGATTGGGGAGGCGGGTCAACTTTCTCCCTACAACTAGTTTTCATTAAAATGATTTGCAGGGTGTGCCTGTACCTTGTCATGGAGCGCAAGCCAGGGATGGATGGATGCCTGTGGGAATATGAAGGCTGTAGCAGTGGATCCGGGCGTAATGTAACCTCCTCTGGGGAAAGTTGTGCGTCAGGACTTGTTCGCTTGGCTGCAGTGCTGTCCTGCTCTATCCTTGCCTGAGATCTGCCTGGCATTGCTCTTAGTTCGCCCTGCCACACCTTCTGCAGGGAGCAGATAAGCACTTTTGGGGGATGATGTAAAGTTTTCCATGTTCGAATGCTACAATGCTGATTTTAGGGCAACAAAGTGAAATTACATCCTACCTAATAATAAAGAGCGCTGCTCGGATAGATTTGACCACTTAGTTTCAGGTCTTGTGCAATCTGGAGAAGCAGTTGCTGTTCATGGAAAACAGGCAATCACAGTGCAATACCAATACTGGGTGTGAGTGGTTGTCAGGGTGCACAGGAGGTTTATTTATATTTTTTATATATGCATATATTTATAGAGGCAATAGTACTAGGAAATCAAGTAATAGCAATACCGGTTGCAGTTTGAGAGAAAAGCGTGTCTGGACATTTTGTAGATGCAGACATTTTCTGGCATTGAGGACTATAGTCAGTAGAAACTCTGCTCATTCCATTAAAAATAATGTTTGTAATTGGTCGGTTCAAAATTCACCGGTACAGATCATTGCTTTCCAGAAGCAGCATTTTATGCTTTTCATTGGACATTGCTTACAGCATCACTGGACAGTGCAAGGAGAAAACGTGCTCATTAGATATGAACTTAACTGAGAGTGACATGGCTGGGTATTAATATTAGTCTTGCCGCGGGCTTTTCCTTTCCTTTTTTTGTGTTTATTGTCATGCTGGTAGATACTGAGCATGTTATCCATTTACCGAATTCCACAACACCATCAATAAAAGGAATAGATTTCCCAGTGGTGCACCAGAGGTGCATCTCCTACAGATGCGGGAGCAAGAACAGCAAGAGCAGGAGGGCAGGGCTCTGCCTGGCTCCGAGCACCAGCTCATCCTTGCTACTGATGTGACCTTTTTCTGATGGTATTTCTGTTTGCAGGAATCTGTGTTTATGGTGGTTATGGTGGCTTATGGAATTTAACTTGGCATTTGTTTTTCTGGGGGATGGTCTAGTGACAAGAAGCTAACACAGATTTCTTTGGGGTCCTGTGCCTGGCTACTCCTACCTCTTTCCCCTCCCCCCAAATGTGCTTGGGGGAAGAAATGAATTAATTAGATGAAACGGAGGGGTCAATTTTCACTGACAACAAGAGAAGCACGCTGGGAAACGCGAGTGAGCGCGGGGCTGTGATTGGCACAGAGAGAGGCGGTGGTTTGTATAAATAGCGGGGTGCGCTCCTTTGTACTTGAGAGGTTTCCCGTGTAAGGCAGAGCAAAGATGCCGGGTCTGTTGCTGTCGTGACTAATTCAACTCTTTCCGGTACCTAAGCTTTTGTTTTAGGGCACGCTTCTTTTTTGCCCGGCCTTTCCTCATGCCTGAGCGCTCTGTATGTAGACCTGTGAGGCAGGGGAAGGGCAGGTGCCCATCACAGGGTGGTTTGTGGCTGCACGGTCCCTGGTTCCACGCGCTGCCCTGCTGCTGATGGCCAGGACGAACAATTATCAGAGCGGTTTGTCTCACAAGTCAGTGCCATCTGTGCAGGGCGCCTTGTTTGCCGAACAAAAGGGTTTGGAGGGGCTGAGGGGCTACGGCTTTAAAACCCCCAGCTGAATAGAAGAAAGGATGCTGTCACCCGCTTCTAACTGCGCGCCGGAGCATTGTTCCCTCCTGAATCGTTCAGTGTCACTTTTATTACCTGCAACCGTGCCAGCGCTCGGCAGCACGGGGTTTATTTGGGGGCAGGGTAATAGATTCAGTCGATCTGCCTGCTACTGATACGTTTTGTTTTGTTTATTTATGTTTCAGAGTGTTCAGTCTGACAGTTTTGTCTCCTGGGTAATTAAACTGAATTATTGAAGGCTCTGAAATTAACACTGTCATTTTTAATAATTAAAATAAAGTAAATCTCAGCCTGTTTCACGAGTTAGGTTATTTCCTCTTCCTGATTTTGAAGGTGCGTGTGAACTTGTTTGGAAGAATGTGAGCACTCAAGTAGCTTGGTTTAAAGATTTTGTTTAACAAAAATATGGGGGAATACCCTAAGCGTCCTGTAAGGTCTCTAGAAACATCCAAGCCTTGAAAGAAAACAGAGTGTTAGGTAGGGGAAGTCAGTGTGTGGTAGGCACTGCTCGTGGAGCCTTTCTTGGCCGGTGCTCTAGGCAAATACTAGGGAATAAGAAGGTGTTAGAGAGTATCCTAAAGCAGGGAAGGAGCTTTAAAGAGAGATTATTTTCTTTTTTTTTCCTTTAAGTTGTAACACTGCCCTCAACATTTTTACTGGCTTGGTTATACCATGTGTTTAGATATTTAAAAAAATTTTTCTTTGAACATTTGAATTTCATTTTTCAGGTCAGTATTGGGATTTTCTGTTTGCTGTGGATTTAGGAATGTTTTCTGTTTGCTGTTTGGGAATTGTAGGATGGTGTATTTCAAAAAGCGTGGTTTGGTTAACTCTAGTGTTAAGACCGAGGTTCTGGTCTTTGTTCCCTAGCTTTGGGCCAGTTGCACCCCACTCCACGTCTATGAACGACTCAAGCTTATTTCTCTTCACAAGGGTTTACAAAATCTGGCTCTTACCTTTCTATACCAGGCTTTACCGTTTCTTGCAGAGCCAAGAGCTGTAAGCATGGGTAATAACATCCACGTGTGCGTGGAGCTGTAGCGAGCGAAGGGGATGCTCCTCATAGGGGTGGTCAAATGGGGACTGAGATGGTCAAGTCCCACCACCTGCCCGTGATGAGCATTTAATGGCAGTGAGGCAGCAATGGGAGGCAGAGCAATGGCCAGGATGGGTCAGAGGATCATTCAGTCTGGAAGGGACCTCAGGAGATCTCTAGTCTAATCTGCTGCTCAAAGCAGAGTTGGCCATGCGATCAGAGGATGTTCCTCAGGGCATTGTTCTGTTGGGTCTGGAAAACCTCGAAGGCTGGAGACTGCACAGCCTCTCTGGGCAGTCTGTTGTGATGCCAGACTGGAGGAAAGATGAAGCTCCACAGGCCAATAAGTCTTTCTTTGTGTCTGCTTGTGCATGTGGTAATGTATAAAGCTGCAGAGAAGGTCACAAGTGGGCTAGGAAAGATGGAGAACAGGAGGAGTGGCGCTAGGCCCACCAAATTTAACTGGTTTGTCTGTGAACATCCAACTCGTTTTATTGATAAACATATCGTTGTATTTCCTTGGCAACACGGTCTGTTATGGCAACAGCTGGCTCCGAGTTTGCATCCTGCGGGTAAGGGAGAGGAGGTGATGAAGACCTTGGCATTGGCCAGGACGAGGGCTGGGGCCAAGGGGCTGGTTTTTCTAGGGGGGAATATATAGGCCATGAACTCGATTCGCTGCATGAGACTTCACTGCTGCTCTTGAAGTTGCCAGCTGCTGCAGGGCACTTGCCAAGGAAGGACTCGAGGATGTGGGTCTGCCTTGTGAAATGTCAGCAGCTCTTAAGCTTGAGACCGGTCACCACACGAAGGAAAGGAGCTGGTGTGTGGTTAAGGTGCTGGTTTGGGCCTCGTGGAACTGGGGTTGGCCACAGGCTTCTTGTGTGACCTTTGGCCGGTCACTTAGCTTCTCTGTATCTCGGTTGCTGTCTGTGAAATGGAGACAGCAAGGCTTCTTCCATTTGCTGTGTCCAACTGAACCATAAGCTGTTTGAGCAGTGGTGGCTTTCCTGGGCATTGCAAAATGGGGCTTCAGACTCTGTTGTGGGTTGTCCAGGTGCTGGTGTCACACCCGCTCCAAGGCCAACATGCTCAGGTAGACTACTGCTTTAAAAAGAAGGAAGATTGCCTTGGGGGCCAGGAGGACACATTTCCTAGAACTTGCCACCCATCAATGAGTTTGAGTGGGCTGAGGTGCCAAGTGTTTTGGTCCTCTGCACTTGCTGTGGTACAGGGGACATCTCTCCTTCCCTGGTGCTTTGGAAGGAGGCCCGGCTCACTTACCTCTCTGCAGCTTTGCTGTTTGCATTTTGGGTTTGCAGAGCCTCTTTCCTCCCCACAGAAGCAGACACCTGCTTATCCCATTTAAGGTCCTGCATGGTAATGGGTGACTCAGACCTGCCTGGAGGGGGTTATGGTATCCCACTTGGAGGACCTCTTTGGGCTGAGTTTGCTGAGCTCAGTTGGGGGAAAAGGGGCTGGCAGAAGGCACCGGAGGTGGCTGCATTAAGGTCCCTGTCTCAAAGGGGTTTGTTATCTTCTGTCTTCTTGCTCTATCGTGCACCTGTTTATCACTGCTGAGCATTTGCAGGGAAGTAAGAGGCATTCTCAAATAATGCAGTTGTTAAAGCACATGTTTTAAAGATTTTTAACTTTGTCTGCCCTCTGGCCCATATTCCCTCTTGTTCCCTCACAGAGGAACAGGTGAAGTGTGAGGGGATCACTCAGGACGTTTATGTTCCTGGGGAATATTCACCAGAGCATCTCCCAGATCACTTGCAAAGAAACATCTCAGCCTTCAGATGCCTAGTTGGTACTTCAGAAAGCTCCTTCAGATGAAATACCTGGCAAATCTGTTTTCACGTCTCTGAAACTGTGGGAAGATTTTTTTAATTGGAAAATCTGGTTTGGTCCCTTCCTAATTTTCAGGGAAGACTGATGGAAGGATTATGACCAACCCTAATTTTGCAAATGAAGTAAGGAAGCAAAGCAAGTGTAATAAAACCACAGGGTAATGTGTCATCTTGTGCCCTTTCTTCACTCACTAGGTGCATATAGTTTAGTTGTAATGATGTGTGAACTTTTCTCCAAGTAAATCTTCTGGAATATGTTTTGCCAAAGGAAAGAAATCTCAGTAATACCAGATGTCATGATATCTCCCTGCTGTTTGGGGCATGCAAATTATGGGCGAGTTTCTAATGTGTTAAGTTCCCACAGGCCTAAATGAAATCTTTCAGGAGAAGCCAGTGGGAAAGACATTTCCCAAGACAGCAGGACTTTTTTTTTTTTTCCCCCTAGCCTTGCAGTGAGTTTTTCTTTTTTTCTTTTTTTTTTTTTTTTTTTTAATGAGCATCTGTACTAGCTAAGATTCCTTCTCTTAGGAGCAAAAAGCATGAACTTTCTTGTTGCTGCGTGTGCGCATTGCCTGAGCAAGGACTGGTGGATTCATCCTGTTGGGGCTCGGCACTCCCAGCATTTTCATATCAACGTCTTTGAACTGGCTTCTTGATGCCGAGCGGATGAAAGCCTGGGTGACCATGCAGGAGGGTGTGAGGAGCTGCCCCAGGGCGAGTGGAGGGCAGCAGGACTGGAAGGCGTGGGGCATGGTGCTGATGTGCAGACAGGTGCTGCGAGAGCAGGTTTGGTGTCTTTCAGGGGCTTCCATGGCAGGGAAGAAAGCTTGCTGTGGGATCGCACGTACTGGTGGTGGAAAAGCCCAACTGGCTCGTCTTGCCTATCTGCCCAGTGCTCATGTCGAATTGGCCCTCTAATGTGCATAGTCTTTCCAGGTGGCTGCTTTTCCAAACTGATGATCCCCGGACCTGGCTGATACCCACCACTGTTGTTGTTTTCTTCATTTCCAAGTGCTGCGTCCCCTTGTAGTCTGTGAACCAGGCACAAAGCATTTGCCCAGTATCTTTTTGCCATGTAAACATTGCTTTAGATGCTGCAGCTGGATTATGCAATGCAGATAGGTGGGGACAGTCTTTTTTCTGCTGACAGTAGAAAGAGAGAGTTGTTTTGCTAAGATAAAAGTGGGATTTTCTCCAGTAGCTTGGTGCACAATACGACATCTCTTTCTCAAATATGTTATCCTTGGCAGCTGGGGATGGCTGGAGCTCTGCTCTTGGGGGAGGAGGCAGAGGGTGAATCAGACAAATTTTTGAGAGTGCATCATTTTTGACCAAGGTTTTGGAAAGTTCCCTGTTCTCCAGGGGAAAAGAAGAGGAGGGGTGGACTCTGCATGCACCTGGGGTGGCACATGGAGATGAGCTGGGTGCTGCTGGCTGTGCCTACCCCCTCCAGCTGCGAGCCTGCTTATGCTTTTGGGCCAGCATAGATTTTCAGTGGGATTTTTTCATAGACTTCTCTTTTTAAGAGGATCTCAAATGTTCTGATGCCAGAACCACAGGTTCAGCAACAATAACTTAAAAACCTTCGTAACAAAATATTTTACAAATATCCTCATGTTTCCACGTAACAACTGGCAGCTTGTTAAGGCACATATGCTGACACAATGCATTTGCAGCCACCAGAAAAGGCATGGGGCCTTCATTACACAAAGCCGTTGGAAAGTTTATCATAGGGAGTTTACCACAGTTACTGGGTCATCCTTGACTTCTAAAAACCTTTTGTGAATTATAATTAGTGATATTAAAATAATGCACACATATTATACTTATCTTTGTTTTTGCTCGTAAAGGACATCATCAAAGGCAAGAAAGCACAGATAGAAACCAGAAAATGTAACTCTTCATCCTCTTCCCTCTTGGCCCCTAAATTGCCAGTTAGTCTGTTGCACAAGAGCACAAACTGTTTTATTTCATTCAGATCATGGGTGTGCTGGGTGATGCCAAGGCAGCAGAGCCAGGGGTGCAGGGCAATGGCTGCGCTCTGCCTGCGGAGCGGCTCTCCCAGGCTGCAGGCAGCCCTGCCCGCAGCATCGCTGCGGCGGGGAGCAGGCAGCCCACAGTGATGCTTGTGCCGCCATCGGCGCTCGGGGACCCACAACCCACTGCTCTAATTTTAGCACTAACAGCCTTGCTAGCATCTGGGGAAGACGTCTGCCATGCAGACGCAAGCAGCCGGCAGCCAGTGGCAGAGCCCCAACAACAGCAACGGCAAACCCCTGGTGAGATCCAGAGAGGGCAACAGCATGAGGACAGAGCCGGGAGCTGCATCTCAGCTGATGGGTGCATGGAGAGCAATGGCAAGAGGTTGCAAATACATTGTGTAAGCGTATGTACCTTAACAAGCTGCCAGTTGTTACATGGAAACATGAGAATATTTGTAAAATATTTTGTTACGATGGTTTTTAAGTTATTGTCACTGAACGTGTGGTTCTGTCATCTGAATATTTGAAGTCCTCTTAAAAAATGAAGACAACGGCACTAAAAGCAAAAAAAACCCAAAGAGTGAATCTTTACCCTTTGTTCACTGTCTAAATTAAAAGCAATTACCAAGAGCAAATGTGTTTGCACTTCATTATACAGGGACTGACTTTTCCGATTGAGGGATCACGAGATTGTGAAGAAAATTCAGTTCAAGGATGAGCCCAACTTGGAGTCTGTTAAGTAGTGTCTGTCGTCTTCCCTTCTTCAGTCAAGCTGTATTAATCTGTCTGAAAGCTCACATTCCCAAGGGCCGCCCTGCGCTTGCTGTACTGTGGCAGTGACCTGAAGGAGAGTGTTACTTGTGTTATTTTCTAGAAAAGCTGTAACTAAATTTTTTACCTAATCAAAACCATCAGTGAAGCCAGTGGTTGAAGTCCTAGAGGATCCCTAAGCCAAGAGGCACTTTTATCCATTGCCTCCATGCTGGATATGCCCATCTCTGCGTCATCTCAATTGTCCAAGAGACCCGTTATTCCTTTGTAAGGCACACAGCTCATCCGGCAATAATGAGACATGGGTATTCAAGTTGGCCAAATTCATCCCTGAGGTCATTTCAGTGACTTCAGTAGAATTAAACCAAGGCTGAATTTGCTTCTGAATCTTTATGTTTGCAAATCACTTTGGGTGGAATCCACTTTTAAATACGCCTCACCTAACTACGCCAGATTTACTATCACGAGGGAGGAATGCTATAACATCCAAAACAAGGGCAGTGAGTATGGCTATCCCCTTAGGTGAATGTTATATTGATGCTGTGTGTGATATGTGGTGGTGGTGGTGTGTATATATATATATGTAGAGAGAGAGAGAGAGAGAAAGAGAGATTCAAAATGCACCACTATTAAAGGATGTGTGAGATCAGAAGGGACCCTTGGGGTTGGTGAATGCGGTCGTGTGCTGTAGTGAGCGTTCCCACTTGACGCTGCCTGCCTTCTGAAATTTTTGCCCCTGATGCTTGTATTGCAAGGCCATTCCTGAATCTCATACCTCATTTTCCTAATTTCTAGCCTAAACATCTTCAGAGTTTCTTCTTTGAACATCTTCTAGTCTATGTTCATGTTCTTATCCCTTTCAGCTGCTGAATGTTTTGCTTTCCCTGCCATTTTTTTGCCCAAGGCAAATGCTGCTGAGTCCTGAACGAACACAAACCTCTCTGTGCGAATCCTGGAGTTCTAGTATAATGATGTCCCTTTCATCCTAATAACAGTATATAATCTCATGGTATATGCTACCGGTGTCATAAGTAGCCCTGCGAGATGACTTGGGCCTTCAGTTCCCACCTGGGCAGCTGTGCTAGTGCAGTATGCTGGAATATGACCTGTAGGACCGTAGTCAAGGGCACCATCAAATTCCCGGTTGGTTGTTCCATTTACAGAGGAACGTATTGGAGGCAGTCTTGGTTTGCCCAAAGGGCAGTGTAACTCTGATGTGCACCGTGCTGCTGCACCTCTGCTCACCTGGGCCATTTTGAATGAAGACAAACTAGCAGAGAGGAACACGTGGGGTCTTGCAGCACTGTGCGTCCATCATCTCACTCGTGTGAGTGAGCAGGATGTGCCCCTGCCTCATCAGCTGTGCTAGGCATGTGATTGGTGAGAAGACAACCTGGCGCCTGAAGCACAAGGCTTGGGGCTGGATGAGGAATTCTCTGCTTGTGGCTGTGCTGAAGGCTTGTGACGCACTGCTCTCCTCTAGCAGTGTATATGGATGTATGACTGACTCTAGGCACTATTTATTTATCATTCCTCAGGTTACTGAGCTGTTCAGCCAGAGTGTAACACCTCCTTGCCTCTGCAGAAGCTTCACTTAGCCTTATTGACATGTAGTTTATTTGTATTTTTCCTTTTCACGGGGAGGCCCAGGGCAGAGCTTGTGGGGCGGGTTTGTGCGGCAGAGTTGGAGCCGGGCAGTGCCAGCCTGATACCCAGAGCTTCTATCAGATTGTGTGGGAAGTACTGTAAGTGCTGTGTAGCGTATTGGCAGTACCAGATTTGTTAGTGCTGTGAAACGGACAGGTTTGCTACACAGCGTGGTTGGGATGCTACCTGGACTAAACTACCGCTGTATAACAGCACGCTGCACTTTTCATTCTGCATAGCTGAATATCCTGAGCTATGGAGGGGGAAAACCAGTGGGGAGTTATTAGCTCCAGTTCGGAGATGAAGGGCTAGGCATGTGGTTTCGTGAGCGGCTTTGACTGGCCTCGCGTTGGGTGGCTGCCAAGGGCCGGTGCCAGCTCCCCATGCCCAGCTGCACGTCCTCTCCTGTCTCGTGCTGGCCCCAGCCGGGGGTGTGGTGCGCCACCGGATCATCATGGGATGACATGGGGTAGCATCGCCCCTTTAGGCAGCTGCCTGCAGTTGGATGGGCACAAACCCCTGTGTCTTACCCATTGTAAGTGGCAAGCTTTTAAGTATAATGTAGACTTTCTAACTCACAGGCTTTGGCTTTCTGCCTACCCTGAACTCCAGTTCTTGCCCTCCTGCCATCCCTTTTGCAGGATTTCCCAGATCCAAGATCCCTAGCCAGCTCTGGTATCTTCTGTGGCTGAAAACAATGCTTTTATGCATAGTAGAAATAAGAAACCCTTTTATTTTTGTGGTACCTCTTTAATGCATTTTGCTTGAGGAAGCATTTGCTAAAAGGGTCGCATAGGGTTAGAGAAGATAAATCTGGGCCTCTGGGTGTGCTGTTGCTTGATGGGCGTGAAGCACTTTCTGTCTCTGCCTCTGTTAGAGGCTTGCAGAGCCATCATATCAAAGGCTGGCACCGGCTACCGCAGCACCATCAGCACTCGCTTTTCTCCTCCTTCTGGCAAGAAATTTGCTGGGAAACCATTCGTATTATTTAATGAATGATGACTTAATACTTGAGAGAGGTATCTGTTCAGTGTGGGATTGTGCTTGTCTGAGGTCTCAGCACTCGGCCTTTATTTTCCGTGCCCAAGAACATGGCCTTCCCTAAAAAGATAAAAATGAAAAATATTTTGCAAGAGTCCTTTTCGTTCCCCCTTTTGGGAGTGAATCATCCTGAAAATGAGTTACCTAAAAATGCTCATCTCAACGTTTGTTGAGGCAAAACTAGGTGATAGGTAGTTCTGGGGGAGAAACAGAGAAGCTCCAGAGGCCCTTGTCTCTTCTGGGGTGTGCAGTGCTGTGCGCTTGTGGGGGCTCCTGTCCCAGTGCTGGGTGACAGCCAGATCTCCATCATCTTCCTCTCCACATCTTCCTCATTTGCTCGCTTGTGCGTGGAGGCAGGAGGGTTACACTCTGTCCTCTCACATGGGGTCTGGCATAGGGACAAGGGACACATATTTCCATGATTTTGGGGCTGTCAAAGGCCAGGCTTGGCTCCTGGTAGCAGCCAAGTGCGGCTGGAGGAGCCCTGGGCTCTGATGGTGAAGGGCAGCTGGGCTTTTGCAAACATTACCACCGTGCAGTCCTGTCCTGGTTGCTGCAAGGGGAGCAGCACCCCACAGCCTGGACACCCAGCTCTAGACATGGTCTGAATAGCTCCTTGGAGGGTCCTGGGAAGATCTGTATGACGAAGCAGCCTGATGGAGAACCCCAAAATAGTATTAAGCCACTCTGTGGCATGTGCAGCGGGTTGAGCTGAGCTCACCAGGAACGCAGCTTTTGCCTTCGACCATCACATTATGACTTACCTATTGCTCTGCCTTGGCCAGGGTGTCCTCCTGCTGGGTACTCCACAAAGCCTCCAAGGTCTAAGAGGTCTCTGTTTAATTTAATACTATTCTTAAGGGTTTTTTTGTAAACTGATTCTATGCAGTTGCAATCTTACTCTTTTCTCCCATTGCCTTTCAGGACAGGGCCTGCTTCCTTCCTAAAGAAGCCATTAGCTTGCATGCTCCGAACCAAAATGTTAGCTCAGCTGTAACAGATGGATGGATATGGGTATCATGTGGCAACTTAATGAATAATATCTATCACCTAATTTCCTGAAAGTTGGCGTGTAATGAGGCTGGTGCCATGATTATTACCTCTGTAAATCATGACTTTAAGATGATGACAATCCCTCCTGCCCCAAGGATACAGGACAGCCAGACAATGATGTACATTTAATTGTTGTGTGAGAGAGGCAATGTGTTCGGGAGCATGCCATTGCTTCTAAATTATCTTCTGCAGCACAGACGCTAGAAAAGATTAGTGCAGATTGGAGGGGAGGGAAGGCCCTGCCGTGCCGCGAGGTGCTGTGTACGTGTGTGTGTTTATTCACTTGAGCCAGCCTGTGGTGGTGGTGTGAGCTGGCCGGGGTGGGATGGAGGTTTGGCTGCTGGGTTTGCCTTCTCGGTCTCTCCCCAGGACTGAAGCAGCAGGGGATGGAGACGGGGTCACTCACAGCTGCGTAGAGATGCTTGCTTTGTTTTTCTGATGAGTGTTTGTGGTGAATACTTCTGTGGACAGAAGACTGTGACCTCCCAAACAGTGGCCTTGGCTTGGGGGACGAAAGCTGCCAAACCTCTGCCTAAACCTCCTCCCACTAAAGGAAATCTCGGTCACTGTTTTCTTCCTGCCACAAACCATGGCTGGCTATAGAGCAGAGCTGATGCCCACATTGTGGGCTCTCAGTTTGCTCGTGCAGCTGCTTCATAGCCAAGGGAGCCATCCCTGCTTGCAGGGCCCTCGCAGACTGTCTTGTTCTTCATCAATTGATTGAATAACTACTCCTAGTAAAATTATTACTCTGCTGAGATTTTAAGGTGTCTTTCATTAGGTGCTGTGCTATGGTAGTTGACAAGGATGTGTCTGGATTGTGGATGAATCAGGTATTGCAGCTGACTCTTGGAAAGCACCTGTTGCCAGCCTGCCTGCGCTGCTCTTTTTTGCTGTGTTGCCCCCTTGCTTGAGTACTTCTTCATATTTGTTTAATTTTTTTTTGCCTTTTGATTCTGCCCCATCTCCCTGGTGTGCTGGTCAGCATGGTTACAAGCTGGCTGGATGTGAGGCAGAGCAATGGACATGCCGCTGCTCTGGTCCTCTCCTCCACTTCGGTGCTTCTGAGCCATGCGATGAGCATAGGTGACAGTAGCGTTAAACTGGGACAGTGGCTGCTTTGGATCAGACTGAAGATACCCATGGCCTGATGTCTTGTCTCCAACAGTGCTCAGGGGAATTAAAACTAAAACTAGGGCAATGTGATGATCACATATGATGATGTGTTTCCCTACAATACTTGCCCGCCACCAGCGATTTGCAGCTCAAGGACTTCCCAAGCCAGAAGTGTTACCTTCAGGTTTGGTGGCCTTTGTGCAGCCACCATCAGCAGCATCACGGCTGCTTTCAATTCCTGCAGTGCAGCCCTCAAACCCAGATGCTTGCCTGGTTTGTGGAGAGACAGCTGTAAAACCAGCAATACTATAAAGCCTGGATACTGTGAGCAACAGGCAACTTGCAAAGCCACCCAGTGCTCTGAACTGTGTGGGATAGGACCGCTTGGCTGCGTGTTGCAGGGGAGCCACTGAGGTGCTGGAAGAGGAGACCCATGATGCCAGTGGACCCCTATGTGTGCAGAGGGACAGCGTGCCTGAATTAGCCTCTTGTCCCTCTCTTGTGTTGGCTCCCACAGTGGTGACCAGTGTCACCCTTCTCTGGCCCTGGCCTGCAGGGCTCCCAGCTAGAAACACGGGCAGGTTCTGCAGAAGGAAGGTGAGGGTGCGAGCAGCCTGCACGAGCGCAGAGACAGAGTGGGCACATGCAGATACCTCTTTAAGTTCCTTCCGTGGCTCTGCGAGCAGCCACCTTCAGGAACAGCCTTGGGTTTGCTGTTCCCTGAGGACATTGGCAGCGGAAAGTTGGCCTGGAGCATTTCTTTGCTTTCCTTCCCCTAAATAAGCAAACACCATCCTGCCAATGCTTTGCAGTGCCAGAAGATGTTCCCATACCTGCTGGAAAGGTGCTACCTGTTACAGTAATGGTGGCACTGACAATTGATTTCCCAAATTAACATGGGTTTCTTCTCTTTAATTCTCCACAGTGAATTGGCTGTCGTTGGTCTGAGCCTGCGTTGAGCCTTTTTGTCACTAAAGACATTGTAGTGCTTATGGCATTAGCAGTTGCATAAGCTGGCTGTCTCCGAGGGGGCTTTGCCCTGGCGTGATGCTCCTTTAGGGTTAGATAAGAGCCAGCAACAGAGCAGGAGGATGTAAGAAAAGCCAACCCACATCTGTAGTCAAGAGACTTTTTTGAACTTACTGCACCCTGCAGGAAAACCCAGATTTTTGAGTTTTCATGTATTCTCTCCGGCTCCGCAGATTAGAGGGGGACCGTGGGAAAGCTGCCAGGGCTTGGAGATCAATCCAGCCTTTGTAAATCCTTTCATCTGACTGGCGGCTTCGTACAATTGAGTATTACCCAGTTTATTATTGTTGGTTGATTAAATTCCTGTTGGTCAACACAAATAGTGCTGTGCAGGCTGTGCGTTCATGGGATGGAAATTGGCATTGCAAAGCACTTCCTAGAGAAAGGCAGGGACAACCTGTCATTTAAAATCACATTCAGGGGACGTTGAGGGGGGGAAGGACAAATCCCTCCATGCAAGCAACTTCCCAGGCATTTCTCAAGTGTCTGTGGAGGCTGAGCCTGCAGCGAGGGAGTGTGAGGGTCAGGTCCCCACTTTTCTGGCAGCGAAAGCAAGCAGCTTCGGCAGGGATGTGCTCACCAAGCCCCCATGCCTGCAGGGTAGGGGAGGCGTGGTGCAGGGTGGAGCTGGCATGTATAACCAGGATTAATGGGATGAAATTAGGCAAGGGAGAAAGTCATCCGGAAATACTTCCTCAAGGTGAAAGCTATTAGACTGCGGCAGTTTCTCGAGGGAAGCGGTGCGTGCTTACTTACTCAGGTCGCATTAAAATGAGAACATAGAAAAACTTGGCTGGGGGGAGGAGATGCGCGACATCAGCACCTTAGGCCTGTGATGGGACGTGACCCTCTCCCAGAGCAGTGCAGTTCTGGGAGGATGGAGGGGGCCGCGAATGGGAATTTTGCCTCTCTGCAGGGCAGGGTCTTCAGCTGAGGTTTGAACTCAGGAATGCTGGGGGCTGCTGTCTGCCAAAGCAAGACGTTACCGGTAAGCCAGCAGCAGGGGCTTGTCGTGGTGTGAGGCAGGGCTCTGGCAGGCCCTGAAATGGTACTCCCCAAATTTGTTGCCCTTCCTCTTTCTAAATGCTTGCCTGGCTTGGAAGGAGGGAGGAGGACATCGGACAGAGCTCTCAGGAGTGGGAGCAATTGGCTAACAAATAGTTTGGGAACCTCTGCACTGGATGACTTGAAACATCTTTATGCTTTTATGAACAGCATTACCTTGGATGCCTATGTGTTTTCCTTCCACGCCCTTGTGCCTGAACCAAAGCAACCGCCTTTATCTTTGACTCTAATGATTTGTTTCCCATCGCCATGCAATGAGCGACCCTAGAAAATGAGCCCACCTGTGCTTGGTAGTCTTTTTTATTTTATACATCTAATGAAGAGCTATTTTGTGGAAATAAGATCATCTTCTCTCCCTCTGCTAGTTCTCAGGTAGTCCTGAGACGTGGGTACGGAGGAGCCCCAAGTGACCCTCTGCAGTGAGCACACAGGAGATGTCTGGGGCTATACATGATGGATTTAAAAAATTCGTGTCAAGGTCTCTTTCCATATCCCTTCCCTTTGTCCCAGCTCTGCCATGATGTGTGTAACCAGAACTGTCTCATGGATGTGACACTATGGAGCGAGCAGGGGTCCACCACGCTCGTGGCTTCCTCCTGAGAGCCCACTCTTCAAGGGTGAAATGCAAAATACGCACTTGAAGGCCAATGTGCAGACGTGGATCTTGCAGGTGCCTGCGTGTTGCTGGGGCGGCAAGGCCGAGAGCGAGCCCTGGAGGCTGCTCTGGAGGCCCAGAGAAACGTGTGTTAACCAGCCTTGCAGGGAGCGGTCAGCCGCTAGTCCAAAGGGCTCGAGTGAGAGGTAATAAACCTGTTAATAAATAACAGGGAAAGCTGGCTGCGTTGCATAGTTTTAATTGTGGCCAGCAAAACAGGGGAGGTGATTCTGCCCCTCTGCTCTGCTCTCGTAAGGCCCCACCTGCAGTACTGCGTCCAGCTCTGGGGCCCCCAACATAAGGAGGACACGGACCTGTTGGAGCAAGTCCAGAGGAGGGCCATGAAGATGGTCGGGGTGCTGGAGCACCTCTCCTATGAGGACAGGCTGAGAGAGGTGGGGTTGTTCAGCCTGGAGAAGAGCAGGCTCCAAGGAGACCTTGTAGCAGCCTTCCAGTACTTAAAGGAGG
>VZSC01008111.1:612908-655450 GCA_013398225.1 Steatornis caripensis | reverse complement strand
GGACTGTACTCAGCAGCAGGAACTGGATTCAGAAATGCACAGATCAGGATTGAAGACAGGAGTACCAGGCAAAGTCCTCCTCCAGCACTTGAGCAAGGCGCTAGGCAGAGCTAGAAAGCAGTATCCTGCAACANTACTCAGCAGCAGGAACTGGATTCAGAAATGCACAGATCAGGATTGAAGACAGGAGTACCAGGCAAAGTCCTCCTCCAGCACTTGAGCAAGGCGCTAGGCAGAGCTAGAAAGCAGTATCCTGCAACATCACCAGAACCTCACTGGCAGCCCTGTGCTGGGCTTAAATAGGCTCCTGGGCCACAGGTGTGGGTGGAAGCACTAGGTGAGGCTGCTTAGGGTGGTTAAAGCCCATCAGTGTCCTCAGGTCCCTGGCCATAAAGGGAGAGGGAGTGACCCTTGTGATTTTTCAGCTTTACTCTGAGCATTATGTGTATGGGATGAAATACTGCATTTGGTCAAACCAGGATACACTGTTACCATGTGTTGATCAGGTTTGCCTCTGTATATGTTTATGGCTCTTTTGTCCAGTTGTCCTTAAAAGAACAGACACTCTCCTTCCATGTACACTTAGACTTCAAGTTGACAAGGTCCAGGTGAATTCAAACTCAAAACTTGTGATTCTTTTTTCTATACTTTGAAAACTGAAAGGGAAGAAGAGAAACAATGATTGAAACGGATCATGTTTTAGTCATGTGGCTGTGTTCTTCCGCACACAGTTTTATTCAATGTCCATGACCATAGCATAACTTGCTACAGAAGATCTGCAGAAGCGTAGGGCTCTTTCTGGTAACTGGATTTATTTGATCTGGATTTAACGTTACTGGAAAAAAAAATCTGAAATTACTCAAGACAACTGAGTTGAGCTGAATACATTAAAAAGCAGAGAGAAAAACAAAGAGGGGAGTCTCTAAGCATTTTTTTTTTCTGGTAAAGTTCAAGTGTTGTTCACTCTCTTGTCCTAAATAACCTTTCAAAGTCTTTGACTGGGTTTTGGGGAGGGTTTGAGGGAAGGTCTTTGTTTCTTTCTTCTGGAAGTCATGTGGATACAACCTCAAATACGTATATGAGCCAGGGTGCAGGATATTCATTTTGATTGTGTCTTTCTTAGAGCACCAGGAAAACAATACTATTAATTCATATCCCTTCCCAGCTGCTCATTTCTTGACATTTCCTCATTCTGGTGTTCATGGTGTTTTGGTTCATTTTCCATATCCATTTCAAACTACTCCTGTGCAGCTCCAGCCACTCTCATCACTCCTTCCTTTTAGTACTGTAAATTTTCCTTCTAGATACTTTTTGAATTCTGTTTTGGATTTCACTCTTTATTGTTTCAGTTTGCTTGATTTGAAGCCCTTTCTTAAGAAAATTTGGGAATCACTATAACAAGAGAAATCTTAGGAATCTAATCTCTTGGGATCATCTTGATAAGATGACCAGGGGGGTATCTGGAAATGCTGGTTTGGAGGGTTTGGGGACTTAATTTACTTCATGTGTTACACAGACCCCCAATCTGAGAAACCCCTAGGTCGTTATGTGCTCTTGCTATCTGCAAAGCAGAAATCAGTGTTACATAAAGAATATTCAGGTACTGAAGGAAATTGAATAGCTTCTTTGCATTTCTTTTCTATTGCTTTCACTGTGGCATATCAAGCTTGCTCTTTGCGTAGTGAAATTTTTGGAAGTACAGCATGTTAAAAAAAAAAGTCAATCAGCTCTTACAATCTATTCATAGAGTTCTACTTAAAGGATTTTTGAAAGTTTACAAATCTCATTATCAGCAATGATTAAACATGGATGGTTAACTCTGGAGATGAATTTGGGAAGAATGCTAAAGCAGTGATATTTGCCTCTAGATAATCAAGCCTGGAAAACAGAGTGTAAAGATAGTTTGTAACCATTCTAAGCAGATTCAAATGTAGGGTTTCTCTGCACTTAGTTCGTTTCTCTGGTGTTCGACTAGCAACTTATTTTCAGCTTAGCAAATTACTTCCAAGGACTCAGACATGATTTCTTTGTGCATCTTTAATTAAGTAAATTCCTTTTCAAGTCAGTGGGTGCAAAAGGGATATAGGGCAGCATTTTTCATCAGCAGATTAGTTTTGTTACTCAAGAATTCATCACAATATACTCCAAAACTTTTCCATTTAGAAAGTGTAAGCTATGTATTAACAAAGAAAATTCCCCACAGAATATTCAAAGAGTAATAAATGTAGGTTTCATTGTTCGTATAGCTTCCTCCTTCACAACCACAAAGGCCTGACTTGTATAAGCTTTCAAAAAATTATTTGAAGAGGCATGATGTTTCATCATATTCATTGACTGAGCAAAGTTAATGCTATGACATAGTAGAAGACTAAACAGGACAACACAAGTAATTATGGGCATGCCACTTTGTAGGTGGAATAGTGGAACAGCTGTTGTATGACTCAGGTCATAACTAATAAAAGGCATAATTAACACCAGCTGAGAGATTTTTAGAAAATTGGTGTTGTTAAACTAGTCTTTTACAATCATATTGGAAATCTAGTTAGTAAAGAGAGTTGCTACAATGTTCTCAAGACAAACTCCATGCTTCCCATTCTCTTCCTCCCTGCCAAAAAATAGCAATGTAAACGTTTAGTGAACGAAAACCTTTGGGATGTACGTTGTGTTAATGCACAACAGTCTTCATTTCTACAATGACATTGATTATACTACTGATCTTTGATGCAGTCTTCAAAAGATGCACACATAAAGACAGGACTCAAGTTCATGGTTTTGTCTGTGTCTTTCCCTTTAAACCTCATTTAGTTTCCTTTTTCAGGGAGAAAACACTTTTAATATAGGGTAATGTTAAAACATCTGTGGGCATGACTACATGAATGAATGGAACAAGAGCTGTTTGGAGACATTGTACTTCACTCCCATGAAAAAATTTACTTTTTAAGCAGCAAAGGGCTTTCTTAATTCAGAAATGCCACCAGAGTGACTTCTGACATAATTTGGACATACCCATTCTGAGTCTAAGTAGGGTTCCTTTAGATTCCCAGCATTTTGTGCAAACATTAAGAATCACAAAGGTATGGAAGCTACTGTGAACCATGTCAGATTTCTGCCAATCATGAAGTCTGCCATAGAGAAGGGGAAGGAAATTGGGACACCTCTATTACAGCTCGTGTGAAATACTGCAGCGACTTTTCCCCAAAACACATGATTTGCATTTTAGATTTTTTTTTATTTTTCCAGTCATCGATGGACATCAGAAAGGGTTGAAAAAACTTGCCTAGAAAATTTCCATTAAAATGTTTCAGCCAGCCTATGTCGTAACTGTGTCCCCTCAAAACTATTGTATATTCTGGGATTTACATTGGTCCAAGAAAATTACGTCATCTCTAGACAATACATTTGTGTTTGCAGTGTCTCAGTAAAAACAATCTCAAAATTAAATAACTTTATTTTATAAATTTTGTTTTTCGTACTGCAGATATTTATGGTTTTTAATTTATGCATAACTGAAGAAAGATTTTTTCTTTCCGTATAGCAGTTTGTAGGAAAAAAAAAAAGAAAAAAAAAACCTTACGCAGAAGTATATTAACATTTGTCAGTACATTTAGCATCCAATCAGACTGTCCCACAAATATATCTGTGCATGTTGGAGGAATGAGTGCAGCAGAGAAGAGGCAGGATAATTCTCATGACCTGGATCTGTATTTCGCTAAGAAAGAAATGCATTATCCTTTTGATCCTCGTACAAACCTCAAGATGAGGTTTTAGTTATTCTATAGCTGTTGTTATCTGTGACCTGTACATATTGTCTTTAAAAGGAGACTTACGCCAGTTTTTTTATAAATACTGTTGCTGTCTCCACAACAGTCTACATTTTTGTGCCATGCAATGACTCAGAAATACGCTTAGTGTTCTGACACAGATTGTCAAGCTGTGTCATGCCATCCAGCTTGGCCATCTGTAAAGACAAATTCACAAACTGCACAGGAAGCAAAATAAAATTTAAAAAAATGCGTATGCTTAATTAGGTGGTCAAAAGATCATTTTGTGCTGTCTCTGAATGTCAAAGCATCCTCCTTTATTTTCTAGGGCTCCAGACACATTCCTATCTCTAACATGTTAATTTGTATACCATATATAGAGAGATATTTTTCTCTGATGAAAAAAAAAATCAGGAAAATATTTATTTTCTAACTGTTAAAAAGATTTCTGTCAAAGTATGTGTAAATAACTACCACAGCTAGGAGAACACAGAAAAGACAACTGACAGCTAATAATTTGTCTTGAACGGAAATTCTGTTATGTTTGCAGCATAAATGTGCATGAAGCTGTTTGCATTTTGGTCTGAATCAATGTCTCTCTGCTGAAGCTTCAGCCTCCAGATCAAGGATCAACAGCAGAACCGTCTAGTATAAGAAGCCAGTCACCAAGAACAAACACCAGGCAGTTCAAGTGAAAAGTTTGGTAACGTCTTTTCCAAGTATTTTACATGTGCACTAAAACACAAATGCCGTAGCAAAAACAAGAATCTGTCTGTAAATGATCAGTGAGGAACAAATTAACAAAGTCCAGTAACATTCTTCAAGTCAGACACGTACAAAAATCAGTCAAATCATCTCTGATCGTCACTAATTATGCCAAGCACTGGCACACACTGTAATGTCTTGTATATAGTTCAGACTATAGAGAAGAAGCAGGCTGAGCTGCAGCCCAGACTTTGGATCTACATCGAAGGCTGGTTTTTACCTCATCAGAACTCCAGTTGCATTTCCAGCAGAAAGATGACCTTTTTCACACAGGCTTTTATTTAGGCTTTAGCTGGATAATGTGACTTTCACTCACTCACTGATACAGTCCTTATTACGCTAGTGTCTGTGATAACTTCAAACACGGAGTAGATAATAGGAGTAGCTGAAGGATGATCTGTATGTGTTAGAGAACACTATCTCACTGGGATGATGAAAAAGCATCATCTTTCGACTTATCTTTTTGTTTATATCTCATGAGATTTTTTAATATAAAAAGTATTATTTATACTGTATATAGGGAATTCATACATTTCTTAGAACTTTCCACGTGTCGTTGATTTTCCCAGCAATTCAGTGATATGCCAGTCCTAAACTCTTAAATGCAGATAGGAATTCTACATCTTACCTCTTATAGTTACTTATAATTTTGTGTGTTAAAATGTAATTTCACTGTCCTTCTGAAACAGGAGTTGAATGAAAATCTCGGCAGCTTTAAGCACAGTTTTGGCAATTCAACACCTCATTCTCACTTGTTTGGTTTTTTCTCTTGTAAATGTTCTCTAGATAATATTGACATATTCATCCTGAAGTCTCATGTTTCCTATGTTTCAGTGACTCAAGAAATTTATTCTTGGGTTGGCTTCCAGGTGCAATTGACTCAACATGTGAAAGTTGGTCTGTACTGTAAGTGCACATCACCAACGGGAGGAAAGATTCTGGACACAGTGTTGACTGAATACAATAGATCCACAAACAATAATATAATTCAACTCATTTCCTCACAGCTGTCTCGATTCTACAATACTACCAAAACCTACTTGTTTAAAACAAAGATCTGTTATTTTTTATGTAGTAAAGAGACAGGAATAGAGCTTTTAAGTACAAAGTAAGGATTTTTTTTCTTTGGAGTAAAAATTTATCTTGTTCCCACAGTCAGAAACTGCAATATGACACGGATCTTTAAGAAGTTTGCAATGAGTAATTCTTGCTTCACTTTCTATGTCAATATACTCTAGATGAATGGGCCAGACATTATTACTGAACTGAAGTTACGTGTATGTTAAAGATGTCAGAAGGGCTTCCTAGTTCATGAGTCTAGTCTCTTCCTAGGTTATGCCCTGACTTTAAAGACACATAAATATGGTATGCACAACATCCTTTTTGTGCCTTGCTCCTTTTCACACTGAAAGACATACTCTGGAGCACAAAAACATCACTTATCTGCAAGATCTGAAGCCCAGAACACTAAGGTGTGCTGCATGAGGCATCAAAAGATGTTAATGCAGTTCGAAAAACTTTCATTCCTTATAATGAATTTCATATCCAACTCAAAATTTTAACTATGTGTGCTGAAAGGTCAATAATCACCTTCTTACCTCAGTAGCTCTGGGGAAAAAAAAAAAAAGACACTGATAGAAGTCTATGAATGTGGATTCTCAACAGTACACACCAGTTTTCTAATACCATTATCAATTTACATATAAATGTTATGTGAGTTAGAATCAGAACTGAGATTAAATTTATCCTGTTACGTATGTATCCATCTAGTGGCTTCAAACCATTACATGAAAACTGAATGTTTTTGTGGTGTGAGTGGGGTTTTTTGGTTTGGTTTGGTGTTTTTTGGTTTTTAGTGGTTTTTTTTTTTCATTTTAATCTTCTATTTCATGTTAGCTAAAGAAAGATTTAATTTTCCTCAGCACTTGTCCTTAAATTACAATAATTACAACATTATGGATCTGAACATCCTACATGACAGTCAAGTCAACCACAGCGCTTTGTTCTTTTTCTACAGTACATTGCTGTATGCTCTACTCATGCTCTTAGAAAAGGACCCATCAATG
The DNA here is from genome assembly GCA_013398225.1 of Steatornis caripensis. Classification (NCBI taxonomy): domain Eukaryota; kingdom Metazoa; phylum Chordata; class Aves; order Caprimulgiformes; family Steatornithidae; genus Steatornis; species Steatornis caripensis. Next base: position 648,858 of record VZSC01008111.1, on the reverse strand, counting down.
TGACAGCACCCGTACTTAGAAATTGCTTTAAGGTTATGACTAAAAAACACAAGAGGAAGGGGGAAAGAAGGGGAAACACGTGTTAATAGCTAATACTTGCAACAAAGCTGCTGGCTGCATCATATTAAATAGCTTAGAAAGCACTAATTTAATGGCCTGCATCCAATGTGCTATGTTTCTTATAAGCTGGGCAAGTTTGTTCTCTGGTATGCCCTGGAGTGTTTTCTCAGCATGTGAAGAGAGAAATAAATTTTATAGACATTATGTCCTTCCCATAAAATACCTGAACTACTTCATTTTTATCTGAGCAATGATGCAAAACAGAAGGAGCCAGCCAGTTACACTGCATATGGTATCACTTCTGAGGAAATCTTACCATCATTATCCTTAAGATCCTACATTTCAGAAGCACCCAGCCATTCTGTGTAAATACCAGTAATAGGCTCAGGTCTGGCAGTTATCATTACACTGAGATGAGACTGAAGCCTTAGGATGGCCCAAATGAATCTGATGAATATTTAGTCTGGAAGATGAAGACCAAAGCTAACTATAGCAACATCCAAGGATGAGAAGGTCCAGGAAGTGTAGAAGTATTGTTAAAATCACTCTGAATGCATAAAGTGTAGAAAAGTATTTAAGAAGCCCACAGGAGATCTCTCCCATGTTTTATGCTTTCAAATGTAACAGTCTCAATAATCGACTAGGATGTCATTGTAGGAGAAACATATAAACCTCACACAATCCCTTTTGCAAAGAACTTGCACTCAGACAGACAGAAAGGAGGAGATAATAATGTGATACACTGGGGAATACAAGACTGTACTTCTGACAGTCCTCTGTCCTTACCTCTTGCTGAACATCATGGCAAGGTAAATTTTAATGGCAGGATTGAAAAGACAGAAAGGAAATTAGGGGAATGTTTTTAGGAAGTGCATCCCAGTCTTAAAGGCAGCAGGAGAAATTAGAAGGGCACTTGATTAAAAATCTGTTAAGAGGATAGTTTTGTGTGCCAGTCAGTAGCAGGTGTCAACTACTCTTTACTGAATGTAAAGATCATTTGTGGGAGGGGCATGGGTTGTGAAAGAGCTTTGAAGGAGAAGCCAAGCAGCTTGTGTTTGAAGTGGCAGAAAAGCAGTAGCTAGTGGAGGGAGGTGTGGAGAGAGGTGAAATGGTCAAAATGACAGGCCAGGAAAATGATCTTCGCAGTAGCTGAGCAAGATTGCATTTGTCAAAGTCAGAGAAAAAAGGGTATTGCAGTAGCTGAGACTTGAGATATTTCAGCTGTGCAGATAGATAGCAAAAGCCACATTTTAGATATAGTCTGTTAAAAGAATCTGTGAAAACTAGACATTACCTGAAAGTGAGGATTCAGAAAGTAGACTCAGTCAAAAGGGATAATCATCATTCTAGGCATCACCATTATCGAAGTAAAAATACTTTCAAAATGAAAATATTTGACTTTTTAATAACAGACGACCGTTCATCACCCTAAAATCCCTTTGGAATATACTGAGCTTTACTGGGTTTTCCCTGTGTTTCTATTTCCTCTGTCTCTAACTGTATTTCCTACCTTTGGCATCACTTTTAAAGGATAGTCATATGCAAAGTAAGAATGATTTGTAGTGCTGGTGCATGATAAAATGCAGTTTTACAATGAAAATCTTAAGCACTTCCTAACAAATACAGAACTTAAGGCTGAGTGCGGATGCTGTAGCTTTGCAGCTAGGAGTTCAGACACTGGAGTCACAGATCAAAACATAAGTTCTACATGCTTCCTGTGTCCAGTAGCATCTGATGCTTAATATTTCAGGAGATGGTAAAACCTTTGGCTATGGTATGTTATTAAATGTGCAGTGGTGTGCAAAAGGGATAGTGAGAAAGCTTTTTAAACCCAGAGACACACGATCTGAAAATCACTGGGAAACAGCAACGCTGTTTACACTGAGCAGGACATTACTTGGATAAGAGATCTACTAATTTCACTCAGGTCCTCAAATCGATCAGAATATCACAATGACAAAATCTAACAGCTGATAGTACAGTTGCTGGTATCTTAGGCAAAGGTTATTTGCAAATAAAACAAAAATTAAACCCAAATAATAGCATGGATTTGCCATAGGGTCTAGAAGGGTTTTAGTGACATCTTCAGGAGCCTGAAGTCTCCCTCATACTAGATGTATGCTTTTCTCTGCTGTGAGCTTTGATCCTATGCCAGAGCAGCACAGAAGCCCTATTTAGACTGGATTTGCATCTACACTTGCTGTACACTTTGCCATAGCAATATACTTTTGCAGCAATTTATAACATTGTTCCTGAGCATTTAGAAATACTTGTGGTTTTAATTTTTGCATTTTTAAATGAAACATGCAATAATTATATTTTTTGTTCCTCTTCTTCCACAGCGCTTTCTGTACTGGACATTGAAAAAATGTGGCAGGGAAAGAAAAGAGAATAATAATAAGAAGCGCTGAGGACTAGATTCTTTATCAACTGGCAGAAATTTCCAGGGAAATGTTGTTTTACAAAGGGGACATTTTTCATCAGAATTTCTAATAATTTTGTTGACCACCTTTACTTAATATTTAATGTTAAGTTAGGTAGTTCATCAACAGTTCACAAACTGAAATTTTTACGTCAAACTATTTGGTGACTACATACTATAAAGAGAGATTGATGCATAGCTAGAGGTAACAGCCCTGTTTTATGAACGATTTCCTTCTAGAAAAAGCTCAATTTTTTCACATTGATTGAATGAATACTACTGAGGATATGAAATGCAAAGCTCAGCGTAGAGCTCTGAATTCACATAGGGGTCTTGTTCCACTGTTACTAATTCTAGATGGAAATTTTAAGTATTGCAGTACTTTTCAGACCATCCCTGTACGTTATGAGGTTATACGACTAAAATTAATCTTGACTCTTGTTAGCTCTCTGGAAGGAAGACCTTTAGACTGTCAATAGTCTACACTTATATATTCAATGCAAAAGTACCCCGAAAAAGTGTTTTATTCTGTTCTGTTTATTCCTTATCAAAAATACGAGTTTCCTACAGAGCAGCCTGTCTCTGCAGTGATTAGAAGACTAGTCTAAATCTCAAGACTGAGTAAGAGTATTCCCACTTTGTTGAACTAAAATCTGAATTGTCTATCCACATGTTTTATTCAGATAAACTTCTCAGTTAGCTATCTAAGTATCAATGACAGCTAGAAGAACTAATGAAATCATGATTTTATTTTCTGGACAATAGACCTGTCCATTTTAAGGGAATAATTTGTCTAAAAATAATTTTTAATGTGCAATGACAAGAAGGAGAGAATACTGACTCTGTTTTTTAGAAAGAGGCAGAAAAAAGATTAATTGCTTTTCTCCAGGTCAAACAGAAGAATTTGACCCAAATACTTTGAATTCTAATCCACTTTTTAATCATTGACTAACTTCCTCACTACAAGTCTCTGCTTGTCTGAGGTAGGCTTGGGATTCTTTGTTCCAGCATCCCACAGAAAGTCTTTTTCATTTCCTTATATATTTTTATTTTATTAGCATGTACAAAAGCAATAGCACTACAAGCTTTCAGTCAAGAATACAAGACTTTTCCACCTTCTCCGTCTGTGTTCTAGGAAATGCTTCCAGCTGCAGACATACTGCAAGAAGATGGAGGTCAGTCATGCCAGTTCATGTTGTTCTCATATAATAGNTGACAAGAAGGAGAGAATACTGACTCTGTTTTTTAGAAAGAGGCAGAAAAAAGATTAATTGCTTTTCTCCAGGTCAAACAGAAGAATTTGACCCAAATACTTTGAATTCTAATCCACTTTTTAATCATTGACTAACTTCCTCACTACAAGTCTCTGCTTGTCTGAGGTAGGCTTGGGATTCTTTGTTCCAGCATCCCACAGAAAGTCTTTTTCATTTCCTTATATATTATTATTTTATTAGCATGTACAAAAGCAATAGCACTACAAGCTTTCAGTCAAGAATACAAGACTTTTCCACCTTCTCCCTCTGTGTTCTAGGAAATGCTTCTAGCTGCAGACATACTGCAAGAAGATGGAGGTCAGTCATGCCAGTTCATGTTGTTCTCACATAATAGGAGCAGGTGTGCTGTCTGTTGTATGTTCTAATACTAGGGTAGACAGAAGATCCTATGTGATATGACATAATTGNATAGCACTACAAGCTTTCAGTCAAGAATACAAGACTTTTCCACCTTCTCCCTCTGTGTTCTAGGAAATGCTTCTAGCTGCAGACATACTGCAAGAAGATGGAGGTCAGTCATGCCAGTTCATGTTGTTCTCACATAATAGGAGCAGGTGTGCTGTCTGTTGTATGTTCTAATACTAGGGTAGACAGAAGATCCTATGTGATATGACGTAATTCCAGGGGCATGCCTCTAGAATCCTGCTTTGGTTATTTTCTTGGTTGGTTTGGGTAAAGGGAACAGGTTGGTTTTGGTTTGGGGGTCTTTTTTTTCTGTTTTTTAAATCCCTTGTATCAGCATGATTTATGTTTTTGAAAAGGATAGTAGAGCTGGGATCAGAATTTATGTGAGTTTCCTTTTTATATTCACAACTGCTTTGACTCTATCTTCAGTCCTGTATTGATCTTTTGACATGAATTTCTCCTGACTTTCTTGACATCTATTCTAAGCAGTGAAATGATTGATCAACAAAGTTGGCCAAGGATAGATATAAAAAGGTAGCCTTGAAAATTATTTCAAACTTACTGTATTTTGAGAAAGTAATCCCTAGTAGAGTCTTAATAAAACTAGTAGATACAACCCAGGTTTCATCTGACACTAATGTGTTTTTAAATCCTTAGACCTCATGAACATGATTGTAGCTAAACCACTCCAAAAATGTATTTGGCACTCCCTCCTCATGTAGCTGGCAGGAGCGGGCTGTACACGGAACCCTTGGCCTTCATTTTCCTGTGCCTGTTTTTGCAGATGAGTCAACCTTTGAGGCTATCTGAGAGTAGAACTGGCAATTGCAGGGCCCAGATGCCACACTCAGGATTCCAAGTCCTGAACAGTAGGATTTGTATCTGGCTGCTGCCATGCACTGCTTTATATTCACTGCCTGTAACCTGGAGGGTTTATATATAATTTGCCTGCTGCTGCCTTGGTCATTGGTATCCATGAGATGTTCAGTGTTCCCTGGCTAAGATCAAGCTTGCAGTCCACAGCCTGTGTGCATCCAGCTTTGTGCTCTATGTTTGCCACTCCTGTCACACAGGAAATGTGCACTGGCCAAAAGAGTAATTCTCATGCCAAACATGCATGCAGGCAGTGGACAGAAGGTTTCTGGGAAACAGAGTAAATTCTGTGAAGTCTTTCCATAAAGTCACACATTTTAAATGTCATTTCTTTTTAAACAAATCTTTGTGCTGGTACAGTAATTCAGGTTGAAAATATATAAATGTCCTTGAGATAAATATTTTTTAGAAGAAGGTTGTTTTTTAACTGTATGAAGTACTACATTAAAAAAGGACATTTACTTTATAATCAGAAAAGTTATTGATTTTGAAATAGGCAAGCTGGAGGAATACCTAAAGGTTTCTCTAATACAATCCTACAAGCACTTCAAAATACAGAACACCTCTTTGAGTTAACTGGGTTTCTAATAATTTCTCCACATATGCATCAGTTACTACTAGCCACGATCAATACAAAAATTACTACAAAAATAAATCTTGCTTTTAGGGAAATTATTTCAGTACGTTATCTGGAAGAGTAGGGACAAGGTGGTCACATGTTTTATCATTAGAAAATACTGATATCTCTTATGTTCAGTGCAGTCCTGTATGCAGCAACAACAGAAGATCTGGATTTTTTCCAGTCTCTTAATCAGATTCTTTTATTGGAGTTGCTTGTGCAAATAATATTCCCAGTTATGACTTTAGTAAGAAGTACACACTTGAGTAAAAGACAAAGAAGCAGGGCCTAGATTTGTGAACTGGGATGTTCTATGGTGGAAAAAAGATAACATGGAGAAAAAGTTGTTATCAAACGGAAATCTAGAAGAACTGAGTTAAAGGTTGAACAAAGCCCTATGGTATATAGCAGTAAAGTCTGATAATGTATGGAGAGACTGTGCTGAAATAAAAAGAGACAGGCAGATGTCCTAACTAAGGAGCCTGGTAAAAATATTTTAAGCAACCCAGAGGCTGGCCTCATAGATTTGTAACAATTTGGATCTTTTAGCAAACATGGGAACAAAGGAGAAAGAATCACAGAAAAAGGAGCAGAGAATTATTAAGGTCTTTCATAAACAATAACAAAAGATTCTGTATGCCTTACAGAACAGCAAAATATGGAAAAAGTGGTTTGGAAAAGGTAGAAAAGTACTGGAAAGAAATGATAGTGAAAAAAATAAATATGCTTCATAGTTAGTCATTCAGTTTGGACATTTACATTTTTTATGTTACTTTTCTGAAGAGGTTTAAATGATTATGTTATACTATAACTAGCAACGTCGTGGCAGTACAGTTATATGTACAAACATATGCATCTGGATGCAAATAATGTATGTTATACACTAGTTAAAAATACTCAGTCATACTGATACTTTTAACTCCACACAGAAATAGTTCAAAATCTTGTGTTTTCTCTCATGTTCTTAACATGGTGTCTGAGTGATACATTTTCCATAATACACTAGAAGCAACTAGACTGCTTTTCAGGCATATAAACAACATAGGAGCAAACTTTCTGCACTGAGACAACATTGTCCATGCTGATTGTTAGTATTTTGAATAAAAAATACATTGAAGAAAATGTTCATTATATCTTTGACAATAGGTATAAAACATTTTACCAGCTCAATGAATACTTATTTAACAAGAATTTTGACCAAAGCCCAATGACTTCCCTAAGCAGTAGTCCATGAGAAGTCATATTTGCATGTGTTAGATTAGCTGTATAGCTTCTTTCACCCAAACTGTCCTTGCTTATATACCTGCAAATTTATTATGCACTTCACAAAATCCAATTTGATATTATATCAGATCTTTTATTAGTAGCTATTTGTTTTACCATAATCCCTAATTGTGAATCAAGACCCTAAAATTAGACAGGATTCAAGCATAGAACTGAATGGTCATCCTCTTTTTATATGGTTTTCAATCAGATAATCTGTATCAGGTATAAAGATAGAGAGACACAGAAGGAATACAAGGAGTGTTTGGCAGCACGATGGATGGAATTTCAGTAACTGCAGCTGGTATTTTGTAAGCATCACAGCAAAAAAGAGATTTAAAGGGGGAATTCAAGAAGAATAGCAAAGAAGCTTATCTGATTCATTTTGTATTTTTCTCTTTCATTTCAGTTTGCATGAGGCACACAGTATCATTAAGATCTGTGAAAGGGAGTTTTCAGAACCATTACACATAATATATGCATATGGCAAAGCTGCAAAATGAATACTTGTGAACAGCAACAAGACACAGGTTGTTAGTGCTAATCTTGTCCACGCACACACAACATCTGTAGTGCTAAGTAACAATAATTAATTCAGAAACATTCAATGAATCTTCAACTGCTGTAAGTACCACGAATGTTCTGTATTCTTGCTAGTGATGCTGTGGAAGGCAATGGTGGGGGTGTTAATTATTGCTGTCTGATAAATACCTGTCCAGAAATAACTTGGTTGTATAATAGGTAGAATGTAAAATTATTTTTGTCAGATGAGTTGTTTGTTGAGTCAGCACTCCCTGAAAAATACAAATATTCTAACATAAACAAGTACAGGCGCATTTGCAAGTCTTGCCCGTATATTCTCATGTGCTTATTCATGGGTGTCTCGTTTTGTAATTTTGAAGATTAAAGTTATTTTGTAGTTCTGTTTTTTTAAGATATGTATTATTTCTGCAAGCTACAGAGAAAACACTCAAGAGTCCATTCTCTATTGTTTCTTATGAGTCGTCATGATTGCAGATATGTATTAGAGAAATGCAATCTGAAATCATGAGTTTGATTATTGGAATACTATACATTCAAAAAGTAAGAATTGCAAAATTTTGCAGAACTGTGCCAAGCTCTAATATACAAAATTAAATATAATAAAAAGGGAATGCAACTTCAGCTGTTTTCAGAATTACTTCAAATATCTCTAGTCTGTGCTTTTTTGTTAGAATATGTTGTATTACTCTGTTGCACTACTCCGATAAGATACAAAATCATAGCTAAGAGAAGAATTAAGACAACTATTTATCTGTTTCCTTTAAAGTTAATCCATATATGTGGCCTGTATATAGATATGTATACACAGGTATGTTTACATATTGGTGCATGTCTGTGTGCACGCCCACCTACATACATATATATGTATATATTTACATCTTCAGGTTTATTCCTTCAATTTATGAGGGAATAGATATTCCCTGCCAGATTTGACCTCCTTATTTTTGGTACGTAATATGCATATTATGTATGTACAATCTTCAGTCCCTGGGAAAGTTATATAGCGAATCCTCCTGCTGGCTATCACAAATCAAACAAAGCTCATAATTGGGACAAACCAGCATGGATTCACCAAGGGCAAATAGTCCCTTTTTACAAGGATTCCTATGGAAAAGACAAGAGTGAATGAGTACAATTTACTCCTGGGGAGATTCCGATTACACACAAGAGGAAAGCTTTTCACAGTAAAAACAATCAGCCATTGGAATAATTTCCTCAGAGAAGTGGTGGATTCCCCAACATTGGATACTTCTAAGGTTCAGCTAGACCTGGTGCTGGGCTAACTTGTCTAGACCGTGCTTTCGCTAAGAAAGGTTGAACCAGATGATCCATGAGGTCCCTTCCAACCTGGTATTCTGTGATATTAGAAAACAGGTATTCCTCATTAAAAATAAACAAACAAAACCTGCTGGTGGAGGTAGCACAGTATCGCTAACTACAGCTTAGTGCATATATGGAAACTTCAAACTTGTTGCAAGTTAATACATCCTCTGCTCTGGCTCTTACAAGCTAGGAATGGATACAAACCTGTCACTGTTTAAAGCTGGGCTGGCTATTAAACAGAAAACAGGTGCTCTTTGTTAACGCCATCCTTTCTCAAAATGGGGGAAAAAGAAAAGGGAAAGAGGCTGATGGGTTGGAAAAGTTAAACCAGCTTTGATCTAACTACAATAATAACAGTAATAGAAAGAATAATAATGAAATATATACAAAACCAATATCAAGCTCCCACCTCACTGACAATACATGACCTAGACTCTGTGGGGCATATCCCAGGAAAGTCCGGGACTGTACTCAGCAGCAGGAACTGGATTCAGGAACGCACAGATCAGGATTAAAGGCAGAAGAATCAGGCAAAGTCCTTCTCCAGCACTTGAGCAAGGCGCTAGGCAGAGCTAGAAAGCAGTATCCTGCAACATCACCAGAACCTCACTGGCAGCCCTGTGCTGGGCTTAAATAGGCTCCTGGGCCACAGATGTGGGTGGAAGCACCAGGTGAGGCTACTTAGGGTGGTTAAAGCCCATTAGTGCCCTCAGGCCCCTGGCCATAAAAGCAGAGAGAGTGACCCTTGTGGTTCCTCAGCTTTACACTGAGCATGATGTGTATGGGATGGATTACTGCATTTGATCAAACCAGGACAAAACCCAAGCCATCAGATGAAGTTTTTTCCCAAGACTCAAATGAGCACAAAACATTACCTTAAAATGTAAAAGTAGGTCACAAAGTATTATTCCATTTACTGCTGAGTGGTCACCTTGTGATTTCTGGTGGAATTTCTGTTGCTTTCTCTTTAAAAGTCTCTGCTTTTCCTCTTAGAGGCTAGTCTTTCAAATGCAACTCATATCTTGAAAACCCCAGTTTTCATTTATGGTAAGAGTAGACTGCCAATGCAAATGTCAGAGGGGAAATACTGAAAATGTTATCCTTATGTGTTACCTTAGTTACCTACATTCTTGAGTACTATTCATGAAATCACGGAATAATTTAGAGCTGGAAGGAACCTCTGGAGGGTATCTGCAGAAGCACTAGGTTTCTGCTGAAAATAGGACCAACTTCAAAGTCAGAAGAGTTTCGTCAAGAACACTTCATGTTTAGGTGTACTAGCAGAGTTCCTAAGATTTTGTGTATATGAGATTTCTTATGGAGAAGTCCTGTGAAAGGTTTGGGAATTTCTTAGCATCCCGCAGAGGCAGGCCCTTTGCAAATCTGAGTTTTCCTCAGTGACTAGCCTATGCTTTCATGAAGATGCTTTAAACACGTTCATTTCAAACATGAGAGAAGAAATGAAAGAGTCTTGGCTCTGACTAAAAGTATGGGAGAAGTGTAGCAGTTTTCCTTACTATGCCCAAGAACATAATTTGTTCTAAGATTTCGAGAAGCAATGACCCAATCTCTATTTAAATAAATAGAAAACCCTGTTGGATTTAAATAAAAAACATTGCTATGTAAAGAAGAGGAAAAAACTACAGTGGAGAAAACAATGTGTACATTACAGCAATAAAGTCATGCTGGGAAGTTCTATGCTAACAAAGGAGTTTAACTGAGAAGAAAAGGTGTCAAATATGTAAACAAAATTAATAGTGATGTAGAACATCACATGCAGTCATTCATATTCCAATACAAATCTCAACCACAGCTTTCAGTTCTACTGCAAGAAAAGAATCTTTTAAATGTCCTGAATAAAAACAACAAAAAGCAAAACAAACAAAACAACTGAAGAACTCAACTCTCCAACCAGTTAGGTTTATTTAAAAAAAATAAAAAAAAACAAAAATAGAGAAATTTATGAAATCAGATACTATATTTTAGTCCAAATTTTTAAACAGTGAGATGAGTCCTTGCTAACCTTACATATAAATCCCCACACAGTGAATCAAGGAGGTGTTTGTTGTGGTGTATAATTCAAGTTTTACAAGTATCTTGAAACCAGACTCTAATCAATGTCTCCTCTTAGAGTCCTCTTTTCATAGGTAGCATCATTGAAATCAATAGTAATTGATGCCTAGCCAGTAGAATAGTACTAAACAGAGATAGCAGGTGAGTAAAAGTAACTTAGAGTAACTTATTTTTCCCAGCTTCAGTGTAACTACCATTTTGTATGGTTCTCATGGTATTTGATTTTTCAAATTTATTAAAGCTCTGCCTCCTAGGGTCACATAAAAATTCAGCTTTCAGACAATAAGAAAAAACATTTCTAATCCTTGTATTTGAGAAGAAGACACTGATAAGTCAAAAAAAACCCAAAAGGTTTTGCAGAACAATTGATTTTCAAAATTATTCTTTAAACATCTTGTAAAGATAAACATATCTTAAGATCTTTTTGCATCTAATTCATAATTTTAAGAACATTATATTTGGTAATATTATTATTTCAGTCACAAATTATCAACTGCCTATATTAGCAACTAGCAGGCTGAAAATCTGAATACCTACACCATTAAAAATTCCAGGGTTTCAGATAAAGAGCCAGATACTTTTGAGATTGTATATGAAAGCCAATATCTTCAAAAAGTTATTTTTGAAGTTTCAAGCAGCAGTTTGAAGCTTTTTTCAGAACAGAACAAAAGACACTTTGATCTCCAGATGATGCTTCTATCAGCAGTAGCTACAAAAAATGATTATACAAATAGCACATTTCATTATCATGACATAGCAGTAGCAGAATTGTTTTAGAAGTCTGTTATAACTAAAGCTAAATTATAAAATGAGAATGTAAAATATAATTTTGAAACTTCCAGGAGAATTTTAATCGAAATTTAGAACAGTTATTTATTCTCAAGATCAGTTTTCTCCATTGGTTTCACAGAATATCTCCTCTGTGAAAACAGCTTTTTCTTCCACTGGAAAATTATCGTGTGAAAAAGGTCTTGACTATTTCATCCCACAACCAGTTTACAAGCTGTAGGAGACTACAATAGATAATACTTAAGGACAACTGAGAATCACTCTCAAGATCAATATAGAAGAGCCGAGACAGACTTAAGCTCAATATTAACTCTTTTCATAGGGTGAAAAAGAGAGGAAAAAAATCCAACTTAAATTGTTCTCATACTGCCTCAAGAATTATGCACAGTTCTTCTATTACTAACAAGATTTGGGGATGTAAGTCTCTGCATGTTGAGCTGAAGATTTGCTACTAATGTCTAATTTGATTTCTCTATCAGACAATTAATGTATTATTAAATATTCACTGCGGGGTCAATCTCTTGTTGATTTACATAATTAAGTTACCTGCTTTCTAAGTTAGGGTGCTTGGTAATCATTAAACTCCATAGGCCCAATTCCAGCTTCCCCTCTGTATGCAACTTTACAGCAGGGAGTTGTCTCGCAGACTTCAGCAGAAATACTCACATAAATTACGTTCTTTATGAGCATCCATGTCTGTGCAATAGCACCAGCACAGTAGAATCGTAGAATCGTAGAAACTTTTGGTTGGAAATTACCTTTAAGATCATCAAGAAAACATCCACAGCCTTTCCCTCATCCACTAAGCAGGTGACCCTGTCATAGAAGGAGATCAGGTTAGTCAAGCAGGACCTGCCTTTCATGAACTCATGCTGTTTGGGCCTAATCACCTGGTTGTCCTGTATGTGCTGTGTGACGTACTCAAGATGATCTGCTTCATAAGATTCCCTGGCACCAAGGTCAGACTGACTGGCCCAGAGTTCTCCAGATCCTCCTTCCAGCCGTTCCTGTAGGTGAGCATCACATTTGCTAACCTCCAGTCAACTGGGACCAGGACTGCTGATAAATGATGGAAAGTAGCTTTCTAAGCACTTCCACCAGCTCTCTCTGTACTCTTGGCTGGATCCTATCCGATCTCATAGACTTGTGTGTGTTTAAGTGGTGCAGCAGGTCACTAACGATTTCCCTTTGGATTATGGGGCTTCATTCTGCTCCCCATCTCTGTCTTCCAGCACAGGAGGCAGGGTACCTAGAGAACAACTAGTCTTACTGTTAAAGACTGAGACAAAGAAAACATTAAGCACCTCAGCCTTTTCCTCATCCTTTTTACTATGTTTCCCCTTGCATCTAATAAAGGATGGAGATTCTCCTTAGCCCTCCTTTTATTGCTAATATATTTATAGAAACAATTTTTATTGCCTTTCACGATTCTAGGAACACCCTAATTTCCATAAATGCACTAACTGACATGTCTGAATGCAAAGGAGGAAGACATTTGCCTTTCTCCAAGTAGATTTAAATTAATATTTAATGGTATGTAATAATGTCAGTTTGTAATATTAAATTCTAGCTACTGTTCATGACACTTAATGTGAAAGTTAATTCTAAATTCTTGGCCAGAAATAAGACTTTCACAAGGGTAAATGCATAAAGGCATGATGGAGAAATGTCATAAAATGTGAATCACGCAGACTTTAATACAAGTAATTCAAGACATACAGAACTAATGGAGAAATACTTTTTATTTTGTGACCTCTGGAACCTCTGACAAATCTTGAAATAGTATTTTTGTTCAGTCTCATGTCAACTGAAGTTATAATGGAAACTTAAAGTGCAACAGAACCTTAAGTGATCAGAATCTTCATTGTCATGGGATTTTCTAGAGCATACAGCACCAGTTTCAGTAAATTCATTGTTCTGTAAGTTCTAGTGCTTTCTGTGGAATCAAAGTAGGGTAAACACTAAGCACTTTAGAAAACCACTACCCAGAATTGGGTCATATGCTAACTCTTTGCTAGTGGTTCTCACCTTCTAAAGATTAACAAAAAATACAGAAGTAAAGAAGTTGCAGGCATACTGAAAAACTATTGTACAAAAAGGTGTAAGTTCATTAGAAGCTTATGTAATGTGATGAAGACTTCTGAATTATTTTTTGACTAAATGCAGACTTTTGCAAACCTTGCTGTTCATTACTTAGCTAACACAGATGGTTCACTAATCACAAGATGTACTATAAATACTCATTTGAATGTGGTAATGAATTAAAAATAAGCACGTTTCTTTGCCTTTTGTGCTACTTGCAAATGAAATAACGAAGAATTAATTTTTCCTGGAAAAACCTCTTTCAAAGACACAGTCAGGAAACAGTGGCAAGTTTCTGCAGTGAAACTTGTCTTGCATGATTTACTAGATCTTTCATTATGCATTTCACACTTCAAACAAACATGAGAATGCCATCAGAAAAAATGGCACTTGAAAAGATAAACGTCATTTGTCTATTTGAACTAGTCATAGATATTGCTGAAACAAGATAGGAAACTGATTTTCATTCCAAGTTACTTTCTAAATACCATCTTAAATACTATTTGTAAAGTTAGTTTCATCCTTCCTGTTCATTACATGTTTTCTGTAGGATGCCATTAAATTAATGTCTTGCCATGACCCTCCCTTATGCTGCAGCTTCTGTTAGTTCTTTAATGATGTTCTTTATTTTGAACTTAAAAGACTAAGGTCACTCTCTGTTGAAAAATCAAGGAAATTCTGTTTATTTAAAAAGTGTGGGAAAAGAGTCAAACGGCAATATAAATTTAGGAGGTGGTGAGTAATAGTAACAAAACCAGCATAGCTGTTCAGGTCTTCTTTTCAAATATGCCATTATTTCCCTCTTGAGTTCCAATCATTAAGACCCACTAGATAGGGAAAGAAGGAAATTTTGATCGAAAGTCAGGGGCACCCCTTAAAGATATGCCTAGATGACTATGCATTTGAGCTGGCAAAGAGTAAATGATTGACATTCTGCATAAATACTTTGAAACTCAAGACTTTGACCTGTCATTTGTTAGAAATACTATTATAATAAGTGACATCCATAGTTAGCTCATATACCATCCAGACAGACCAATTTTTTTACCTTACAAATTCTAACTGTGATGAATTTTAATATGAAATATCTGAAGAAAGAATCAGAAAATCATAAGAAACTGATAATACTTGCTGCTGTTGCTGGCAAGGATGGGACTATGAGTATTTTATTCAAAAACTTAAGAACAGCAAAAATGTCAGCAGTTGTAAGCAAAAAGATACCCATTTTTAAAGTGACACATGAAACTAGGCTAAGAAAATTTTAACAGTACAAAGCAATGAAAATCATGAACACTAACATTTCCTTTATGAATATAAGCAAGTGATGCATAAGCATACATGGCAACAGATTTAAGGCTTTGAAATTACTATTTCTTTTTTTATGTTAGTAAGAAATGGGGGGGGAGGGCGGTTCTCAACAATTTAGAGATTTGTGAAAGGATACTGCTCAAGAATGTAGATATTAACAGATAATTTTCCTTGTCCAGAAAAACATTATGTGATTTATAGATAGATTTATACTACTACCCCTGCAATGTATGAATACAGGACACATCCTCATTTAGAACATTAAAGGAGAACTTACTTAAAATTGCAAGCAAAGAACCATCCTTATTTATCTGATACAGCTTAAAACTATTTGGCTGAACACTGTCAGTGACAGAATTATGCACCTATCAATATGTTTGTATTGTTATTTGTTTGCAAAAGCATTTTCTAGATAATCCAGAAAGAAAATTGTCACAAGAAATTTGTGGCCAAGGACCAAACAAATACGTAAAAAGAAAACAAGAAAACATGTCAGTTTGCTTTACTGTTCACTTTACAGTTGAGAACATAATGTTCTCAGTCAGATCAGAATTCCTTCTAGACAAGTATCCTGTCCTCAATAATGGGCAATCTTGAAAGCTTAGGCAAAAGCACAAAACACAGCAAATATACAGGGCAAGAATACCCTCTCTCTCAGCGATCTACAATCTCAGTAATGCTGTGAGACAGAGATAGCATCATGCTCAGGTAGCATTAAAAGTATCATCTGATGGATGAGGCACAAAAGGACAATAGTGCAAGTGAGTCCTAGATTTGGCTTAGCATCCAGTACTTTTTGGCTTGTCTTTTGAAAGTGCCCTCTGATTTTAAATGTTCACTTCAAAGGCTGCCAAGAACAGAAGCACTCCCCATTACCTAACATAAAAAAAGAGTCGACTTCCTAGCAGCTTTTGTCACTTGAAGAAAGGGGAATAACAGTCTTAAACTCAGTGTTTTTTTCTGGGAAGTAGGAAGACATAATTAAACTTTGTGAAAATATGACATTTAAATACATCTAAAGATCTATCAATATAATAAAATGGCTATAGTTTGTTACAATTTGATTAAATTAAGCTAATTTAATTCAGATGTAGCATATTCTGATGAGAAATACTTGGATGTGAAACTTGGATGGGACTACATGTAGCGACTTTAAACAATCATTACAGCTATGACCTAACACCCCTTGAAGGCAGTTGATTCCTTAAATAACATAAACATACTTAGAGTCAGGTCCTGCTTGGATGCCCATGAAGTCTGCTTTAGCTCCTGTAGCATATGAAGAGAGGTTTTCTGCACATGCCTGTTTATAATGGACTTCTACAGTATGACCACCAACATAAGAACTTCTGGTAAAATTTGAAAAATAGATGTATGTTAAACTAATGTTCCATTTTATTTCTGGAATAGAAGTATTTGTTTTAACTACCTATATGGAAGGATTTAAAATATATAAAATGTTTAGATTTAACGTGTTCTTCACATTGGAATAACTTTCACAGGAGCTCTCCAATCTTAAAACTTCAGTATGTCTTCTATGTATCTTCAAGTTAGTCATCAGATTGCAATTAGTGGATTACTCTATTGTGTCCATAGTTGATGCTAATTTATACTGCTTTAGAGGCCATAAAAATGTGTCACTAATGTTTAATTGGAAGGGAAGAGTAGATGAATGGAGATACCAAAGAATTAGAGTGCCATTAACCAAACAGACCTTTAGGAGTAATAAAGACCATCTGCCATGTCAGCAAGCACACTCCAGAGGCAGCACTTCACTGTACCTTAAGAATCAATAACAAATAAAAGCCACTATATTTTTGATGAATATAAGGTTTTGCCCTTCCCAGTTATTAGCGTCAGAAGATGAGTGCAAGTCTGCAGCAGATAGTTTGATTCAGATCCTAACTATTTTTAAAAAAAATATTTTTGCAGTAGCACAGTACTTTTATAGAAGAAAGGAGGTATCTTATGACTTGGTTCAGTCTCGGGTATGTATATTTTTATATGTTGTTAATTAAACAGTTCAGAAATCTTTTTTTTTTTAATATATCAAAGGAATTTCATTTCTATATGAATGTCCCATATTTGCTGTATTCCTGGGTTTAAAGAAAATCTTCAGGTCTGTTGGTTTCTGCAAGTTGCAGAAATGTTGTTTGTAATCTCATATATTTACAGCTGAGGCTCTTCTTTTACAGCAGCATCAATTCCTCATGCAGTAACTCCAAATAACTAACTAGATTTGCAAGCTAACCAATGTATTTATATAAATGGAGAGAGCCAACTGTCTGTAGTCTGACAAATCATAAAGGGAACTGTGGCATGCTCCTATATTACAATAAAAAAGTTATATGTCAAATAGAAAATTGTAATAGTTGTCGATGTTTCCAGCTTAAAAAAAAAACAGTAGCATACTGCCTCGATCTCACCAACCATTTGCTCTCCATACCTACAAAGCGAAATTATATACCAATCTAAGAAGTTCAGAACAGTTCGTATAGCAAAATAGTACAATCAAGTCTCATATGCATACACACTATCTTTTAGAAAATACCCTTTTAGAAATCGCTTATTTTTAACCAAACAGAGATGTAATCTTAGGGACCAGAAGTTTGTTACCAGCTGAAAGAAATCTTCCAACTAATATGTGACAAAGATGTTGTTCAAATAGAAGAAATTATGGGAGAGGAGAGGAGGTAAGAGGGGAGGAAAAGAGGAGAAGGAGAAGGAGAAGGAGAAGGAGAAGGAGAAGGAGAAGGAGAAGGAGAAGGAGGAGGAGAAGGAGGAGGAGGAGGAGAAGGAATCATACACAGGTGCTCTCTCTCCCGTCCTGTGAGAATAACAGTCCAAACACCTGTTTGGGATGTTTAAGCCCTAGATTTAGTTTCCTGTTTTGTTTGAGGGCAGCCCTTCAATCTTTGGTTTTGGAGACTTATTAAAGTCCAAACCCAACAATTTTTATTTTAGCTTAAAGCAATCAAGGCATTTCACTCTCCCTCTCCCCAAAATTATTTAATAAGTAACAAAAATGAAAATACGATTTTATTTTCAGAACACAGGCTAAATTTCAAGGCGTTTCTGTTAAAATAAGATTGTTTGCACTTTTGTTTTGATCAATCTAAATCCCTTAAAGCCTCTGTGTAAGTAAAATAATCTCAACTGAAATTGTGCCAATTGAGCATGTGCAGAAAAATCATCATTTTCACAATAGATCTTAATAAAGAGCAAGATAACAGATTTTGTCCATGTAGAAGGCATCAAAAATTTTGTGTACTTTGAAGTTACTTTTTTTAGTAAGAATTTGAATTGTTCAGTGAAAAGATATTAATCATCCCCATCATCTTTTCTCACTTAGGTTTATATATGGATTTCTGTGTAAAGGGCCAGTATTCAAACACGTCTTACTTATGGTATCAAAAAAAAATCTAAAAAAGTTATTTGAGTTTAATTGTATTTATAATTGAAGTGATCTTTTTTGCTTTCCAGCTTTTAAACCTGAACACTGAAAACATAGTCTATTACTTTCCTGTTTTCAGATCTCACACTATAGCAGATTTACAAAAGCAGACTTGAGGTTTCTGCTAAGGTAAAGTATACACAGCTGGATTCCTTATGGGAAAGAACCCTAAATTTAACACAAAAGTTGTCAATGCTTTTTCTTCGGTAACTGGAGGATTGTTGATGACTGGTAAAATTACTCTTATCTCTGTGTTTTTTGTATATACTATTCTGTCACTTTGAGGGTTTTTCCCTGGAATGACTGCACAGACCAAGGGCATATCACATATGCGGTATGACTAAAGTCTTAGCCCTGCTGGATATGCACATTAGGTCTGATACATGAGGTAATAGAGACATATCTTTTAAAAATTTGCCATAAATGTTATGTTTGCTTTAAGCAGACTTTTCATAGTCTTCTATTTTCTGATTTAGGTCTAAGATTTCCTGAGTTTCCTGTTTTCCCAGAGACAATGACAAACAGGATACCTTAATTTGCCCATGTAGAGTAAAATGTTCTGCGGTGACTCAACTGTCTTAAAAGAACTGATATGGTGAAATAATTGATTTTTTTAATTTTTTTTTTTTTTTAATCAACAGCACAGCATGATCTCTTCATGAAGGCCATTTAAATGGCAATTTGGGATTAGATACAACATAACAGTTTTTGGCTTCAACTTGAAGTAATGACTAACAGTAGGATTCACCTCACCTAAATTCGTCTGCCTGAAAGTTGGCCATCAAGCCCAAGTTAATTCTCAAGACTTCTTCTAATGTTAATGGAAGAAACAGGTGCTTCCACGGGACAATTATTCATGCAATCATTTAGATTGGGTCTGCAGGACACTTGGAAATGGTGATCTTTGACTGTTGCCTCTGGAATGATTCTGGATAGCTAGCTTACAAGTGTCTGCCTAACTTTTAGGCAGACAAATTTAGATGAGGTGAGTCCTGTCTTAAACTAATATAAGCAGGGAATTTTTCTTTATCTTTCCTTTTACAATACATGATATGTATTCTAAAGAAAGGATGTATTTTCTCACCTTGTTTCCAGGCAGAAAGTGTTGAAAATGTTCAAGTGCCCTAAGTGAGTTTTCTGAGATTTGCTTTTGGTTTTTCATCATGATTTAAAATCAGCAGGTCAGTACACCTAAATCCTACTTGTATGGGTATATGCATGAACTTTACATGTGAATGGCTGCTTTGTTCTAATTCTTCAGAAACCATTTGAAGGGCAAAGCAAACACTGACAAACTAAAGAAACATGAGGCTAGATATTGGGCTGTATCATGGCTGAATTGGCACAAAACACTCTAATAACTAGTTTGTACCGAACACTGAGGCACTGCCTTCGTAGAGGAAAAATACCAGGATATATCCAGCTGACATGAAGTCTCTTTCATCATCTGCAGTGTCTACAAAACGGGAACAGAAAAGCTCTGAAACCATCCATAAGCACAGTGTTTACAATCACCATAAGTGTCCGTTGAAGCCATGTGCATCCAGATTCTCTTCTCATTTACTGTGTATGTGCAGAGATCTTGGATTCTGCAGTTGGATAAAATTGAAGGAAACAACTGTTGTATAAAACCCTAAACTTCAAATGAGTGTTTTATCTACCCTTGCCAAATAAATTTGATTTTCATTCAATTAATGACACAAGTGTACTTAACTGAAAAGTATCCTAATCCAGTAAGTGGCATGCTATGTTCTATAAAAGTAAAATGAATACTTTTTCCATGAGACGCTGAAGTAATAAAAAGGCAGGACATTTTTCCAGTCAAATAATGTAAATCTTTTAGGTCTTTTCTTGTCTCCCATGGGTTCTCTATAACTTTATCAAAAGAAAGAACAGAGGGAAAAAATAACTCAGAAAAAAAAAAAAGGAAGAAAAAAATCATTGCTTACTAGCTTAGCAATTATAAATCAAGGAACAAAAAAGATAGTATCAGATAAATTTTCTTATTGCTAACAGTTGCAGAAAACCCTGGGGAAAGATTTTTAATGCCATCCCTCCAGGAGCAAAAAAGCCTGAGCCAGCAGGTTGGTATTACTATACTTTTTAAGGATTCCCTGGGGATGCTAAAGAAGAGAAAATGGATGTAATGGCGGTGGTGAGGAATGCCTAGACTTTGATCCAATGCAAATTCCAGACCCAGTTAACTAGTTAAAATCCCTCGGATACTTTCCACCTGAAAGCATCCTGAATCCAGGTGGGCAAGATTAAAATGCAGAACAATATATGATACAGAAAAATGTTGCCCCATCAGGAGCTTTAGGAAGACCCTGTGTTTCCAGAAGCTGAGCCTCTCCTCTCACTCCAGGTGTTAAAGGAGGAAGGAAACAGTATGAGACATTTTTTAGCAGAGTGCAGCCATGCCTTCTGGTATGTGCTGTCCAGCACGGTGTGCTGCCTTTGAAAAAATGTACACAACTTTTAGGGCCAGAGACATATCTGTATACAAACTGTCCCTTAATATATGGTACGTATGTTATGCTACAAATATTACATATATGTATACATGTGTGTATATATATATATATATATATAAAACATATATATACACACATATATATATGCATGTGTATATATATACACACATCTATATGTATATCATATATACATATATTATAATTATGCTACACACATTTCCCTTGTGCAAGAAAAAATGCTATTATTGCCAGAGAGATTTTTATGGTAGACAAACAACAGTATTGCCTCACAGCAGAAGATCAAATTACTTAATCCTCAAAGACTGTTTCTCTTCCTTCGTTATAACAACATATATCAACATATTACCATTCATAATTATTGAACTGCAAAGCTTTTCAAATGTGGAGGCCAGAGGTTAGGCATGTCTGGGAATTTGACTCCTCAACTTTAAATATTCAGCATTCCAGATGTCAAGGACACAAATAATCTAGCAGGAAAGTCATTAACAATTAGAATTTTACAGTTCTGGAGTACACAGAGATTAAATCAAAAGATGGTTTCTCAAATATATGGAAGGAGAAAAAGAAACAGCAGTCTGCAAGGAAGGAAGGAAGAAAACTTGTGGAGTTTAGGTATCATCTAGTTGATTTTTAGAGATTTAGAAAGAATTAAATAGACTGAAAGGCTTTATGGGATCTTAGAGGATTATTTAGGTGCTTGCTGCCTGATGATAACATTGGTTATGACACTGAATCATTATAGATATATCGATGCAATAATATCACAAGATTGCCTGATAAACACTGCAGAAATACTGTTTATGCTGTTGGATGCTGTGCAAGCAGCTTTTTGGTTAGCTGGAAATTAAAGTGAGCCTGACAGAATACGTGCTCTTGAGAAAATTCAGGTGCAGATAAACAATGTTAAGATAAAGAAAATGAAAGAACTTGATTTAAGTTCAAAGAAAAAACAAACATCCATACATAAGCACAAGTAGGCATGTGGTCACTCTCAAGAG
Source organism: Steatornis caripensis (assembly GCA_013398225.1). Lineage (NCBI taxonomy): Eukaryota > Metazoa > Chordata > Aves > Caprimulgiformes > Steatornithidae > Steatornis > Steatornis caripensis. The sequence continues at coordinate 626,877 of VZSC01008111.1, read as the reverse complement.
ACTTAATGGAAGAAAGGTGGAGGAGGGAACATAGGAGCCCAGAGTTCAACGAAGATCCTTAATTGATTAGAATGCCCAGTAAAAGACAATTGCAGGAATTAATTAAATATTACAGATGAGTTATAGCAAGCACTAAACTCTCAAATAATCAAGGACAGGGAAAAAGAAAAGTAAAAAATGACCAAGAAAATGAGATATGTTAAAGGTCTTTTTTTTGTGTGCCTTGCACATTTAAATGTTTTCTTTCTCCGCACATTGCACTTCTTGGATTTAATACTTTACTTCTTTGTGGAAATTGAGAGTACATTGACATAACTGAATGTTCAATATGATCGTCACGTTCAAGTATGTCAGGAAGGGGCGTGCTACTTTCTCTAGCTCAGTCTGCTGGTCATGGGAGGAGGAAAAATTTTCAAGTGAAATATGATTTAACAAATTTACATAATAAGATTTTATATCACTCTCTCACACAGAAGCCATAAATTGCTTCAAGCTTGCTATAAGTTATCCTAACAGAGTTATATACTAACCACTGACATTTTCGCTAGAAATAACTCGTAGCAAGCTTTAATAAACTCTCATGAATCTCAAAAGGGACTGGCAGGCATTTCTAACTGAAGTAGTGACTCAGTGGAAGTGGTAAGCAAGCTGTTTGGAGACACTGTACACACAAGGTAATTTCATCATGTTGCAAAAGTCTTCTCAGGACCTTGGAAAGCGTATTTTAAAGAATATTGCTTTACATAAATTGATGTAGGTAGATTTGGGGTTCATAGAATCATAGAATGGTTTGGTTTGGAAGGAACTTCTGAAGTAAAACACAACACAGAAACATATATATAGTTATACTGCCTCTATTATAATACAACAGTCAAATAGTTTAACCTGAAAAATACATCTGCAATACATGCAACAAATCCACCGACTTAGTTTCACTGCATGCTTGTCACAGAGCATTTCAAATGCTACAGTGAATTTACAAGACACTGTTACAATAACTTACATTCATATATGCATACATATGGTTTTTTACCCTAGGGGATTGAAGAGTACCTTAGAAGTTGCCTTCAACTTTCAGTGGATATTTACTTGTCTGAAGAAAATATTTGAAAATGTTTTTAATATCATCATGTAACTGTTTAGTCCTTAAGTGCAGTCTGTATGTGTCAGCAATTTAAAAATAACGACATCACCAGAGAAGACAACATGAACACTCACACTGATCTCAATTTGTGTGAAGTTTCACCTAATTTATACCGATTCTAAATGAACTCAACTTTTGGGGAAAGTAAGTTTCAAGTTCGTGAAACAAACTTTTAAATTGCACACACATAGTTTCTTACAATGAAGGCCAAATGCACCACCTAAATATTGACCCTCAGTCTTAATGTAGAAACAGCTTTTTATGGAATTTCAGCTGACACTTTGTAGAAGCAAGTACCTTATGCAAGGTAAGTATAAAACTTTACCGTTTTGCTTTGGTGGCTATCATTCAGCTGTTGTTTGAGAGCAGACGGAAGAACTAAATATCCTTTGTAATTTACTACTCCCTTGTGCACACACATACATGCACCACACAAACACACACCCCAACATATAAAATTTGACCATTTGAAACTCAAGGAGTAAATTCAAGTGGGGAACAAATACCACTGTAAGGGTGATCAAACACTGAAACAAGCTGCCCAGAGAGGCTGGTTGTAGGAGCTCTTTCCTCAGACATCATACACAAAACTCAACCAGAAAAGGCCCTGATCAACCAAGTTCAGTTGAACATGCTTTGAATCAAGGATGAGTCTGGACAAACTCTGGAGATCCTTTCCAACCTAAATTATTCTGTAGTTCTATGATTCTGTAAATCATAAATCCTACTTAGTCTGACAACCTTTTCTGTATAGGAAAGAAATTCCTATTTTAAAATATCTTTCCTGTGAAATCCTGCAAAAATATTTAACCCAGGGAGAAAGCAGATTTTCACCTGATCTTTCAGGTGTATCTCTTCAGGTATGACTCCCTCTGAGTCCTGAAATACAACTACATGGAAGAGTTGTGACCCTTCTATGACTGACAGCCATGCATTAGGTATGTATACTGCCCTAAGCAAGGTCTTGTGAACACCTTCCTACTAATAAGAAATTCTGCACTTGTCAATACCTTACATAAGTCTGTTTTAGACAGGTATCAGGTTCTTTTTTAACTTGTCATTGGAATTATTTATATGTCTCTGAATAACCAGTTGCTTTCACTTTCATGACCCTGATAACTTTCTCACCTGTGCAAGCATCGTGATTTAGTCCCAGCTGACAACAAAGAATCGTGTAGCTGCTTGCTTACTGCTCCCTCCCCAGTGGGATGAGGAGAAAATGTAACGAAACATTGTGGGACAGGGAGATTCACTCACAAATTATGGTCACTGGCAAAAACCAGAAAACTTGGGGAAAAAATTCTACTTAATGGGTCATAATCAAAACAGAGCAGGATAAGGAGACATGAAAGCCAGATATTACAAATGAACACCTTTCCCCACCCCTCTCTCCTTCCCGGGCTTGAGGCACCTCCCTGTCACTCCCTGTATGTGCCTCGATGTCTCTCCCTCCTCCCCCCTCAGCAGAGCAGGGAGGCAGAGAATGGGGGGTGCAGTCAGTTCACCAAAGACTGCCTCTGCCACTCCTTCCTCCTCAGGTGAGGAGGGTTCCTCACACTCTTCCCCTGCTCCAACGCAGGGTCCTTCTCATGGCAGTCAGTCCCTCACAAACCCCTCTGACATGAGTCTTTCCTGTGCAGTGCAGTCCCTCGGGAACACACCAACCCAGCACAGGCTGCCCACAGAGTCACAGTCTCCTTCGGGAGCAGGCACCTCCCCTGGCATGGGGTCCTCCACAGGCTGCAGGCCCTTCTCTGCTCCACCTTTGTCCTTCACCGGCTGCTCCACCTCAATCCTTCATGGGCTACAGGGGCACAGCCTGCCCTCTCCCTGCTGGCTGCAGGAGAATCCTGCTCAGTCCGCCTCCTCCCCCTACTTCCTCACTGATGCCAGGTATCTGCATAGGTATTTTCCTCATATCTCCCTCCTGCCTCTGCTGCAGGTCCCAAGGAGAGTTTCTTTGTCCTGTCCCCTTCTTAAATACGTTATCACTGAGGTGCATCCATTGTCTCTAAATGGTCTGGCCTTAGCCCGAGGTGGGGGCAACTTGGAGCTGAGGGAGCTTCAAGCAGTTTCTTACAGGGGCCACGCAGCCATGCAGCCCCTTCCCCTGCTACCAAAGCTCTGCCACACAGACCCAACACAACAAGACTCAGTAAAAACCTCTAAAAAGACCTACAAAACTATTTTCCTTACTTCTCCACTCACAGTAGCACCATTCACAACAAAACACAGGAAAGAATGACAGTACTTTTTACGGACTTATTGCCCCATCTCACTGTAAATACTATTTCTTTATACTCAATAAATTAAGTTAACCCAGACTTTTCTGCCTGCTAACGTAACTGTTGATCCAAGAGTTTTCTGAGATATTGTGGGAGACCCCAGATATTAAGGAGAAGAAGGAAACCATAAGGGAAGCAGATGTTAGAGCTCCTGGAGGATAAAGAACAGGTTATGGTATCCTGGGCTGCATTTGGTGTCTTGGACTGCATTCGGCAAAACACTGCCAGCAGGTGGAGACAAATGATCCTTCCCCTCTACTCAGCACTGGTGAGATCACAGCTGGAGTACTCTGTCTAGTTCCGGCCTCCTTAGTACAAAAGAGACATGGACATGTTGGAGAAAGTTCAATGCAAAAGGCTATGAGGATGATGAAGGGACTGGAACATCTCTTCTATGAGGAAAGGCTGAGAGAGCCATGACTATTGAGCCTGGAGAAGAGAAGGCTCAGGGGGAATCTTATCAATGTACATACATACCTGAAGGGATGAAAGAAGATTGAGCCAGGCTCTTTCCAGTGGTGTCCAGTGACAGGACCAGAGTCAGTGGGCACAAACTGGAACACAGGAGGCTCTGTCTGAACAACAGGAAACATTTTTTTCCTGTGAGGGTGACTGAGCAGTGGCACAGGTTGCTCAGAGAGGTTGTGGAGGTTCAAAATCTCTTTGGACATGGTCCTGGGCACCCGGCTCTCAGTGGCCCAGCTACAGCAGGAGGATTGGACCAGATGATCTCCAGAGCTCTCTTCCAANCAATGTACATACATACCTGAAGGGATGAAAGAAGATTGAGCCAGGCTCTTTCCAGTGGTGTCCAGTGACAGGACCAGAGTCAGTGGGCACAAACTGGAACACAGGAGGCTCTGTCTGAACAACAGGAAACATTTTTTTCCTGTGAGGGTGACTGAGCAGTGGCACAGGTTGCTCAGAGAGGTTGTGGAGGTTCAAAATCTTTTTGGACATGGTCCTGGGCACCCGGCTCTCAGTGGCCCAGCTACAGCAGGAGGATTGGACCAGATGATCTCCAGAGCTGTCTTCCAACCTTAATCATTCTGTGATTCTATGAAAGACTGAGACGGAGTGAGCTCTGCAAAATACTTTAATTTGTGTTACCTGTAGCTGCATGGGCTAACCTGCTGCTGAATCCTCAGTTTGCTAAGGTTTTTTTCCCCCCCTCTTTTTTTGCATAGATAACTTGCAGATTTTATATGAATAAAAATAAGATACTTGTCATTTTTCTTTCCATGAGGTCTACATCTACAAAAGAATGCATGACGCCAAGACAGCTTGGATTTGCAGGAGAATTGAGCAAAGAAGTATAAGAAGGTTAAGAAAAACCCCTCAACAAATGTGTTGAAGCAACTTGTTGATAAGGAAAAGCAAAATAAGCATTTTGTCTGTTAGTTTTGGGAGATGTCAAGACTTTAAGCCCTGAATCCCAAAAGGCTTTAAGCAAGGTTTTACCAAATACAAGGTCACATACTTCAATACTAACAGCATGAATATCTGGTTTTGGCTCAGTGCTCTTGAACTAGAAGCAATTGAGAAGAAACATCAGAGCATTCATTCCAGCCAGCAGAATGGCAATGGCAAGACCATACTTAACAATGGATAAGTGTGAAGAAATAGCCACTGACTAGATCTGTTTATGGTAGCAAAATTCCACTTGCATCTTCAGAGAAGATACTGCATTAACAGTAGCAATTTTCATATTGCTGGTACGGTGAGAGAAGGAACAAAGAACACACGACAATGAATTAGTGCAAGGCTGTGCAGGACATATATTAGAAAGTACTCAAGAAGGTAAATAAGAAACATAATTTCTACTGGAAACTAATGATCATTAATCTAATCAATTCTACTATGTACTTATTCACACAATTAAACACCTAAAACGTGCATGTACATATATATGCTCACACACACACATATATACCGTAATTTCAGTCACAAACTGTAGAAATTGAGTTGCATTGTGAACTTAAAAAAGAAACAAAATAAAAAATGTCAGAATTACTTCCCAGAACGCAAACACAGTCACATATGTAATTAATAGGAATATATACATATATATGGTGGTTCATGACCACCTGAGGAACCTGAATGTACCTAAGCCTATGGGACCTGACAAGATGCATTCCAGAGTCTTGAGGGAATTGGCTGATGTAGTTGCCAAGCCACTCCCCATGACATTTGAAAAGTCATGGCAGTAAGGTGAAGTCTCTGGTGACTGGAAAAAGGGAAACATTGCACCCATTTTTAAAAAGAGTAGAAAGGAGGATCCTGGGAACTNGTGAAGAAATAGCCACTGACTAGATCTGTTTATGGTAGCAAAATTCCACTTGCATCTTCAGAGAAGATACTGCATTAACAGTAGCAATTTTCATATTGCTGGTACGGTGAGAGAAGGAACAAAGAACACACGACAATGAATTAGTGCAAGGCTGTGCAGGACATATATTAGAAAGTACTCAAGAAGGTAAATAAGAAACATAATTTCTACTGGAAACTAATGATCATTAATCTAATCAATTCTACTATGTACTTATTCACACAATTAAACACCTAAAACGTGCATGTACATATATATGCTCACACACACACATATATACCGTAATTTCAGTCACAAACTGTAGAAATTGAGTTGCATTGTGAACTTAAGAAAGAAACAAAATAAAAAATGTCAGAATTACTTCCCAGAACGCAAACACAGTCACATATGTAATTAATAGGAATATATACATATATATGGTGGTTCATGACCACCTGAGGAACCTGAATGTACCTAAGCCTATGGGACCTGACAAGATGCATTCCAGAGTCTTGAGGGAATTGGCTGATGTAGTTGCCAAGCCACTCCCCATGACATTTGAAAAGTCGTGGCAGTAAGGTGAAGTCTCTGGTGACTGGAAAAAGGGAAACATTGCACCCATTTTTAAAAAGAGTAGAAAGGAGGATCCTGGGAACTACTGACTTGTCAGCCTCAGCTCTGTGCCTGGGAAGATCATGGAACAGATCCTCCTATACGCTATGTTAAGGCCCATGGAGGACAGGGGTGTGATTTGAGACAGCCAGCATGGCTTCACCAAGGGCAAGTCCTGCTTGACTAACTTAGTGATAGAGTGACTGCATCAGTGGACAAAGGAAGAGCTATGGATGTCATCTCTCTGGACTTCTGTAAGGGCTTTGACACAGTTTCCCACAACACCCTTCTCTCTAAGTTGGAGAGATATGGATTTGATGGGTGGAGTGTTCGGTGGATAAAGAGTTGGTTGGATGATCACATCCAGAGGCTAGTGGTCAACGACTCAATGTCCAGCTGGAAATCGGACAAGTGGTGTCCCTCAGGCATCTGTATTGGGACAAGTACTGCTTAATATATTCATCAATGACATAGAGAGCAGGATTGAGTGCATCCTCAGCAAGTCGGCAGATGACACTAAGTTGACATGACTGAGAGACGAAATGCCATCCAGAGGGACCTGGACAATCTTGAGAAGTGGGACCACGTGAATCTCATGAGGTTTAACAAGGTCAAGTGCAAGGTGCTGCATTTGGGTTGGGGCAACCCCTGGTATCAACACAGGCTAAGAGATGCAGGGATTAAGAGCAGGACTCAGAGATACTGGTGGATGATAAACTGGACATGAGCCAGCAATGTGCACTTGCAGCCCAGAAGGCTAACCATATCACAAGCTGCATCAAAAGAAACGTGGCCAGTAGGTTGAGGGAGGTGATTCTCCCCCTCTTCTCCACTCTGGGGAGAGGCCACCTGGAGTATTGCATCCAGCTCTAGAGGCCTCAGCACAGGAAATACATGGACCTGTTGGAGCAGGTCCAGAGGAGGGTCACAAAGATGATCAGAGGGATAGAACACCTCTCCTGTGAAGACACACTGAAAGAGCTGGGGTTGTTCAGCCTGGAGAAGAGACGGTTCCGAGGAGACCTTGTTGTGGTCTTCCAGTACTTAAAGAGCTCCTATGAGAAAGATGGAGACAAACTTTTTGGCAGGATATGTTACAATAGGACAGGGAATAATAGCTTTAAAGTAAAAGAGGGTAGATTGAGACTAGATATAAGGAAGACATTTTTTACAATGAGAGTGGTGAAATAGTGGCACAGGTTGCCCAGAGATGTCGTAGATGTCCTAGCCCTGCAAGCATTCAAGGTCGGATTGGATGGGGCTCTGAGCAGTCTGATCTAGCTGAAGACGTCCCTGCTCACTGCAGGGGTATTGGACTAGATGACCTTTAAAGGTCTCTTCCAACCCAAACTATTCTATGATTCTATGCAAACATATCAACAAGAAAAATATAAAGACAGAGACAGAGAAACAGATGTAGTTTCCATTTTCTTGTCTTCAAGAATTCCAGGAAAAAATAATCTCTCTTACATTTCATTTTATTTTCAATATTTTCCTCAGCTGGGTGGCTGGGATTCCTGCTCATGTAATGAACAGTAATATAAATCCCACTTCATGCTGATAATTTTCCTATGGTAAAACTTCCCAATTTCCTGATTAACTGGTGTATTCAAATATCCTACTCTTAGGGCTATCTTATCATGTATAGGAGGAAATGATTTCTCATTGTCTAGCACTGTAAAATCATTTGGTGACGTATGAACATGTTCATTTGTTGATTTATTTCAGCCATTAATAAATTAATTTTAATTTGCAAGGATTCGTCTACTTTCCTATACTTTCAGAAAAGATTATCAAAACCCTACTGCAGCCAGTAAAATTAAAAATAAACCTGTAATTTCCCAAAGAAATGTTGAAATATCATGGGCAATAGTGGTGAAGCCCTACTAATCCACACAATCCAGATTTGTCATTGCTTGTTATTTCTGCAGGTTGGTGAATGTGGTGAAAATGTATATCTTTTCCATGCTTTTTTTAGGTTGTTTTGGTTTTTTTTTCCTTTTGGAAATGAAACAAAAGAAAACAAGTAATAAAACAAAACAGACAACCACTGAAATCTATGTAACAAACAAATATTTATACTACAGTGACTGCAGAAGCATTGAAAAGCTAATGTTATTTCAACTAGTGAGTTCCTTCTGGTGTAAGGAAAGTGTTTTTCATTGATTCAGAAGACCTTTGAATCAATCCACATTAGTGCTGTAGGCACTGCCGTCCTAGTTTAGAAGTCCTAAATCATGATGTCTAGGCTTTCCTTTCTAGTTTTAACTTTTTAAATTGCTTTTCAGAAATAATTAGCATTCTTTATTTCTTAGAAAGGAACCCAGAAATCTAGGCAAAGAAGGTGTGCTTTAGACTACATACCTGGGCTTTTTTTCCCTCCATAATGGCCAGCAGCCTACTCTCCATGGAATTTCCCTGCAGAGAACCCCAGCAACTAGCACGTTTGCCTTCAAGCCCAGGTTAGGTGATGTTCATGTCAACAGTATATATACAGTTTTTGTGCTTTAGTGGTCCATTGTAAAATAAAGTGAAGAATATTTATTTTCTTTATAGGAGAATCTTGAAGATACAGATTTAAGATTGTGAGACAACTAGACTTTGCCTTAAGGAAGCTAAAACAGACCTGGCAACACACTACTAACTACAAATTTAATCCTTTATAGTCCTTTTCCTCATCTTATTCTGTTTCTCTTCTGAAGTCACCCTTCTTTTACTTCCCACCCCCCAGACGCCCTTTGAATGCTTCTGACTTTCCTCTCATTTTGAATTCGGGTGATATTAATAATAGTAATAACTTCTTAAATCTCTCACTGTGTTTCCCCCATAAGTCAACCCAAGATGGCTGTTATACAGTGTTATTAAAAGGGGATTTAGATGGCAGAGCTTTGGAAACAAGCCTAGACAACTTGAACTGGATGTTTTTTCCATGAGGAACTTGTTAAAGACAGGCAAAAACAGAGCTCATGGGTAAGATATTACAGGCAAAAACAGAGCTTATGGGTGAGATATTTGAGGCAATATGTGTGGATTGAGCTGTGAGGTTGCCACAGTCATGATTCATTGCAGTTTTTAGGGTTTCATACATATAAGAAATCACTGATCCCAGAATTTACTGCTGTACCCTCCAGATAGGCTTAGCTGGTCATCAGCAGTTCAATACGTGGTAATATGAAGAGGAAAGAACTATAAGTATGTCTTCTTCTGGGAGATTATTTCTTGCATATTCGTTGAATGGGAATGTGCGTGTTTGTGTGCATCTCAGGCTAAAGAGAGTACCAAAAAAATATTTTGCAAGTTTCAGAAAAAGATATTAGAGAGAAGTCATACAGTGCACACCATAAATACACCATGTATTTTCTCTCTTTTTTTTTCTTACTCATTTTATACAATTGACTGAGAACACATGTTCTGACTAAAGGAGAAAAAAACCTCAAGCCCCATAAGAGGTGAGAACTTCCGCGAATCTCGCTGTCACTTTTAGTGACTAGTTCCTTTTTTGTTTTCTAAATAACTTAATTACTACTCCCAGATCATAGCAGGAATACAATTCTTTTGCATGTCTGAATTTACAAATACTTCCCACATACGCTCAAAGTTTAAGATAATAATTAGGTGTTATGAAACTTTTCTCTTGTCTGTTGACAAATACTTTCCAGAATATTTTCCCTCAGCTACTACTGGTGACTGTTCGGTTTCAATGTACCAGAAAATTATGGTAAACTCAAGCATTGACAGAAATTGTAGAAAGTTTGTTTTTCCCAGGAAGATATATGCATTGTATCAATCTGTTATCATTGTACTGTTAAAGGCCACTAAAAGGCCACTGCTTCAGGACAAGAGGACAAAATGAAACAATGAGCACAAAATGAAATATTAAATTCCAACTGAACACAAGAAAACACTCTTCTAGTGTGAAGGTGGCTGAGTACTGGCACAGAGAGATTGTGGGGTCTCCTTGGAGATGTTCCAAACCCTACTGAAGATGGTCCTGAGAAGCCAGCTGCAGGTGATGCTGCCTGAGCTGGAGGATTGGACTAGACAATTTCCAGAGATGTCTTCCAATCTCAGCTGTTCTGTGATTCTGTGAAAATCTTCAGAGATTCACTCACCATGTCACTGTATCAATATGTAGCTGGAGAACTTAGTTCTGGAGAAATAAAAACCTGATGCTCTCCTCCAGTGCTCTTCAAGACGTGTCCCTATACTTCCTTTTGGACAATCAAAGTTTCACTGTTTATGGCAAAAGCAATGCGTAATATGCTTGTTGGAAACACTTCAAGTAAAAGGAATGACAGTACATGCACAGTCAGAGGACACGGCTCTTCCAACAAAAGTTGACTTGCTGAAACACAGCAATCAGCTTGCTTACTATCATTTCAACCTAGCTTTACAGTTCGATGCTGACTGTTGCATCTCAGTGATTTAGAAATGTGAGCATTTTTCTCTCCCCATTTCAAAGTAGTAAATCAAAATCTAGAAACTTTTAACAAACTGCATCTAACCACAGACTAAATTTCAACTGAAGTACTTGAAAAATTTAATTTAGATAATTTCTTATTTCCTGTATTTTTTTTAATCTTACATGAGGCTATATCCTGTAGAAGAAAAAAAATCATTTTTCCTTCAAACTTAAAAAATGCATTGAAATGTCACAGTAAGATAATTTTCAACATTTTTTAAAAAAAAATTGCTTTGAAACAGAATGTGTTGACGTGCTTCCATGACTACTTCCAATGATTCTGCAGTTCCAGAAAAAAAACTCAGTGCAGGACTTTGATATAGCTGCAACATAAATTTTCCAAACATTTTCTCCAAACATTTGTTACCATCTCTTGTCTATATTTCATCTATAGAGGGGCTTTGTGCTATCAGGAATATTTTTACTCTAGTAAGCAGAATCCCTATCACAGATTTAAGGGCAGATGATGGCCTTGTCCTCTGTTCCTGAGAAGCTTTGACAGATGCCGCTCACTACGAAGTGTCTCTGTCTCTCATGAGATGCAACATTATCAGGTTCTTAGGTGTCACTTCAAGTATTTGTCAAGTTTGTAGTACAATATCAGTAGCTCCCTCATCTGGGCAATGTGAATGAGAGTGCTCAACAGTCTGCTTAAGGTGCTTAAAGAATTATGGACGAAAAACACATGAAAAAGGGAGATAGCCTTCTTGCTAGAATTCAAACAACTAAGGCAAGCTTTTCATTCTTTATTTGCAAATTCAATTCTAAAACTTCCTGCATTTATATTACAGAAATCAAATCACACCTATCAGAAGCTTCAAAGTTATATATATATGATTTTAGCCATTAGCCTAGTAAGCAATATTCTTCAGAGTTAGCTCTGATTCCATTCCAAACTGCAAACCTTGTTAGCTACAATATTTCATTGTGGTTTTATCTTTCATTTCTATTTTGGTTTTTTTTCTCTCTTCACTTTACGTCTTTATTGCAAAGCATCTCACTCTCTTCAAATTTATGCATAGTTGTGACCAGACTCAAAATGTCATTAAGTTGATAGGTCACACTGTAAATTTAGTTTGTAAAATAAAAGTCTAATTTAGATCCAATAAAACCTTTATTAGCACTTTTAATTAGGAAAAGTAGGAGTCAGGTCTGTCTGAGAGATTCCTAGATATAACCATGCAGAGAGCCAGGCTATGTGTTTTTTCATTCAAGTAGAGTCGCTGATTATTGCAGTAGTTCTATTCAAATTCAGCTGAGGGTGCATTCATCTGTCAGCAGAACAAACCTCCATTAAAGAGGAGAAAGATATTTGGAAATTATAGTTTCAAGTGTTCAGCAGATCTCAAGTTTTAGTTGATTGTAATGGTGCTGTCTCAGATTTAATAAATGTACAGAATCCCCTTTGAAAATGGTTACAGATGCATTCTTGCAATATCCAAGATCACACAATTGGGATGAAGACTAATATTGATCAGTCTAAAAACAATGGATTTTTTTTCTCCGGTTGGTTAGTCACAACTGTCAGTCCCTGAGCAACAACATATTATGTGTTTATACCTCTCCGTTTAAAAAATAAAGGCAAACTCAGGCATAATTTTCAGTCATTGTCAAAAAGGAGATAAAATTGGAACAGCAAACTTAAATTCCACATGGTACAGAACACATAGGATATATCTGGATATATAGGATATAACACAGGATATAACTGTAGAATTTGCAAAGTATCTGCACTTGCTAAGTCTGCTTCTGCTGAGCATTACTGCTCCTCTCCATTGCATCAGCAGTAAATACATTGACTGTTTACCGAGAAAGGTAATACAGATACCTTTGACATTACGATAATTCATAAAGTGACAAAGTTTTTGTTTGAGGACGAGTTCTGATCACAGGTGCACAGATTTCAGGTTAGTGCAGTTGTAATGAGTTTGTGCATGTTACACCAGTAGCAGAGGAGAATCTGTGGTCTGTGGCACGGATTAGTGTTCATTTTCAACTGCTCACTAAGAGTTTTTTGTTACATGCAATGTCTTTTTGACACAAAAATACACATGTGCTCATGGCTAAAAAAACAGGATACTTTCTTTCATCAGAAAACTAAATAGCTAAACAAAGAAGAAAACATCAGTATGAAAATAAACAGTACTCTATCTGAAAGCAAATACATATCTAATTTGAAAAAATGCAACACTTACCTAAAATATAGGGAGGTTAATTGTTCTGTTTAGAATGCTATCTGGGGTTGTCTTTGCAATTCTGAAGGATGTACAATACCTCATCCTTCCATCACAAAGTATTATATGACATCAATTGGCTTTTTTGCTTTTCATTGCACATTTTATATAGAGACAGACAGATAGCTATATACATACCTGTATAGACACATACACATATGTGTGTGCATATAGATAGAGGGAGAGTGCATTTCCCAAAATTATAACATTTTCAAAGGACTGAGTGATAAATATCATTATTTTGAAAATCTGGGTATGTTTCGCATGTCTTTAGTCACCAGATATTCTTGTTATCTCACATTTTCCATGCAGCTTCTTCTTAAAGTATAAGAATGGCAGGGTTATGTGCTATAGTAGTTCATCTGTAATGGGAAGTGATCAACACACCTCTGTAATTGCTTTTCTAGAGCTCCAGGCATATATTTGCCATGAACCGTTAATCGCCTCTCACACACCACCTACAACAACCTGTCTTCTGCTCTTTGCCTATGACACAGGCACGATTCATTTTCCCAGCAATGTGTAGCAAAATCTGCCTGGTTCCGTAATTTTACTTCCTGGATGCCTTAAATCAACAAGAAGCAGAAATTATTCCCAGGAATCTAAGATAGATTGTTTTTTTCAAATTTACACTCCATGCTGTCCTCTTACCTAACATACGCCCTGATGTTGGGAAAGACCCCTTTCATGGAACCATCTTCAAATCAATCACTTTTCTGCATTGGTTGAATACCACAGAATCACAGAATCATGGAATCACAGAATCACAGAATGGTGGGTGTTGGAAGGGACCTCCAGAGATTATCTAGTGCAACCCCCCTTGCTAAAGCAGATGTGCCTAGAGCAGGGTGCACAGGAATGTGTTCAGGTAGGGTTTGAATACCTCCAGAGAAAGAGAATCCACAACATCTCTGGGCAGCCTGT
>VZSC01008111.1:544218-611605 GCA_013398225.1 Steatornis caripensis | reverse complement strand
ACATTGGCTTTCCTCCAATCCTCAGGCACTTCTCCTGTTCTCCACAACTTTTCAAAGATGATGGAGAGTGGCCTAGCAATTACCTCCGCCAGCTCCCTCAGCACTCGTGGGTGCATCCCATCAGGGTCCATGCATTTGTAGGTGTCCAGTTTGCCTAAGTAGTCTTTGACCTAATCCTCTTCAACCATGGGAAGTCTTCATTTCTCCAGAATTTCTGTCTTACCTCCAGAGACTGGGAATCCTGAGAGCTGGCCTGAGTGGTCGAGACTGAAGCAAGAAGGTATTCAGTAATTCCGCCTTCACTGCATCCTCTGTCACCAGGGTGCCCTCCTCGTTCAGCAGTGGGCCCACATTTTCCCTAGTCTTCCTTTTGATACCAATGCACCTGTAGAAGCCCTTCCTGTTTTCCCTGACCTCCCTCACCAGCTTCAATTCCAAGTGGGCCTTAACCTTCCTTGTTGCATCCCTGCATGCTCTGACAACATTCCTGTATTACTCCCAAGTGGATAGTCCTTGTTTCCACATCCTGTACATTTCCTTCTCCCTTTGAGTTTTTCTAGAAGCTCCTTGCTCACCCATGCAGGTCTCCTGCCTCCTTTACTTGACTTACTTGTAGAGATGCACCAAGCTTGAGCTTGGAGGAGGTGGTTCTTGAAAATTAACCAGTTCTCTTGGGCCCCCTTGCCTTCTAGAGTCCTAACCCATGGGATTCCTCCAAGCAGGTCTTTAAAGAGGGCAAAATTAGCTTTCCTGAAGTCCAGAGCTGTAATCCTACTTGTTGCCCTGCTCCATCCATGCAAAATCCAGAGCTCCACCTTCTCATGGTCTCTGTAGCCAAGGCTGTCCCCAGCCTTCAAATCCTCAATCAGTCCTTCTTTGTTCGTTAGTATCAGGTCCAGCAGGACTCCTCTCCTCGTTGGTTCCTCCACCACTTGTGTTGAAAGGTTATCATCAACCATCTGTAGGAACCTCCTGGACTGTGTCTGCCTAGCCATGTTGTCTTTCCAGCAGGTATCAGGGTGGTTGAAGTCCCCCATGAAAACCAGGGCCTGTGCCTGTGAGGCGATTTTCAGCTGTCTGTAGAAGGTCTCGTCAACTTCCTCATCCTGATCAGGTGGCCTATAGTAAACACCCACAATACTGTCACCCACATTGTCCTGCCCCTTAATTTTTACCCATAGGCTCTCGACTCGTTCTTCATCCACCCCTAGGCAGAGTTCAATGCATTCCAGTTGGTCTCTCACGTAAAGAGCAACAACTCCACCACCATGCCTTGCTGTCCTGTCCTTCCTAAAAAGAACATAGCCATCCATGACTGCATTCCAGTCATGTGAGCTGTCCCACCATGTTTCTGTAATTGCAATGAGATCGTGGCCCTTCGACCATGCACAGATCTCTAGTTCTTCCTGTTTATTCCCCATACTGCGTGCATTGGTGTACAGGCACTTCACGGAGGTAGTTGAGCACACAAGTTTCCCTGGAGGGGTGCAAGAAGATCCACTGTAGTCATACACATCGCTGAGGTAGCTGGCCTTCTGCTCCTCATCTTGGGGGCAGCTAAGGAACCTTTTTTGCTGCCCTGGCTGGCTTGGCTTATTCCCCAGTCGGTTGCAACAGCATGAGTATTGCCATTTTGGACCCCACCCGACGAGTCCTTCAGTTTAAAGCCCACCTCAGCAGGTCAGCCAGCCTGTTGCCGAAGATTCTCTTGCCCATTCTAGACAGGTTGAACCCATATAATAAACAAAATAAACAAAAATAAATTAAAAAATGAAACCATATAAACCCAAAGATTTACCTTTCCTAGTGCATCCTAATATTCTCATTTGGGAATAGCTAAGAATAGATCCCCAGGGACAAATGTAAGAATAAAGTAAGTACTTAGTGATTCTCTTTTAGTCTTCAGCTATTTGTGGCTTAAAGAGATTTCCTTCTTGGTTTTGTAGATAATACGTAGTCCTTACTTTGTATGTATCTTTGTATTTAATAGATTTTTTTTTTTACAATTTGTTGAATCACTTTTTAAACTATTTATGTTTTTAGCATCTGTAGACTATGTCAGTGGTATGAAATTAAACAGAGCCAGGAAATATTCCCAAAACTGAAACTAGATCATCTGTTACGCTGTTATAACAGTCCCTAGCATAGTTTTGGCTTGTACCAATTAGAGCTTTCAAATAATTCCCAGGCACAATTTGAGAGTTAGGCACAAGCTAAAACCATTCCCACTAGGTAGTTTGGATGCAGTTACTCTGTCTTGGAGGCTACAAGAGTTTAGCACAAATACTAGCTGTTCCTTGCCAGTCAGCCTCAGTGCCAGAAAATGATGGTCTCAGTATATCTAAATCTAGCATATCTGGCCTGAGCATCCTAACATAGCAAGGAATTCTACAGTTTAGTCTTGACTTGCACTAAAACCAACTTTTTCAGACTGTTTCAAATCTACAACCACATGATTTTTTCATTTCACGTTCCCTAATCCTTGTTTATTTACCTTGTTCATTTACCTCGTTCCTGTAGTTGCAAAGCCACATAACAAGAAGTATAAAATAGCTGCAGTATTAAGAAATTATCTAATGGCCAAATCTGAGACTAGTGTAGCAGAATACTAAAGCCAGAAGAGGGATGTTTACTTAAACAAGATGGTTTACTAAATTATTGTTAGCAAAAAATATACGGACAAAGTGTTCATATATGTAGCATAAAAGTATGTGCATAACATATCAGGATAAACAATGACATTTATTAAAGGACATCGTAATTCACTGCAAAGCAGAGCGATTCTTAATACGCATGCTAGAACATTGCTAGATCTGGTAATTCTGTTAGCAAATATTTGGGACATTTTATTCAAAATATGCTTTCATAAATTCAGCCTTCAAATATATTAATTTGGAGGACAGCCAGGCTCTCTAATCCTATTAACCACATTTGAAAACCCTCATACCACTGGAAAAATATAAGACCCATACCACGTTTCAGAATAATAATAAGGGTACTCTGTGAGTAATTCACCATCAAAGAATTGTAAAGTCTTCAATCACTGGACTAGCACACGTCAGGGGACAGGGGTAGCCTAGTAACTTTGGCCTGATCATCTCTGAGTATCCCACAATCCCCCACAGCTGGGGCTTTGATTCACTCAGAAGCTTTGAGCCAAGATCTCTCTGTTGATAATTATGCGATGTACCCCCAGCATGGGAATTTTGCTTGAACTGCTGAGGACTCGCTATTTGCCCACCATGCTCAAAATTCACACCTCCACATTATATAAAATGACTACAAAAAGCCAGTCTGTAGTTTGGATGAGAATGTTAACAAATTCATGCTCTTACCACAGGGCTACACTTATCACAATGCTTTCCTTCTGCTATTCTGCTCTGTGTTGAAAGAAGATAAGGTGGTTTTTATTAGACACAAATCATAGAATGAAATAAGAATGAATGTTTCTAAGTGTAATCATCTTTATTGCACTTCTCATCACCTCTCAGTTCCACTGGAGTAAGGTAAAAGTTTATACTAGCCTGTTCAAAGGCCAGAAAGGATCAATAGATAATGAGCTTCCTATACATTGAAATTAATCACATCACCTCTCTATTGAGCCCAATAGCATCTATGTCACTGATATGTAGCTTGATCTAAAAGATCGAGATCCAAAAAACATCCAAGCTTTGTATGAGGGCGTACAGAGAAAGAAAGGATCTGCTAATTCTTCAAGGAATTTGTTCCGGAAGGTCATCACCCTTATTGTTCAAACTTTTGATTTTTTAATCTTATTTCTATTTTGAATATGACCGACCCTAGACTGACTTAAGACATTAGCCAAGCATTTGTATGATTGTCTCCATTTGAGCATGCTGACTTTGCCTCTTGACTGACATTGGTAAACCGGAATATGAAAGAAAGACTCTAATCCTGTGATTTCAGCAGGATTGAGTGGAAGTAGAAACTGAGCTGTTTAAAAAGAAAAAAAGTTCACCCATTCAAGCACAAGTATCTTCAATAATTAGCAATAACAGCAATGGGAATACAATTACAGGCAGACCAAATTGCTTTTTATTTAAATGTTCTCTTTTTAAAATGTATCCCAGTGTGAAAGTCCCTCTTTAAATTAGTGAGAGCATGCATAATCTCAGTGTCTCCAGTGGGGGTTGTAGGAATATATGTTCTTTCACTTGCTTAGTTGTGCATTTAGGGGATTAGAACAAAATTATACAGCCCTGGGTACTTTATAATAACAGATATCAATAGTAATTTAGCTAATTGAGAGTATTCCAGCTTTATTTTAATTTACTGGTGTTTTTCACTTTATTCTTTGTTATTTGGTTCTGCCTGAGTATTCTATTACAACTATAAGCCTTGACCCTGCAAACTCTTGCTCGTAGAAATAGACTTTTCTTGCCATATGAGAAAGGAGTTTTACAAATAGATCTGTAACCATTAGAGAACAGTTAAGAAACTAGGGCAAAGAAATGCCTATCTCAGTTTCTAAAACTTTTTTAATGTACCAAGAAATGTTTCTATAAAAAAGAGAAAGTTTTTTAATGCATAGGCAGTTTCTGGTTTGTTCATCTCATTCAACTTTGTGCTCTGTTTTCCTGTATAATAGAAAATTAAACAACCTGAGTGAGAATATCATTGAACTTCCAAATTTGTCAGCAGTTGGAGAAATGTTCTGCTTACTGAAATTTACTGGTTTTGCCAAGGTCTGATAAAACCAAAAAATCACCCTGCTCAAGGAAACTTTTTCATGGTTTATGGAATATTCTGAACATGCTACAAAATCACCCAAAGGTAATAATAAAATCTAATCAAAGCTACCACAGGTTTGTAGGACAAGATGAAGGCTGAGAAAATGAATCACAATCTTTATAGAGCACTTTCTGGAAGGATTACCTTCTGTAGTTCTCATAGACTACGAGAAAGGCTTCGTCTCTTGCTGTAGCTACCATTGTTGTAATACCCAAGTACTTCAAAACTGGTAAGTATTTAACATAATAATATATTATTTTGGCTGGGATAGAGTTAATTTTCTCCATAGAAGCTTATATTGTGTTATTTCTTGGATTTGTGTTGAAAACAGTGTTTATAACATAGGGATGTTTTAACTGTCGTTGAGCAGTGCTTACATAGCATCAAGACTCTTTTGGTTTCTCAACCTTCTCTGACAGCAAGTAGGCTTGGGGCGCACAAGAAGTTGGGGGGGCNGTTGAAAACAGTGTTTATAACATAGGGATGTTTTAACTGTCGTTGAGCAGTGCTTACATAGCATCAAGACTCTTTTGGTTTCTCAACCTTCTCTGACAGCAAGTAGGCTTGGGGCGCACGAGAAGTTGGGGGGGCACACAGCTGGGACAGCTGACCCTAACTGACCAAAGGGATATCCCATACCGCATGACATCATGTTCATCAAGAAAAGCTGCAGGGAAGAGCGATGGGGGAAACATTCAAAGTGATGGCATTTGTCTTCCAAAGTAACCTTTACACGTGATAGAGCCCTGCTTTCCTGGAGATGGCTGAACATCTGTTTGCTGATGGAAAGCAGTGAATTAATTCCTTGTTTTGTTTTGCTTGTATGCACAGCTTTGCTTTATCTATTAAGCTGTCTTTATCTCAAATGGCAAGTTTTCATGCTTTTACCTTTCTGATTCTCTCTCCTATCCCACTGGTGGGGAGTAAGTGATTGTGTTGGCCTGAGCTGCACACTGGGATTAAATCATAACACAACTCTGTGAATTATCAACTTTATTTAATAGATGGGGAACTACAGCAAACAGAGCAAGCGGACCTGTTGGACATCACCGTGTAAGTCTATGACCCTGCAGGGAACTGAAGATCTCTCTTGTCATAGGCTAGAAAGCAACCATTCATCCATTCTTCTTGTAATCTCTACTACTTTCATTTGCTAAGTATATCCAGATAAAACAGCCCATACAAAAATAATAGAATTTTCTTTGAGAACTGAGGAGGATGTAAGTTAGTCTCCTCACCAGTAGTACCACACCAAAGAGCCAAATTGCATCTGGGGTTCTAGATGTACCCTCTGCAATCAATAATTAGCTATTCCTTTTTCAGAGTGGAAGAAATACTTCTTATTGTGATTAAACTTCTTCACAAAAGTATTTCAAAACTAGAATTGTAAATTTGCTTTCATAGTACTTCAGTTTTCTTCTTTGGTTTGCCTTCAGTCCTCCAAGGCCTGACCTCCTCATCACAGCAGTCACAGTTCCCTGAGCCTGTGCAAAATAACATCAGCTGCATCATCCCTTCAAGGGCCTTCCACCAGCCTGGGACTGCTAGAGTGGAAGACACTGAACTCATCCTTGATGTGATACCCAGTGGTCATGTGAGTCTATAGAATGCAGGACTTCATAGTAGGCCAAGAAATAGGACACAAACATGATTTTTAATCCTGCTACTCTCTAACACTGCAATATTACTTTATCGGAACTGTATATTGCAAAGTCAAAAAAGTTGCAGTCTTAATTCTGCTAAAAGCGAGACATGGTCTGATATTTTATAAGTGTGCTTACAGTTTAAGTTAGATCACTGAAGGACAAACACATCATTGCTAATGGACAGTAAAATTAAAATAACTTTATGGATATGAACAGCCTAGGGAAAACAATGACTGCAAACTACATTGATTCTACAACTTTTTAGTACGATGATAAATATAAATACCACATGATAAGAATATGCAAAATGGTAATTTTCACAATCAGCAGATGCAGTTGGCAATATTACAAACATAGTTAATTTTGTCCTGGCAGATCCAGGACACAGCATGGGACTTTATCAAAGTTTTATAAAAATCATTTAAATATAGTTTTTCCTGGATCTTACTGAACTCTGGAGGATCAGTAGTTCATAACTGAGGTAGAACAGTTAACACGTCAACAATATGAATAGCCTGATCCGACATTAAATTTAATCCATCTAACATTATAGGCATCAAGGGGAAAAAAAAGCAAATTTATCCAAAAAGAATAACATTTCTTCTGCTATGGACTATACTGAAGGGGAAAACAGTAGGTGGATGCATGTTGAGACCTAGAGAGTCTTTTGCTGCAAGGTGAAAAGTTGGCATAGGCTTATAGACCGAAGTCCTGTCATACACTGAACAGCCTGACCCTCACATCCATGGGAACTCTATGCAATGTAGGCATGTAGTTTATCCATCTATAAGCTGTAATAAGTCAGCACAGGATTGTTCCCTACAGTATATTCTCGTGTGCTTTATCCAGTCTAGTATTAAATTATTCAAGTGATGGGCTTCCAATACTTCCTCAGGGAGATTACTACAGACTAATAGACCTCACAGGAAGTTTTTCTGATGTAAAGTCTGCATCTTTCTTAGCTCATTTTTGTTCTGTTATTCCTAGTTATGCTCCCTTGGACCTCTCTAAACAAATCCTAGGCCTCCTAGGTGTTTACATAATTCAAATATTTGTAGACATTCCATCCTCCAGTAGCCATTGTCTGGCCAGTGGTACACACTGTGTTATTTTTACTCTTTCTTCATAATCCATCTTTCCCATGTCTTCCTCAGTGTATTTTTCTGTTGAGTCCCTTGACATGATAATTAATTCTAAATTGATAGGTTATCAGCAATCTTGAAATCATATTCTTAAATATGCAAAATATATGGGCTAAGAACTAACATAAAAACTTGACCAGTATGTCTTCTCATACTCATTTTATCACCCAACACCAAGGATGATTTGAAAAATTTATGCCCTCAGGGAAAACAAACCAGTGGTTGAAAACTAAAGTCCCAGTTTACATGATCTCATGAGTCTCGTAAGTCTCTCTTAACATCAATTTTATGTTACTAATTTTCTGAGATGGATCATATTGACATGTAAGTCCACAAGTTATTTAACCATGACCTGCCACTAGATTTCAGTTGTTCATGCTGAATGCGAGCACACAATCTGACTAGAAGGCACCTAAAATGTTGCTGAAGTTTATTCTCTGAGGCAGAAGCTTGTACTTGACTGGCTTGTATACTCCAGTCTTGTGTACTACTTAATTCCAGCCATTCCTTCCTACTTTTAAAGAGCCTTGTGAGATGAAAATTCAAATTCCTCATGACAAATGCAAAACAACAAAAATCTTACAGCTCTGTCTATGGACTTCACAGGTGTACTATAATTAATAGGAATATTTGGGAATAATTACATGTGATTTTCATCTTCTTTCCCTTTAAGTTTTTATAAGCTACTCAATCAATAACTCCTCAACAGCACCTTCCAGCTTAGTAACTTAGTTGAACATAAGGGGGAGAATTTTATTATTTATTTAAATCATTTAAAAGATAAATTATTCCTTCTATTAGCAAGCAATACAGAATTTTTAAGGAAATACCGCAATGGGTTTTCACCTGTCTTTTTAGAGTTTTCCATCTTTTTACCAGATTTTAATTTATACTCTATAGTTATAAGCCTTAGTAATATACAGTCAGCACAATAAAGAAGACACTGAAAAAAATGTGGATAGTTAGGATCAACCTAGATTTTCTGTATTTCTGTTTTTGATGTAAATTTTAATGAAAAGCGTATTTCCAGTGACAGTGGAGGACTTTCAAATCATTTAATTTTAGACCTTCAGATCAGACATTTCAGTAAGTATAAGTGTGCAGCTTGCCTGCATAGTTATTAGAGACCTTCAGTTATCTTCAGTCATTCTTTGATGGTATGTGTTGATCTGCAATGAAAAAGCCTGTTCTAACTCAGGTTCTTCTGCTAATCATCTACAGATAACTAATAAATCTGAGCTTCACAACTGGGATTGTTATATTAGTCTAGAACCACTGCACATGGTCTCTAGGTTGTATAACCTGAAGTCCGTTTGAATCTAGCTGTGCATTTAATCACTTCATTCCTAAGGCCAGGGGAAGTCAGAAGTCAAGAAGATGTAGCACTCTACGAGCTTTGTTGGGCCGCTTCTGAAGTGCACCCTAACTTTACAACATTTAGTTCGTCAAGATCCTTGGCAATGTGTACTACTTTTTAAATCCTCTTGCTGCACTCCTTTAAAATGTAATGAGAGGAGAAAAGGCTGCTGGGCAGTCTTAGGTGCTGAGCCACACAGGAAGAAATATAAGACAAGAAACATCTGATGCCTGTCTCTACTGTGGCAGTACATTTTGGTGGAAGTGTTTGTCCCTATCCACTATTTTAAACTTTTTCTTTGTTGAAATATTCACTTCTCTTTCTTCAAGGAAGTTCATATGCTGTAATTATAGGAATATGCAAACCTTTTTTTTTTTTCTGACAAACATGCTGGCCACGCTAACTGCACATAGCCAAAATTAAAACACCAACTGCCCCTTAAGTGTGCACAAGGAATAGATGATTTGTGTCTAACTCCAATAACAAATATTTATGCTGTACTTTGGAAATTATATGGTGGCAGCATCATGAACAGCTCTGTGTCCCATCTTATTAAATCTCGTCATTTAGCAAGTTTTACTGCTTTTTTTTTCCTTACTCGGGCATGATTGAAAGACAGGAAAAATGCCAAGTTGATACAGCTTCTTATGAAACTTCAACAGTTTACATTCCCTCCAATGAACTGAAAGGAGTATAAGCACCACATACTGCTTTTTGCACCCATATACTTCTGTGACCACCTCATAGCTGATGGGGTCTTTTCCCACTCAGGTTGGAGTATCAAGGAGAAAGCTAGCAATTTTAAAAGGTTCTCTGGGAACTACAGCCTTGTTTTACTTTGTCATTTTTGTCACAACAGTTGAAAATTAAATAAAGTAGTTCTTCTTAAGTAGTTGTTCTTTGTCCTGGTTTGGGGTAGGACAGAACCAATTTTCTTTCAGTAACTTTAGATTTTAGTTACATCTCTTCTGAGAAGCTGCACTCTCTGAAAATAACTGCATGTTTTTACAGACAGTAGCTGCTTCTAGCAGTGATAAGGCTCAACGTTTGTAGTTAGCACTGGAACATCAGTATGAATGGCACGCAGAAAGGCTCTTGCTTACAGCTATTCCTATGGAGACCAAGGTCGATGCTTGCTTCTGCTAACTTTCTTATGCACCAGAAGGAGAAGAGCAGAGAAGTGGTCACACCTGTGACCCTGCAGTGGGGAGGAACAGGTCGGACAGGTGACCCAAAACTGACCAAAGGGAGTATCCCATCCCATATGCGTCATAATATAAAGCTGAGGGATCACGAGGGTCATTCTCTCTTCTTCTATGGCTGGCTTCCAAGGAGGAGGACTCTGTCCAATTCTTCTGCCTTTGATCCCAATCCGTGCATTCCTGAATCCAGCTCCTGCCTGCTGCTGAGTACAGTCCAGGACTCTTCCAGGGCATGCCCCGCAGCATCCAGGTGACATATTCATCATCAGTGGGGTGGGGTGGGGGAGCTCGATATTGGGTTTGTACATATTTGTATATTTATATATTTTTCTTTCCCTTTCTCTCTTTCACTCCTTCCTTCCGTCCTTCCTTCCTTCTTCCTTCCATCCTCTCTTTCTCTCTCTCTTTCTCTCTCTCTTTCTCTCTCATTCTCTTTCTTTCTTTCTTTTTTCTATGGCTCTTTGATAAATTATGCTAGCATAGGAGGCACACAGGACTATCGTATGTAATATAAAAAACTCAACATATGGCAATAACTAGTGGTACCTAAGGATGTTACTCAGCCAGGTGCTGATGACCATGTGTCACTCTGCTTACCTCAGCCCCACTTTGGAAACCATATAACCTTGTTATAATAAGTCCTATGGAGAGGCAAGATTTACTGATTCAGCAAGACCATGGTCTTCTTGACTTGCAGCTCAGAGTATGAACAAATTTTCTTGCACTTACCTGCACATAGCAATGTAGACATACCCTAAATGACTCAATTTGTTCCTACCTGTGTGATGAAGATTGACCTCTGATGACTTCTGTAGTAAATAGCTGTAAAATATGTAAATTTTTCTGCTCTTACCTACTAAAGCACTAATATTTTCTCCCATCAGGATGATTCATTTGAAAATTTTGACTCAAATCCTATAGTCATTTTAAAAAAGAAAAAAAGCAGAATTGAGAGAAGAAGCTATGAAGGCATTTCTGGATACCTCCTGAGGCTTCCTGCACTTAGGACTACAGATTGTTCTCAAGGAGTAATTAAAAAAAAAAAAAAAACTATCTCCTTGCCAATATAACTTACATATTTGTCTCTGTTGTGCTTTTTTTTTTTTTTAAAAAAAAGACTTTTCCTGAACAGAAACCAATGAGTAAAATTTGCCAAGTGGAAAGTCTTGTCATTCTGCCTGCTTAGGTTACAGATTTCAAGTAAATGGTGAATGTAGCTAATGTAGAATGGAGGTAGTTGTGGAAGATATGGAGAAGGCAAACCAACAAGAAGAAAGCCCTCAAAGGGCTTTGGTGTAAAAACACCAAAGGTCTTGTGAAAGTGCTGTGAGTGAGAATATAAACTACAAATTTTGTGTTTCTTGTTATATAAATTGACTGTACGAGACAAAGCAGTTTTGCACTAGGAATTAGGAAATATCATGAGAACTTAAAACAGCGGTGGGAGCTGTTCATTCATGGCCAGCCACTGTCATATTAGGATGTATTATCTCCATTAGGACAGCATGACATGCTCCCCCTTGCAAGTCAGCATTGTTAGCTTATGGGCAGTGGACAGCTGTTTCCAATATCTGTAACTACATAGCAGCAGGGTGTTAAAATGAGCTGAGGATGAGCTTCACTGGCCTGTTAGTTACACAGCTCTTGTGGCATCCATGTAAAGTTGACAGAGGCTCTTCAACATCACCTTAACCTTTATTTCTATTACATAAAGAGAACAGACCCTGTCTGAGGGTGATTTAGTACACCTAAGATCTCTATTGACTTCTAGAAGTGCCTGTGTCTCTCTGTTGTCCGCAGATAAAGCATAAGACAATATTCTCCTGGCTTAGTTTCCTTGGTTATGTATCTGAAGTATATAGGATGAATTTGGCCTGCGTACTGTTCTCAGTCAAGTCCGAGAGTGGAGCAATATGAGGGTTTTAAAATGTGGTATGATAATGAGGTATGATACTGCAGATGAGTGTTGAAGTGAGGATGTGATTTAAAGGTACTGTTCTGTTCTATTCATTTAGGAGGATTTTTTCTGCCAAACATTCACCTAAGTTCACCTGGAATGATGCTTTAATGCTGTGAATGCTTTCACAAACACAAATAAATTAAACATCCTCATTAGCCACAAGTTCTATAGATTCTCACACTGTCCTCAATTAGCAAAGAGTTCAAGTTGATGGATGAGAAGAAGAAATCCTATTAGGTCTCACCACCCATTATTGGAAAAAAATGAGAATTAAAGATTCAAAGGTACATCTTTAGTTTAATCGCATTTCACATTTAAAGAACATAAAACTGTTGATTAGCAACAGATCTTCTTAAATCACTTGACTCATAACTGCGTGCTACAACCCCATTTTTGCACAGGGAAGGCTACTTTAGACATGAGTAAAGATTTATGGACCAAGTCAAAAGAGCATAAAGAAAGAGAAATCTCATGAACCGTCTCCCAGACAGCATCTGAACTCTTTGGCTGCATGTCATAGGCCATATAGATCTGATATTCTCATTTCTGTTCATTTGCATAATAACACTTCTCAGTAACACCAAACAGTGACATTGTCCAAGGACAGGGGGAGCATTAGTCAAGGAGTCAGGATCTAATTTGTGAAAAAAGATGCAAGTAGTCAGAGAACAAAGAGAGAGAAAGTGAGGGTCATAGGGGCAGAAGCATTAACAAAGTTTGGGCACAAACTGGAACACAGGAAGTTCCACCTGAACATGAGGAGGAACTTCTTTACTGTGAGGGTGACAGAGCACTGGAACAGGCTGCCCAGAGAGGTTGTGGAGTCTCCTTCTGTGGAGATATTCAAAACCCGCCTGGATGCATTCCTGTGCAACCTGCTCTAGGCTACCCTGCTTTAGCAGGGGGGTTGGACTAGATGATCTCTAGAGGTCCCTTCCAACCCCTACCATTCTATGATTCTATGATTCTATGATTAAGTCACAGACTAACAGTATGTATAGATCCAATTTCAAAATAACCTTGTACTTAAACATATATTTTATTTGGTCATGATTAATCATAACATCAAGCCTGTTATGAGGGATTTGAATGATTTTTCAACAGCCTTTGTAGATTAGTCCAGAAAGGACAATCCTTGCTTCACTATTGTAGTTATATTACAAATAAAAGGTGGGGAATAATAAATTCAAGAGTATGATCAAAATCCAATCATTAAGTATGATCTTAAGAGTTTACATACTGTTCAGCATGCCAGTAAAAAAATCCTGTGCTGTAGATGAGGTAGGTGTTTAACAGTACCAGTCATGCACTTGCATATGCTACGATGCCAACTTTTATGTTCCAATCTTATAAATAACAAGCAAACTCAATAAAAAGTGCAATTCTGCTTTACTAGAAACAAAGTTGTCAGTTTCGTCCAGACTAACGCCTATGCTTCCCCACAGTAGCATGTTCTGAATAAGACATGCATACCTTAAAGAAATAGATCTATTTCCACATCATTAATAAAAGCTATAAATCCCATATGTCCATTTTTCCTGTGACAGCAGACAAGTTATGAGCCCCAAATCAAAATAGTATGTATGTGGATCAGCAACACTGTTAACATCTTAAGTATAAAGGAATAAAAATAATTAAAGTATTCTAAGTAGTATTGCACAAACCATCCTGTTATCTGTGACACTTGCTCTAACACCATCACTTCAGGCACTTCGTAATTACCTGAGTTTCTACAAAAATCAAATATCAAAATAGCACAGATATATGATAACTTTAGGACCTATTCCCCCATGGTATCTGAGATATGACACTTAATAAATCCTATTGTGATTTTGTAGAATGACAGGACATAACTATTGTTGGCAGGGACCTCTGCAGACCATCTAGTCCAACCCTCTACCACATTCAAAGAAGAGATAGCTAGAGGTGGTTGGCCAGGACCGTCTCTCATAAGGTTTTGAACATCTCCAAGATGGAAACTATACAACTTTTCTGGACAATATGTGTCAGTGCTTGAGCACTGTCATGGCAAAAAAAAAAAAGTGTTCTCTTTTCTTCAGAATCAATTTCATATGTTTTGATTTATGCTCATTGCCTCTTGTCCTGTCACTGTGTACCACTGAGAATAGTCTGGCTCTGTCTTCTTCGTTCCCTCCCATCGTGTATTTATACACATGGATAAGATCCTCCTGCGACTTCTCATTTTCACGCTGCTCTGTCCCAGCTCTCTCAGCTTCTCCTCATATAGCAGATGCTCCAGTCCCTTAATCACCTCAGTAGTCCTTCCCTAGATTCTCCACAGTATGTCCTTATCTCTCTTGTACTGGGTAGCCCCAAATTGGATACAATACTCATGTGTCTCACCAGGGCTGGGTAGAGGCAAAGACTCTTGGTCTGCTGGCAATGCTCTCAGAATCACAGAATGTTATGAATTTGAAGGGACCTCTGGAAATAACCTAGTCCAACTCCCCTGCTAAAGCAGGTGTGCCTAGAGCAGGTTGCACAAGAACATGTTCAAGCAGGTTTTGAATATCTCCAGAGAAGGAAACTCCACAACCTCTCTGGGTATCCTATTCCAGTGCTCTGTCACTCCTCCTTATGCAGTTGTTGGCCTTCTGGTTGTCGGCTTTTTTTCCTGCAAGGGCACAGTATTGGCTCATGGTTAACTTCTTGTCCACCAGGACCACCAGATTCTCTTCTGCAAAGCAGCTCTCCTGTGTGTGGGCCCACAGCACATATTGATGCACGGTTTTTCCTCCTGAGATGCAGAACTTTTCACTTCCCTTTTTTGAACTCTATAAGGTTCCCATTTGTCCATTTGAAGGTCCCTCTGAATATCATCACAACCATATTGTCTATCAATCAACCACTCCTCCCAGCTTTTTGCCCTCTGCAGACTTGCCGGCAACGTACTTGGTCCCATCATCCAGGTAATTAATGAAGATGTTAAACAGTATCAGAATCAGTATTGCCCTCTGGGACACAATGTTGGTGACAGGCCTCCAGCTGAACTTCATGCCAGTGATCTTTGAACCAGGTAGTTCAGCCAGTTTTCAGTCCAAGTCCTTGGCTTCTCTGCTGTCCAGAAAGGTCTATAACTTTATAGGTTATGCTAATATTAATATGCACCATAACTTGCTCTAATTTATCAGTGCTAAACAGTAAAACAATTTGCCTGATAGCAACCATATAGAGTCTGCTCTGACAAAGCATACATGCCCAGAAGTCAAACGTCCAGAGTAAGCCAAGGGGATGAAAGAAATTATTGACTGGCTATGGCTTCCACCTACCTCAAATCATGTTGTCACCCACAGCCATTCCAAGACATAATTCTTTCTCAATTACAATCAAGGAGCCAAAATCAGAGGGCGCATTGTAGAAAGAAATCTAACAGCAAGAAAGATCATCTCATGGTTACAGAAAGGGGACTGTTGTGCTGAGATGGGATGTTAATCGTATTGCTAATCCAGCACAAATACATTTACTGTTACTTGTAGCAAGGCAATCTCCGATTTAACATAGTAGTAGGCAAAGTTGGCCAGCAATTTGCTGAGCAATAAATTCAACAGAATTAGAAATCATATGCTCTAAATCTAGACTTTTGAGATTTCCAAGTTTGAACCAATCACTTAACACTCCCTGTAAGTATATGGAGAGGAATAAATACTATCTTGGGTTAATTCATCTCAACTTAAAATAGATGTTTAAGGTAAATAAGCTGAATCAATTTCTGCATATGCCTTTTTCTGTCAGTGATTCTAAAAAGATCTTAGTGTGACTATGTCAGACTTAGATGTCCAACTCTTGAATTCCTAAAGGTAGAAATAATGGAGTCCACATTCTGGAAATGTTATGGATGAGAAAGACAGAGGATTTGGAAGCAGTGCGTCTGTACAAATCCATAGAGAAGAAGGGATAAAGGGAATGAATGGGTTATGTATGGATCTGAGTGATCAGGAGTGTGATAATGAAGTTGATAGTGACAGAAGAAAAAGAGGAGGGGTGAAAGCAGTGTCAGGGCAGGACAGTAGATTACACACAGCCATGTAAATCTGAAATTGGCAGCAATCTAATGAGGAGATGTCAGAATTCCGTGTCACCTTGCTAAAGTGGAGGAAGGCAAACCCAGAGTAAGGATTTAGGTCAAGATCTAGGAGTCACAGTCATTAAGCATGTGAGTGGATAAAAACACTTTAAAAGCTACATATAAAATGTGATAATGAAAAATGCATTAACTTAATCAAGATCATCAGAGACAAATCATTCCCTTTTCATGTATTTAACTGATCCATGTGAATAAAAAATGATTGAAAAGAAAAATTAAAAGGTAGACTAAGGACAGCAAAAAGACGTTCATATTCTACATAGATTTCAAATTACCCAGCCAACCTTTGATGATAGTGTTTAAGAAACCTAAAATGCAAGTGTGGAAGTTGCAATGGACAACACAAATGTAGGAAGTATTTGTTTCTGGAAAAAATGCCCCAAATGCATTTAGCAGTGTTACAGAGTCTTTCCAGGAATTAATATTTAGAAGTGAAAAGGTGAATCTGTTATTCATGGTTTTTATGACTCGCAAGAGGTTTTGCTTACTTTCTGTCATGATTTATAGCTGGGCTGGTTATTAAATGGATGACAGATGCTCTTTTTTAACACCCTCCCTTCCCAAAGTTGGGGGGGGAGGGGGGCAGGAAGAGAAAAGGAAAATAGATTTATGGTTTGGAAAATTTCAAACAACTTTGATCTAACTGCATTAATAATTTATAATAATAATAGGAAAAATAATAAAGAAATATATACAAATGTGTACAAACCCAATATCGAGCTCCCCCACCCCACCCCACTGATGATGAATACGTCACCCGGATGCTGCGGGGCATGCCCTGGAAGAGTCCTGGACTGTACTCAGCAGCAGGCAGGAGCTGGATTCAGGAATGCACGGATTGGGATCAAAGGCAGAAGAATTGGACAGAGTCCTCCTCCTTGGAAGCCAGCCATAGAAGAAGAGAGAATGACCCTCGTGATCCCTCAGCTTTATATTATGACGCATATGGGATGGGATACTCCCTTTGGTCAGTTTTGGGTCACCTGTCCGACCTGTTCCTCCCCACTGCAGGGTCACAGGTGTGACCACTTCTCTGCTCTTCCCCTTCTGGTGCATAAGAAAGTTAGCAGAAGCAAGCATCGACCTTGGTCTCCATAGGAATAGCTGTAAGCAAGAGCCTTTCTGCGTGCCATTCATACTGATGTTCCAGTGCTAACTACAAACGTTGAGCCTTATCACTGCTAGAAGCAGCTACTGTCTGTAAAAACATGCAGTTATTTTCAGAGAGTGCAGCTTCTCAGAAGAGACGTAACTAAAATCTAAAGTTACTGAAAGAAAATTGGTTCTGTCCTACCCCAAACCAGGACATTCCACCCCTTACTCCGTACCATTTGTGTTAATGCTCATGTCCCTACTGCTTTTTGTCCGTGAAAGACAAACACCTAGACTAATACCAACACAGGCCGCATTTGCTCCTCTGTCTGCTCTCAACATCAGCATCCCCATGACGCTGATATTCATGTCTTGTGGACAGTGGGTTCTTTGTGAATTTGTTCAAACCTCCTTTCTCCTAAGGATTATGCCTACCCACGAAGCAATGTTCAACTCTGGATGGTCCCAGTCTCACTACTCCTGGATTTTTGACTTGTTTCTGTGTTATTTTAGTCTCCCTTTGGGTCTTAATTTTGCTCCTTCTGTTTCTCTTCTATCCCAAACAAATAATGTGTTGGTTTGACATTAAGCGTATTCTGGGGAAGTTATCCTAGAGTCTTGAAAATATTCTTGGTTTAGGATGATATTTTATGTTTTTACCAGTTCTTTGGATTGGGATTCAGAGGAGCTGCTCTATCTGTGGGACCACTACTTTAAGGAGAGCAAGAGAATCAA
Organism: Steatornis caripensis; assembly: GCA_013398225.1. Lineage (NCBI taxonomy): Eukaryota > Metazoa > Chordata > Aves > Caprimulgiformes > Steatornithidae > Steatornis > Steatornis caripensis. The sequence continues at coordinate 593,614 of VZSC01008111.1, read as the reverse complement.
CTATAAGGAAGTTATATGTAAACTGCTTTGCATGAATGTGGAAAAAGGCCAGAGGGGAAAGAGTACTGATATATTTTGCATTATATTATCCATTTAAAAAATAATCACTGTAAGCATTTATCAATATAAACAATGGGATTGTCTAAAAAGACTACTCAGGTTTAAGGTAACACAGTATATATCACTCTGTTAATGAAGACCTGTTTATCAAATTTGATATTCTGTATTCAATGTAGCAAATACTGTAGACTCCAGAGAAAATGACCAGTGCACTGATTCATGCCGTACTGCACCTCAAGTAGAGAATTATGTTGTTGGTTTTGAGTGTAACTTTATTATAACTGAAAATTCAAAGCATTGCTTGTATATCCTACTTATTTGCTGATTTCACTACAAAGTGTTTATTACTCTTTGAGGATTTTTTTTCCATCATGGGAAAGAAGATGCCCAAAGGGTTGAAGAGAATGAGTATACATATGTAGAACTTAGAAACATTCTATCTCATTAAGCTATGAAAATTGTCAGTGCAGCCCAGGAATGAAAGAATATGACATTGCTAGTCTTATTTACACAGATGATTAGAAAGAGATAAAGTAGCTGACCCAGACAGCTAATAAATACAGCATTAAAACCACAGCATTTTCTGCCTTATTTTTTCTGACCTATTTTTCTTTCCCATAATTGTCTTAGAGTTATATCTTGAGTTCATGTATTGGTTGCATCCATTATTCTGACTTCAGTATCTCCTACTTATTTGTTAAATTTAGTAAGAATTAGTTTGATTAGATTTGATTTAATTCCTCTTGGGAGCCCTGAAGGACTGAGAAAGATAAGCAAATCCTACAAGTAGGATCTACACATGTTCTATATCTCATTAAGAAATGAAAAGTGCTGGGTTAAGGGAAGAAAAGAGAAAAAGGGTTATTCCTGTTTACACTGTTATTTCAAAAGCCAGGGCATTATTCTCTACATCATTAAATTGGTTTCATTTTGGTTTAACTCTTTAAATGTAACTAAACTCAACAAACTTCTGAGTTCATACAAACCAAGGTAATTGGATGCTTCTCAGTATATAAGATTCACACTATAAATGAAATTTCAAATAATGGTTGTATAAGCTCTAGTCACTTTTTTTCTATAATTCAGTTTTTTCACATTAATTGGCCATAATAAGAGTGCCTCACTAATGTGCATTTCAGATCTGGATCTTCAAAATACTAAGAACTTGCCTTAAAAAAGCCTATACCTTAATTTAAGGAACAGAGAAGTTATTCTGACTGTTAACAAAAAAGTAGTATTTGGCCCTCTGTCCACTTACTAAAGTTAGCTGTACTTCTTGCAAGCAGTAAAGCAGAAAAAAATTAATTCAAAACAGTAAGTCTTTTTTTTTTTTTGCTACCATTTTCAGATTGGACTGTCTGATTTATTAGATTTTCTATGCATTCTCTGTGCAAAGTTGACCACTTCCACATTGTGCGTCGTGCTACCTCTTCTAAAACTTACAAAGCCTCCTTCTCTCAATGTATTCATGTTTCTGTTGCATTTTGTTAAAAGGAGTTTTAATTATATTTGCCCTTGAGAAAGATTAAGATACATTCTTTTCACCACTACAATTTTTTCCTTCTTTTTTTCCCCTCCCCCCAAGCTTTTTCTACTTTCCCATATCCACATGATTACCTGGATAAACACATTGATGCATACAGCAAGGACATGAAGATTGGGGGAAGCCTTGGCTGCAGTGGCTGTGAGATGGTAGAGTTCAGGATCCTGTGTGGAAGTAGCAGGGCAACAAATAGAATTACAAACCTGGACATCAGAAGAGCTGATTTTGGCCTCTTCAAAGACCTACTTGAAGGAATTCCATGGGTTAGGGCTCTGGAAAGTAAGGCGGTCCAAGATCTCCTGTTATTCAAGTACCACCTCCTTCAAGCTCAAGATCAATGCATCCCCATGAGTAAGAAATTAAGCAAAGGAAGCAGGAGACCTGCAGGGGTGAACAAGGAGCTTGTAGAAAAACTCAAAGGGAAGAAGGAAGTTTACAGAATGCGGAAAAAGAGACTGACCACTTGGGAGGAATACAGGAATATTGTCATAGCATGCAGGGATCCAATGGGGAAGGCTAAGGCCCACTTGGAATTAAATCTGCCAAGAGATGTCAAAGGCAACAGAAAGGGCTTCGTCAAGTACATCAGTAGCAAAAGGAGGAGTAGGGAAAATGTGGGCCCACTGCTGAATGAGGCGGGCAGCCTGGTGACTGAGGGTAAAGAGGAGGTGGAGTTACAGAATGCCTTCTTTCCTTCAGTCTTTACTACTAAGACCAGCCCTCAGGAACCACAAATCCCGGAGGTAAGACAGAAAGTCTGCAGAAATTAAGAACTTCCCTTGGTCGATGAGGATTGGGTTAGAGATCATTTAGACAAACAGGTCACCCACAAATCCATGGGCCCTGACAGTATGCACCCACGAGTACTGAGGGAGCTGGTAGATGTTATTGCTTTGGAAGGTCATGGATAACAGGAGAGGTGCCTGAGGATTGGAGGAAAGCCAATGCCACTCCAGTCTTCAAAAAGGGCAAGAAGGAGGACCCGGGAAACTACAGGCCAGTCAGTCTCACTTCCACCCCTGGAAAGGTGATGGAACAGATCATACTGGAAGTCATCTCAAAGCACATGGAAGAGAAGAAGACTATCAGGAGTAGTCAACACTGATTCACCAAGGGGAAATCCTGCTTGACCAATCTCGTAGCCTTCTATGATGGCATGACTGGCTGGGTGGACAAGGGGAGAGCAGAGGATGTTGTCTACCTTGACTTCAGCAAGGCTTTTGACACCCACAAGATCCTCATAGGTAAGCTTAGGAAGTGTGGCTGAACGGCATTGCTCAGTGGGTTGTGATCAGTGGCGCACAGTCTGGGTGGAGGCCTGTGACCAGCGATGTTCCCCAGGGGTCAGTACTGGGTCCAGCCCTGTTCAACGTATTCATCGACAGCCTGGATGAAGGGACAGAGTGTACCCTCAGCAAGTTTGCTGACGATACAAAGCTGCGGGGAGCAGCCGACTCACTGGAAGGCTGTGCTGCCATTCAGCATGACCTGGACAGGCTGGAGAGTTGGGCGGAGAGGAACCTGATGAAGCTCAACAAGGGCAAGTGTAGGGTCCTGCACCTGAAGAGGAATAACCCCATGCACCAGTACACATTGGGGGCTGACCTGCTGGAGAGCAGCTCTGCAGAGAAGGACATGGGAGTGCTGGTGGACAACAGGCTCACCATGAGCCAGCAATGTGTCCTTGTGACCAGGAAGGCCAATGGTATCCTGGGGTGCATTGAGTGTGGCCAACAGGTCGAGGGAGGTGATCCTCCCCCTCTACTCTGCCCTGGTGAGGCCACATCTGGAGTCCTGTGTCCAATTCTGGGCTCCCCAGTACAAGAGAGACAGGGAACTACTGGAGAGAGTCCAGCGGAGGGCCACAAAGTTGATTAGGGGTCTGGAGCATCTCTCCTATGAGGAAAGGCTGAGAGACCTGTGTCTGTTTAGCCAGGATAAGAGCCAGACTCTTTTCAGTGGTGCTTAGCAACAGGACAAGGGGCAACGAGCACAAACTGGAGCACAGGCAGTTCCACCTGAACATGAGGATGAACTCCTTTACTGTGAGGGTGATGGCACACTGGAACAGGCTGCCCAAGGAGGTCGTGGAGTCTCCTTTGGAGATATTCAAAACCTGCCTGGACACATTCCTATGTAACCTGCTCTAGGAGCAGCTGCTTTAGCAGGAGTGCTGGACTAGATGATCTCCAGTGGACCCTTCCAAGCCCTACCATTCTGTGATTCTGTGACATATTCCCTTCAACAATTTTTCCTGATTAGAGTACAAGTATTTTATCTTCCTTGCTGATTAAAATAAAATTTCTATAATACATTAACTTTGAAATGTTTGGGAGTCACTTAGATGCTTATTCAGATATAGGATTTGTTTCTAAAAGGCCTCTACCTCACTGAACATAGGTGAGGACCTTTCTTGAGCAAGGACTGTCAAAACTGCTACTGTAGTACCCTGGAGATCATAAGGACTTTTCCTTCCACGCACAGGGGCAGAGGTACACAAGGCCACACTGCATCTTCTGAACAACGGCTGCAGTTCTATGAACACAGAAAGGCCAGATACAGCAATTTTTAAAATTTATTTCTGATTGAAACTAAGGTTCTCATGTAATCTCTTGATAAAAGCAGCTTTACTTATTGGGAAAGTCATCATTACTTGTTGTGAAAGTGGACATAAAAACCCAAAAGTTGGTAATTCTTGGTTTTGCATCCTACTCCATCCTTCCTCAGTGTGGGACTTACTGGTTATAATGTTGTCACCTTATGAATGCTTTATTCAGTAATACACTGAAGGCTTACAGAAGCATAAATTGAAAATTTCTTCAAAGCAAACCCGGCCCCTGGAGCCAAGTCTAAATATCACAACAGAATAATGAGGATTTTTGCAGAGGACTGGAGAAACATCACCACTCAATGCCACCACTTCAGAGACTGGTCAGAGGAGATTAGACTGAGAAAGGTGCTAAGGCAAGTGTCTAATGAAATACAGAGTCTAACTGTGGTCAATGGAATAATTCAGGAACTTAAAATTAGAAACTTGTCTCAGTGCATATTCAAAAAGATGACAGGACCTTGTACTTTAGGAACAGCAAAGACAGTAGCTTCCACGATTTCAAAGTACTCCCTACAGAGATGTTGGAAAAGCCACAAAGCCAGTGTTTCGAATCTTGGCCCTGACTCCATTCCCACAGATGCCACACGTCTCAGACCTTCCAAGCCACCTTGATGATTATCTGTGCTGTGAGTTCATAGAAGAGAGCTGGGATCAGCACAGGGCAGCAGCCAGGCATTCCTCACACCCTGGTGGCCAGGGGCAGGATTTGCCCCTTAATTAGAAGATGATACTTGTCCAGATGACGTTTTTTGCTGAGACATATTGAGACATGCTAACTTCTGCTTTTTACAGTTACTGTGAGGCAGCATGTTTGTTAAGAACAAACGAATAAAAGATGGATAGGGGCACGCTATTAAAAACTAACCACATGTCTGCACTTTATGATTATTACAATGTTTGAGATCTAATTTAGTGAAGATTATCTTTGCTTGACTAAGAAAGGAGATCATTAAATTGGGTTTGTTTTGAAAAATGCACTGCCTTGTTTATTTTTTGATTTGAGTGTCTATAGGAATTTGCATTCCATTGTCCTTACTACTGTCTGACATGTAGCATAATATGATCCTATCCCTTTAGCTTTGTTCCATTTCCTTTCATACTACCTCTTAATTATCCCTTTTGTACCTCTAGTCTGTGGTCTCTGAGTCTCTAATACATGGCTGTGCCAATTCCACCACCCCCAAGGCTTGTCAGGTTAAAGATTAATGAGTAGACTTTACCCAGAGGCTTTACAAAGGTTAAACATAATTACAAATGGGTATTTTATGCAATGCTGAATATGTGAAAGCTGCTCAAAAAAAAAAGAAAAAAGTAATGAAACTTATGGGATTTAAGTCAACCATTTAGATCTTCTGGAAAAGAAGCAAAATTAGCATAAAAACAAACAAGTTAGGAAGTTCTACCCTTTGTTACAAAGATGGTGATAAAAACAAAAACACCATATGGTGGAAATTAGACTGCGTCTCGAGCTTGCAACATCACTGCCTCCTAATTCTCCTTTTGAGTTTGCTAAAATGTGTTGCACTAGGAAGATGGAAAGACAAAAAGGTCTAAAATTGTTGGTAAATTTTCAGTTTAATAAATTCTCATGTTTGACCCTTTGTTAATGAAAAATAACACTTTTCCTGTAGGGAAAACATTGCCTCTGAGGACATTGTTACCTTAAAAATTGCTTAACCTAGCTGCCTGATGAGAAAGCTATGTTGGCTAATTTTCTTTATTTTTTTTCTCAACCTACAGAAATACCTTATAATGCAAACTCAGTATCTGGGGCAAGATTTTCATAAGCACAAGGCTAAAGTTAGGTTCATAAAACCATGATATCATACTAAGGAAATAGTCTGACTTGCAGAGGTGCTGAACTCCACCAAATCCCATTAAAGTTAATGGAAACAACTTTGGAGTCTATCTTCAGGCACTTTACTTCTTTGATTCCGTGGTTCTAAATCTTTCAGTATAGCTGATAAATGAATATTTAAAAAAAAAAAAATCCCACATCAACAACAAAACCCCTCTTTCTTTTATATTGTATTATCAGTGTTCAAATAATGAGCTAAAACTCTCAGACATGTCCAAGAAATTTGGATACCTCAGGATTTACTTCTACCTTCAGATCGTAAGAACATGTTTTCAGAGGTGCTTTGTTTCTTTGCTTTCAGTTAAACTCAGTGGTGACTGCAGCTCTATAGAAACACTGAAAAATTTTGTACTACTTTTTTCAAAGCCTTACTAGGAAAAGGAAACATCCAGATTGCCCAAGAAGCATTTTGCGTACAAAGTGGTACCATTTAGTAGTGACACCACTCTTCAAGACTAAGAGAATAACAAAGTGAAACATGAAACTATTAAAGTCCTAGAATTGTCTCTGAAACAACCTAAGCCCAGATGTTTTGTATGTTTATTTGAATTTCTCAGTAAAGCATTTACAACATTAGTGCTCTAGTTTCTTCTGCCATTTTCATTGTTTGAAAACCTGAGAGTAATATCTGTCTAGTCTTTTGTAGTCATACATTATTTCAACCTTTTTAGCAAGAAGTATTTGAACTGATAAAATTTAAAATGTTGCATTTAACCATTAAGAAACTTTGGTTCTTATTTAAAACACAAGATGAATTGGTGGATTTGATTGCAATCCTGGTTATTACATGTACAACACAATTTAGTGTTACATGGTTAGTGACCAGCCCCTTAAATGAGTATTAGATACATATTATAAAAACAGTAAAACAATCCTTGGATTAGTAAACAATGAAATATAATTTATAAGAATTAACTTGTGGCTTTTATGCGGTTTTACAGCTGTTTCTGGCAAATATTTAGTTTATGAAATGGGAATGTCAGAATTTGGCATAAAGCTCAGATACTAATTTTTACCATGAGTGAATTACTGTAATTCAAAGCAAACATTACTGCTTACAGTTTAAAATTCTCATTTCACGAATTGTTTTTTCTATTCAGTAATAATATACTTTTATAGCTGTTCACAAAACAAATGTAACATCATTTTTTTTTTGAGAAAGAAGCAGACACTGAGAACCAAAAGGAAAGTAAAACTACTCAGGTACCTCCACAGGAAAGCAGTGTTTTTCACTACAAAACTTGTCCTAAAAGTGGGACAAGTTTAAGGTTTTGATCTGAGAGGGTTGAAACCCTGCATGATGTGTATGTCCAAGGCTATAGGGTATTTTGCATAAATAACTAGTTTCTAGCTCTCTTGTAGACAAAGTTGAGTTACTATGAAAGCAAGGAAGCAATGCTCCGAAGGCAAAAATAAAGAGAAATGTTAAGAAAGACTCTGACTAAGTCTTATAGCCAGAGTGCTTAACTCTGAGGAGAATTAATTTTTAAGTTTTTGATTTATTGTAGTTTTTTGACGAAATTATTGCTCAGCATAAAAGAAATTATAGTTTTGGGAGCAGAACACACCATCCTATCGGTAAGAGGGAATCAAGTTCCTTTTTGCAGCATAACCAGAATCCCTTGATTTTTTTTCTATTGGACTTAGAACTAACTTTTTTTTAATAAAAATATTTATTTCTTTTCATAGCCATTAATAGGAACTCCTAACAGTATCTGTCTTGCCACTAGCAGGCAAGGACCTCTATGACGAGATTATGAACATTGTTTCTTGTAGTGCACCAAATAAAGATTACTCCCACTGCTTTGGAGATGAGGGAGAGACTAGAAGAAAAAGAAAAAAGTAAAAAAAATCCAGTGTTGGCTACTGATTCATTCTGCTTTTCTTTCAAAGGCTATTTTGAGATTACAAAGATGTCACTTAGTTCCCATCAGTAAAAATGCAGCATAATTCTTTCGCCCTCCACCTGCAGAGCTAAACCTCAGTCGCACAAGTAGGTCCATGTTGGCTTTGATGAAGCAACTCATACGTTTGATACACACACAGACATATATTCATATACACTTATGTAATTATAAATGTGCATAACAATTTATGGGACAGTCACCTCATTTTATGTCTGACCTGCTTTAATTTTGTTAAACAGTGCTAAAAATTCTTGTCCCCCTGCCAGGCTGCCACACTTTTAAGTCTGTATGAAGCTTCTAGAAAGGAAAATAAACCTATGTGCAATCTTTTGCATTCATGGGCTTCTTCTGTTGTTTAATTTGCTTCCATCCAAGCTAGAAGTAGACTGGTAGACCAGTTAACAGTATGGGAACATAGACTTTTATATAGATTAGTTTTCATGAGAGTAAAGCATGGCACAGCCTGGGCACTGGTGCAAGGGAGCAGAGCAGAAACGTATATCACATCCTTATACTGTGGAGAAATTGCACATCTGCTGCCTTTGGTGTGCATGAGAGGCAGGTTTGAGCAGCCAACTGTGTTCTCCACTCCAGGTTATGAATGCAAAGTCTAGAAAGTGGAAAAGGTTTAACTCTTAAGCAACACACTGACAAATATTTTGAGAAAATGTGGAAAGAAAGAGTATAACATAATACTTCAAGGGGAACAATCAAAATTACTGACAAAGCAATTTCAATTTATGACTCTGCCTTCTGTCACTGTCTTAGGGCACCTCTGCATCACAGTCTACACCTGGGTATCTACAGATCCATTGCAATGTTACACTTTTACAACAGCATGTATGAACATTAAAGGTATGATTGCAAGCCAGTAGTATGGACTGCAAAGGATTCATGACATTGTGGGTCTGCTACATTTCCTTTAAAGTGCTCTCTTTTGAATTGGTGGTTTATACAGCTAAATTTTTTATCTCAATGTCTTGGATAGCTCCAATCAAGTGACATAGAAAACAAAAGATAGATTATTTTATTAAATTATAAACCTATTTAACATATACTAAATTTGCTCTAGTTTTCAGCTGGCTATAACGCAAGAACAGTGAAAGAGACCAGATGGGTCTACTACTACTGCAAAAAAAAAAAAAAATTGAAGCCTTTCTTCATCTGAATCTTATGGAAGTCTGTCATTTGGTGACTTGAATTTCATTAAAATTGTCCCAATAGGAAACATGTGGAAGTGTCCTCAAGCCTTGGATCTAGGAGCTATCACTGCACTCATATGTGCATCCATCAGCAAGTAATTTGGGCTGGACAAAATCATAGACTTTGAAGAACAGTAAAAGCAATGTAATAAGTACTACTCCTTTTTAACTCTATAACGTTGTTTTATTCAAGTTGTATTCTAGCAAGCCTGATGGTTAATGATACCCTCCATTAATATAATTACATCTACCACTTTCTTCTAGCTTTTAAGTCTTTTTTTTTCTACAAAAAAATCTTTGCTCTTCACTAGAAATATACATATGGAAAAAATTATAGCTATTCTCTGTGCCAAAAACATGAAGAGAATTTGAGTATATTTGAGGCTAGATTGATTTCCCAAACACAAAAATGTAGACATAATATTCCTGTATTTAATGAACACCGCATTTGCAGCACCAGAAAAACAGAAAATACGCATCATGCGACCATTGACCATGGTGATATAGTCGCTGTGTTTAGCCTGAATGATCAAGGTTTGAAAACTTGGGCAGCAAAGCTGAAGAAAGCTAATATGTTGGTACTGCTATTGAATATATATGAACTATCAGAGAAATTGAAACCACAAGAACAACAAAATGGGTTAAACCAAATACCCAACAGTTAATCTCCAACAATGACCAGCAACAGATGACAATAGAAAGGACTAAAATACATCAAGCATACAGTGCATTCATCTCTGCAGAGCTAAGCAAAGCTAACAGCAGAGGGATTGTTTTTAAGCACATCCTGGCCACAGATGGAGAGAAGGGAACATGTTTGCTGGAAAATGCATTGCTGTGAAGCTTTGGACAAGCTTTGCTGCTATGGAAGGCACAGAGAAAATGAATGTCCAACAATCACCAGTGGCTGATGACCCTCAGCCAGCAGTGCAAGTGAAAAACAACAGTGGCACAGATCAGAGCACAAGGGGAATGAATCACCTGCAGCAGTGATTCTGCACAGCATGCTATGGTTGGGTTGGATAAATATTTTGCACAGTAAGTACAGCATTTACTCTTTCATGTGCTTTATCCAAAACACATTGACCTCAGCCAAGCAAGAGGACATGTGCATGGGTGCTGACGTGGCCCCCACAGTAGGTGTAGAAGTGCCCACCTGTAAAAGACTGGCAGCTTCTGATGATTGGGTCTTCTCAACCAGTGGACAGTCATCAAACAAAAGCAGCTCTGTCTTGGTTTAGGCCCAGCCAGTGACAAAGAACCACATGGCCGCTTGCTCACTCCTCTCGCCTGGTGGAATGGGGAGAAGAAAATACAAAGAAAATCTGGTGGGTCGAGACAAGGACAGGGAAGGTTCGCTCACCAATTATGGTCACGGGCAAAAAACAGACACAGCTCAGGGAAAAATTAAATTTAATTTGTCACTAATTAAAATAGAGTAGGATAAGGAAATACGAAAGTCAGCTCTTAAAAACAAACCCCTTCCCCCACGCCCCCTCACTCTTTTCTGGGCTTGAGTCCCCTCGATCCCGATGTCTCTCCGTCCTCCCGCTCAGCGGCGCAGGGGGACAGGGATGGGGAGGTGCAGTCATTTCACCAGAGATTGTCTCTGCCGCTCCTTCCCCCTCAGGCGGGGAGGGCTCCTCACACGCTTCCCCTGCTCCAGTGCGGGGTCCCTCCAACGGCAGACAGTACCTCAAGAACTCCTCCAACGTGAGACCTTCTGACGTGGTGCAGTCCCTCAGGAACCCACCAACCCTGCACAGGCTGCCCACACAGTCACGGTCTGCTTCGGGAGCACGCACTTCCCCCGTCGTGGGGTCCTCCACAGGCTGCAGGTCCATCTCTGCTCCTCTGTGGTCCTTCACGGGCTGCTCCACCGCGATCCTCCATGGGCTGCAGGGGCACAGCCTGCCCTCCCGCCATGGGCTGCAAGGGAATCTCCGCTTCGGCCACCTCCTCCTCCTCCTTCCTCACTGACTCCTGGTATCTGCATAGGAGTTTCTCTCACATCCCCCTCCTCCCTCTGCTGCAGGTCTTTCAGCAGTTTCTTTGTCCCTTTCTTAAATATGTTATTGCAGAGGCGCATCTATCGTTACTAATTGGCCCAGCCTCAGATCGAGGCAGGTCCAACTTGGAGCCGCGGGACCTTCAAGCAGCTTCTTACAGCACCAAGCCTTGTAGCCCCGTCCCTGCTACCAAAGCCCCACCACACAGACCCAACACAGGCACCATCACGAAGAAGTGTGAGGCTTGTGTATCTCATCTTTTTCTCAACTTCTGTATTGTTGCTGTGTTTCTAATCCCAACTTGTAAAAACATGTAAATACTTTCCTATGCCACAGTCAGATCAAATCACTATTTTGTTCAGGGAATGTTATGTTGTTTCCTTTTGGTTTTTAAAACAGAGTAACATGCCCAGATACAGACGATCTAATGAGCTCTAGTGTTTTAGTTTTCCATCATTACCTCCAAGTCAAGACCATTTTCTGAAAGCATACTAGTCTCAACTGAAAATGTGGAATTCCACAAAATAGTCCACAAGATTATTCCAGTATGGATAATCTTTGATGATATTTACTTAACATACCAAATACAGGTCAAAAGTTCATAATGAGAAAGAGACCTTACTCCAAATCATATTTTGGGCAGCAGAACATTGCATACTTCAGGCTGCATTGTGGATTTGCATAAACTTCCCCTGAAAGCCATGTATCGACCAATTGATATTTTCAGCAGCTGCTAATTAGCACTATTCCAGACTGGACTGCATTATTAGTCAGTACTGCAGCACAATTCAGTACAGCCCATTTGTGCGAAAGAAATGTGTTCTAAATACAAGTGCAGATGCTGCCTGGCAAAAATTTTCAAAGTATTTGAACATCAGTGTACCCATGACAAATAAAGCCAGGTGAAGATCTGTGCTGTTTATAGCTGCAATATATAAAGGTCAAGGAGGACCATGAGTCTTAGAGAAACCAGTTTGCTCATAACTGGACAAATACTTCTCAAGGCAGGTGTTTTAGACAGACAATAAAACTCTCTGAGCGTGACCCCATCTCTCAATGCAATAATAAGTTTGAGAACACTGCCCCAACTTCTGTCTCAGTATATCCCGAGGTGACTGGTACATCTTACCTTGCTAGCATGTGTGAAGCTTTTCAAATCTGCTAATGACTATTACTGTCATAATCTGGAGGGCAAGAACTTTCTGCCAGACACTCACATAAATCTGTCTTTATTTTCAGGACCAAGAAAAGACTCTTTCATTAACAGCATCCTCCTGGAGGTTTTCAGCCCCGTAGGAGTACGCGCTCAGCACCCATATAGGCAGTGGCTGCTATGACTGTGAGCCTGTAAATCAACTCACAGATGTCCCAACAGAGCAATTGCCAATACCCTTGGTGCCTGAGTAAATGCATGTTAATACTTTCAAACTGTGAATTTACTCCTTTTTGCTGTGTTCAACTTTTATTTCAGAGATACATAAAGGCGACCACTGTCAAGAGTCTTTATAGATGAAGGAAGAGAAAATATCCCTGTTCCATCACACAGTTTCTGTATGTCACTACTGAGCCTTTCTATGTGGTCTCTTTTCTTAGCAAAATCCTGTCTTGAGTATCTCACTGGTATCTCTGGTAACACAATGTGAAAAACAGTGTCTGCTTCTATAATGCAATAAAATTGACCTATAGCCCAGTCTATTTCTGCTAGCTAAATATATGCTTTGACATATCCTTGCACTGTCCTCCTCTTTAATTAATAATGTTGCTGCCATGTATTATGAAAGTCACTCTTTTGCACACAGTGTTATTTTTCCAAATTAGGCATTTTATAAGTCCTTAAAGTTTCAGCCTTAAGAAATGCGTATTTTCAATAAAAAGTCCAATATATTTACATGCACAAGAGCTGAAAGATTTTTCATGCAAGTGGTTGTACTCTTAAGCTTTTATTATTTCTGCTTGAGCAGAAAGCAATAAATATGTCTTGAGACAAGGGAGAAAGTTAATAAAAAACTGTCCTTTCCTCTTTGTGCTAGACCCTGTTTTAAAACTGACTTGTCTTTCATGAACAAATTAATTGGATTAGCTCTGCTTCAGCCACAAAGGACAACGGTTTGTGTCACAAGCATATTTGTATAATGAACCATCACTGCACTTGTATACTAGGGGACTGATCCTGAAATCTTATTCAAGCAAGTATTATGACTAGCATTAACATTACAATTCAGTTTCTGTGTCACAAATAAGAAAAGAGATGCATGTTCTAACCTGCACGAATTTTAAAAAATCCCTGCACCAGTGAACTAATGATTGAAATAAAAAAGACTGGTGCAGTGAATGATGGTATGTATAGAATGGAGACTTACCCTCAATGACCCAGCTAGTCAGAGGACAGCTCTTCACTGTCAAAAGATATTAAAATGGTGCCCCTGGAAATATCGTCAATGAAAATTTCACTGTGGTTTGAGAAGATGTCAACGAAAGGAATAAAGCTTTTTAAAAAGAAATGTGACTACTTTTATTAGGTAGAAAGCAGACTGCATTTTCGAAAAATAGATACAAAATTATTTTTCTTTTGAAAAGAACACAATAGACATCTATTTATTCTTCACCATATTAATAGCAGCATTTTAAGCTGAGACTACTGCCCAGTCAGTTCTTACCCAAGGTGTTGTTTTGGTCTATATGTAAATGATTTTACCCATCTCATAATGGTATCTACTCCAAGCTCTATCCTTCTCAACTTTCATTGATTCTCACTCATGTTTTGTAAAAACAATTTCTGTGTTTTTCTGAATGCTTGCACAATACTTTAATTCAGAATGGGTCTCTGGCTGCTGCTATAACAAATAAATGAATAAGAACCAGAACAGAGAGACAAGAACCTAAGCTATGGTATTGAAATTGCTGTAGTTTATATATAAAAAAAAAAAAAAAGTTGTCTCCTTTTAAAATTACAGTGCTTTTTTGTTTCACTGTTGCTGGCTATACTACAACAAGTATTGATATTGAAAGACTTATAAATGCTTACTTTCCAGGATATTATTTTGTTATGTCCTACATGGACTATTTGCCACAGAACCTTATTTTATATTTTGCTTAAATGTTCAATAACCACAAAGCTTAATTAGAAACAATTGGAATTTTTCTTAATTGAAGTCCAAGTAAAATTGTTAAAAGGGGAATGACTTGTCCCTTAGCGGTCAATGAAAAACGACCTGTGAATTAGACCATAAGGACAAACGCCATTCTCTAAATGCACAGGTCCTCTAGCCATGGCCATCNAAAAAAAAAAAAAAAGTTGTCTCCTTTTAAAATTACAGTGCTTTTTTGTTTCACTGTTGCTGGCTATACTACAACAAGTATTGATATTGAAAGACTTATAAATGCTTACTTTCCAGGATATTATTTTGTTATGTCCTACATGGACTATTTGCCACAGAACCTTATTTTATATTTTGCTTAAATGTTCAATAACCACAATGCTTAATTAGAAACAATTGGAATTTTTCTTAATTGAAGTCCAAGTAAAATTGTTAAAAGGGGAATGACTTGTCCCTTAGCGGTCAATGAAAAACGACCTATGAATTAGACCATAAGGACAAACGCCATTCTCTAAATGCACAGGTCCTCTAGCCATGGCCATCTTTCTGTTGTCTGGGTGGTCAATTTCACAGTTGTTATTACTATCAATTACTGCTATTTTACCTTGTTCCATTACAGCAAGGGCTGTAGCTATTTCTTAAAATAAAACCATAGCTTCTCATTCTGGGCGTTGTGCAAACACCCACCAAGAGGTAATGAGGGTCCCAAGGAGCTTCCAGCTGCAGAGTAAGGAGGACTGTTTATCACTTCTCAGTGCATCCTGCAGTTACTGATTTGCAGCTGCTGTTGGATGAGAGGGAGGTTGTTACATTTACACCTGGCATGAATAACTGTTCACTGAGGGCATCACGTAATTGTAGACTTCTGCATCCAAAGAAACAGCTCCAGAGACGTTTGGGGTTGGGCCTGGAAGTTGGGGAATTCTTTAAAGAACCTATGTGGTAATAAACTGAGGTTTCACATACACTTGCTTGCACCGACTCTTTCTTTCTACTTCTTTCTTTCTGTATTGTTCATGAACAAAGTAATGGGCGATGAATTACTAGTATCTGTAATATAAGCCTTCCCACTTGCCGAAACTAGATACACCTTTCAGTTATGAGAGGCATAAATCCTTATTAACTATTAACTACTGTTACAGGTAGCATAGAATTATTCAAGCAATAAAAGAGTTTATTTTTTCCTTCGGTTAGTTGTAAATGAGTCTAGAGGGAACCCAGGAGTTCTCAGTTAAGCTCATTTCATATCTATAGCAATAGCTTTAAAACCTAATCCTGGATATGTTTATACATTTTTAATAGAACCCCGATTTTACATACAATATCCTCCAGTGGCTTCAGCTGCTGCAGTATCCTCCTGAACAGATTTTCACGTAATAGGCTCAGCAGGTTTAACATTTGATTATCTCTCCTCCAGTTCAATATCTTCTCTTTTCCCTTCGTTATACACCAACAAGGGAACTATATGCAGGTCCTCTGTGGAGGATGCCTCGTACGTGAACATGCAAGCAATGTGGAATCAATGTTCTGGTTGAATCCAGTATTCAAGGAATTTAATTGAATTATTGAAATTCAGGGTTGAACCCCTGGGACATCGATCCTGTATTGTCAGCTTCAAATCCGAGGCGCACTGGCTGCTTGATAACGTGTTCATAGGATTTGCAGTAGAAGCAGTGGTGAATCAAAGCCTGTGACAGTATAGCTAACTGACAGAAAACAGAGGGACTGATGCTGAATACATTTAAAAATAAATCAATACAGACTGGCCTGATTGAACAATTCTGGCAACACGTTGTGCTGTCATGGCTGCTGACTTACCAATTTAAGAGTAGGCTCAGGATTCATGGTAGCTGGAAAGCTGGAGAGGCCTGTCACTGGGGCGATGCATTTAACATCCAAGACAGAGAATATTTGCTCATCAGTTTTCTTTGCCAGAGGCTAGAGACTATTGTTGTGGCTGCCAAATGAAACAAAGGCAGATTAAAAGAGAAACAAAATGATAAAATAATACTTGGGAAAAGCTAAAAAAAAAATCCAAAGTAATGGCTTTCAATTAGATTGACATAAGTGTAAATATGTTGTTTATTTTCCTCATACATTAAAAGATCATTGAGAATTTTAGGCTGGGGTCAATACAAAAGGGAAAAAAAAAGAGAGAAAGAAGTTTAAAAACATTTCTGCAAAATAACACTCAGCCTTTACCACCTCTCCTAAGTGCTAAGTCATGTCCTTCCTCAAGTGGGATCTCTGGAAAAAGGAGCCAAAGTAGAGACAGCTGCAGAACCATTCTGCCCTGTTGCGTGTTGTTTCCTCCATTGTTCTCTCTCACCAGCCCACCTGCTTTGTTCAATTTATCATTGTCTGCTCCCATTGAAATGGGACCTGAGAACACTTGGCTGAGCTGGATTGAATGGTTGTCACTTCAACTTCTGCAAGAGAAGGGCAGCTTTATAGCCTTTCTGCAGCATTATTCCCTTTGCTGGGAATAGACGATAGACAGCTCTTTCTTCTAATACAGTGATGTGCTGAAGTCCTTCGCCTTTCTTCCTTCCTCAGCCTTTCTTCCTTCCTCAGCATGGCCAGTGTAAATCAGCATGAGTATCAACTCAAAGCCTTCAGGGCTGAGTCCTCCAAGGGACCCGGTACTCTCTGCTGCTGTGGAGTCAAGAGTTTCACTCCAGCTAAACCTCTGGTATGTGTACTTCTCTGTAGTCAGACTACTCATGGGCCTTAGTGCCTTGCTGTTATGTACAGGACCCTTGACTCCAGTTGGAGCCAAGGTCATCCAGCAGTGCACTGAATCATTGTGTTACAAAACTACAAATCATACACATCTACCCGAGGCTGAGCCTTGAAGGAATAGGGATGAAGTCAATGAGACCAAACTAAGTGCTTGGCACCTTTCACCTTCTTAAGAACAGGAGCAGACTGTTGAAATGTGGACTTACTGAGAATCATTCAGAAGTCTCACAAAATTTGCTACCTAGTTGGATATGATATTAAGGTACTCCATCCTTACATCTTAATTCTAAAATACGGAGTGTATAACAGAGCACTGGGACACTGGAATTGTGTTGCATTACCTCTTGGACACCCTGAAAAATCTAGACTTCTTCTGCAACAACTTTAACATAAAAGCAACAGTATTCATTGTTTCTGCATTTAATAACTTAGTCAAGTGTCACCTACCTGGTAGCCCACCGACACCTCTTTTTCTTACATTCTTGTTCCGCTTAAAAACATTGTCTTGACATCTGCAATCTAAATTAGGGGTAACAGCCAACATTGGATCAGTGTGTACCAACATTCTCAAAACAGAACAGCTGCTGGAGTCGAGTTGCAGAGGCTCTTGCATGGTGAATTTCAACTTAACTCCCAAAGCTGTGTGATAATGCATGCTTTTTTCTTCCCTCCATTTGATGTCCACTTTTCACTTAATCAAAAGTGTGTGTGGATGCTGTATAGCAAGACAGATAGAAAATTAATGTAAAACCAGAAGGAATTCTTAGCTCTGAGGTCTTTGTGTTGTAAGCCTCAAGCCAAAAGCCGAGTAGTTACTCTCTCTGCATTAGGATGTATCATCATGGAACATGAGAGTGGTCTCAGATCAGAGTCCCTCTCTCCACACTCCCAAAACTCCACATCATACAGATGTCTCTCTCCAGCCACGGATCTAGGAGATATCAAAATTCCAATTATTTTATAGCATGAATTGCCTTGTATTTGTTGAGAGGCTAGGGTCGTCACTGCTTTTCAAGTAACACTACAAGCAAGAGGATATTTTAAAATCCATTGACTTCAGTATGTATTTGCAAACGATTTTCCACATTTTTCATCCTTGTTTGTTTGTTTGTTTGTCTGCTTGATTCTAGCCCATTCATATTTTACTGCTGTGAATTCAAAATAACAAATTAATTTATTAGAAAAATGACACTCTGTAAGTGCTGACATAACAGAAGCAGAGCAGCAATGTTGAGAACATTTCAAAATAAATAATCAGTGCTATGTCAAGGGAGACTGAGCAGTCCTGGCAAATCGTTTGCTATGTTGGCAGCATTAGTGTTATGCCGATTTAAAAACAGACAGGAGTTTTGGTAGAAAGAGTTCAGAAAAGTCATCACAGGGGTAAAGCATTTAGTTTTCAGGACTCAGAGGGCATGTCTATATTAGTGTATAAAATGAGTCAAAGTGTTCATGAGGGGCCATAAGGGGAAGTGGCCAGGCAAAGCTGGCACGCCTGCAGCTAACCTCTCTTTCTCCGAATGCAATGCCTCATCTGTGTTGCACATTCTGCTCCAGTTAGTGCCTGGGCCCATGCTCTCCACCAAGCAACATGTCAGGGAACATGATAACTATGAAATTAGGTAAATTAGGTACACAAGGCAGACAAAGGACTTTGTGTCCTTCCTGTAATTCAAGGTGTCTTCTCTTATTCTGACACAGGTAAAGAAACTGAGAAACCCTCTCCAACACAAGCATTTCTGCAATTCTGAGGAAAAAGAGCTTCAGTTTCAAAATATTTGCGTTTAAGAAAATAAACAGCAACCCTCAAGTAATTCCTGTTTTCTCTTTCCACATGGCTCTCTGGAAGGTGGACGTTGTACTATTTTTTTTGGTCATAATGTTTATTTAATAACAGCTGCTAGTGACCCTCGCTCTCTTTTTTTTTTCCAATGAGGACAAGAGCTATAAAGCTCAGTGAAATTGACGGAAGCACTCCTGAAGACCTTAACAGGAAATGGATCCAACCCTCATGGTCTTTTGCTCCCCCTGCAGCATTTCTCTTTTTGTGTTCTTTCCTCTTTCCCTCTTTTGTTGTCATCCAGTTACCATCTTCATTAACATAAATAAAATACTAAGATATGATCAGTGCATTCAAGAAAAACCAGCAAAATACACACAGAAGCTAACAACTGTGAATTCAGAAAAATGAAATATGTTGACCTGTAAAAGTTACTTTGCCAAGAACTCAGTCACTTTCTATTTAGAAGAAACTTTGTTTTTGAAGAATGCATTAAAATGTTTCCTGCATACTTAGAATATTCTATGGTCTACATGGAACTCATTAATGTCATCCACATACAGGAATCCTGAGGGGGTCTCTAATACACCAGAAGAGTGCTGTAGATCTTCAGGGGGAAAAACAGCAGTCTGAGAAAATGCTTGGGACTGTGTTACAGCAACACACTGTTTATTTTCACAAATACAATTTCTTTTTTACACTCCAGGAGGGAAACAAGAGAAAGACAAAAGGAAAAAAAAATCTTTATTTTAAGTTGATTGGTCTCAAGTATTGGTAACTGCAAAGGAAAATGAACTCCCTTTCCTTCCTCTGTGCAGCAGCACAGAGGGAAATTACTTAGGAATGCGAATCATTTCTGTACTGCTTTTGCTGAAATGAGAGTGCTACTGCAGGGGAGTCCGTACCAAACAGAGCTATGTGGAATATCCAAAGTAAAATTTTAAACACCCGGGACACATACCATTGCAGCTCCTGGGACTGTAGAGGAATTGCAGTGTTCTCTGCTAAACCTACAATATCCACCAGCACTTCATCAGCACTAGGGCTAGGTTTTCAGCACTTCTGGATGTCAGGGAGAACTTCAGCATACTGCGTTGTGAGGCGCCTGTGTATTCAGTGTTTTAACTGGTTCGGTTGCATGCTCAGAAGAAACCATCTGGATTACCTTTGCTTACATATTGTCCACATTAGTATCGACAGAAAAATTCAAGTATTGGGCTTGAAGGCAGCTGCCAAAGAGAAAGCTCCAGAGTGTTTCCCAGCTGCCAGCCTTCTCTGCACATCCCACCCAGATCCAGACTCCTTGCTCAACTACCCGGCTGCTGCTCCTCAACACTGTGAGCAAACCTAGACTTAGGGGTTAGAAAGGAACAACGGCAAACTTTTCCCAGGTCCCCAGAGCCGAAAAATCTTTCCTCTCAAAGAAATAATACCAGGTCATGAAAGTAGTTTAGCGTCAGGGTTGCTGAAGTCATGGCTGCTCTGCAGAGGAAGGGGATCCAGGAGATTGGGTGGTGGCAGGGCAGGCAGGGGCAGTGTCCTCCCTGTCAAGGGCATGGTCCAGCAGTGTCGCAGCCAGGCCAGCAAGGCAGGGACATGGATAGACAGTCACACTGCAAGCTGACCCTCATCCCAGGCAGCCAGCCCCCTAGACAGGGAGTGATGCCCATGGGGCCCTGACAATTAACATAGGTAAATAGATCAATATAGATAGATACTTATATATAAGCATACATTCATATGTGTCACTGATATGCACATAGTAAACTCAAGTGGCTATTGAATAATTTCTTCAGCATTTTTTCCTTTCTATTCTTAGTCTTTTGCTAGTTTCAGTTTCATTGTTGCACATTGTTTGCAGATTCATTCAGATAAATACTAGTTTGATTTCAACAGATAGAGTGTATTTGCATAAGCACAATGTAGGTCTTTTTAAAATTCGGATCTTGGTCTTTTCTGCCATCGTTTTCCCAGCTCCAACACAAGGTCTCTTGCTTTGCAACGCTTCTGTGTCACTGACTCCCGCTCTCCATCATGATCACATTATCAAATCTCTTTCATTGAAAACAATATGCATTGAAACCAACTCAGTTTCTTGCCACCACTACTTCTACTATAAGATTTTTCTAGAACATTTTTTTTTCCAATTTCTATGCCACATTTATTATGTCCTATTTATTTCAAAATTTTCCCTTAGCTTTAATGGGTCTTCTTTTTCTCTTCCATCTATTTTTATCATCTCTTTGTACAAATATACCAAAAGTACTCTTGAGTTTTCTTTTGTTATGTTAAACAAATTTATAAGTTTTGGACACAAAACAGGCTTTCTGTTCCTATAGCAGTACTATTAACTCTTTTCCTCTCTCCATCTGCTACATTAGGAGTTTACCTTGCTGAATTTTTATGACTGGAATTCTAAACTCTATACCAGGTAATGCCTCACCAGTGCAGCTTATAATTAATACTTAATGCTTTCGTTTTGTAAAAGCCTCACTGGATACATCTGAGGATTGCATTTCCATTTTTTACTGCTACATGCATCTAGGTGGTGCATAATAATTCTTTGACTTACTAATACCCCTAAGCCTTCCTGTTTCAAGTAGTGGGCCTTAGGATGATTGCAGAAGTTCTGATTGAAGAAATTCACATCGCTCCCTACGTTCATTACCTCGCATTTCAAACTAATTAAATCACTTACCTTGTTTCGGTTCTCAGGTCTAGCCATTTCTTCCGTGTGATATTCTGATCATCTTCCATATTGCTAAAGTCTGCTACATTTTTATTTCTTGAAAAAAATTGTTTTCGTGTTCTTATTTTTTGTACTCAAGATATTGTTAATATTTTCCATAGCATTAGCTCTGATATTGATTCTTGAGGAATTACAGCTAATAATTAATTTTTATTTTAGCACAAATTTTTGTAGTTCCCACACTGTGGTGTTGTGCTAATCCACCTTTTATTCCAAGTATGTAATAATTTTCCATGCACATGGAATCCAAGTAGATTAAGTGCTAAATTAATCTCTTCAGACAAGCTTAGTTACTGAAGTTCAGTCAGATGCAATCCAGTTGCTAATTCATGGGCCATTGTACCCTCTTTTTTATCCACCTCCATATATTCAAATATCATTCAAAATTTGTACTGAAGATTAATATACAACTAATGTAAGATTACCGTGTTTTATTGGGCCATTTCTAACCCCTTTCTTAGACATGCCAAGTACAGTTTTGCTTTAGCTGTGCATTCTAGCTTTACCAAAAGCTACAGTCACTGCCTCCACATTCTTCCAAACTGTGTGCCATCCTCTCTTCTGAGTAGTCCTCTGATCCAAGCCCACGAAGATCAGTTGTCTCAGCAGGCCATGCTGAGTAGCAAGATCTCCCATAAAAGCAGCCCCAGCTGTGCTTTCGAAGGGTGAGCTGTGTGTGAGTACGTCTTGCTGGCTCAGCGAGGGACCAGGATTTCCAGACAGGCTCAGCCACCCTTATTGCTCTCAACTGAATCTCCTAGGAAACAGCAAACTGAAGCTGCATTTTATTTTCCCTGGAGCCTGCGCTACCTCCAGTCCTACCAGCAGGCACAAACAGGCAGCCACAATAATATAGACCTTTGTGTGCACTGTGCTGCCTGAGAGATGCTAGGAACACGGTGTGGGGTGACCTCAGCTAGAGTTTCATTCTATAGATTTGGGGTTTGCCTCTGGAGGGGGTGATCTAGCCCTGTGCTGTCAATACAGACAGAGAAGATAAATGCAGAGTGGAGACTAACTGATGAAAGGCAGGTCCTGAGAGTGAAGCTCTGTAGGAGGTAACACAGCCAGGTGGAAATAGTGCACACTCAGTGGACACTGCAAACTCCAAAGATTTCTTTCCTATTTGCAGAGAAATGAAACTTTACTGAAGCTTTTACTTTGCTGTTTGGATAAAACCCATCTTTTCCAAAGCACTTATTGAAAATATGGGACCATTTATTAATGAATATGACTTTTCAGTTCAGAGATGCCATCTTATCATGGATGATAGAATGAAATAAACAGGAAAAAGAATTTTAATCACATTTTGTAGATTACATCAAATCCAAAGCATAATTTACATATAGCATAAAAAACTAGATAGGATTGATATAATATTATGAACAGGCAATGCCATTTTTTAATGTTCATTTTAAAAACTCTTGCCTTGCTGATAAACACTGATGCAATTGTCACAGACATAGATCTTTAGTCTCTGTCTGTGAATAACAGCAAGGCCAAATGAGAATTCTCCAACTCTTTCTCTTTGTATGTTCACCCACAGTTTCTGGATTTGTTCTAATTGCACCTCTGCTCATTAGGTGGTCCATAATCCAAATACTCCCGGTGCCAAACTTACTTGGCTCCTGAGGCACATGCATCCCCATGCCAGGTGAACATTTATGAACTGGGACAAGAAGGGTGTTCAGTAAAATGGAGGACACATTCTAGGAGCTGTAAAAAACATCCATAATACATAGTCCCTGCCAGAAAATCTTCAAGGCTAGAGCCTTCTTGCTGCAAACAGTTTGGCACTTACGTAGCCTAACTGTCAGAGTGTGTCTCTACCCATTCAAGGATCTAGCCCAGTCCATAAAATTATCCATGTGCATAACTGCTGATGGGTTTAGAACAGCAGAGGCAAATGACTTATAAATGAATCTCACAGATGGCAAAAATGGTCAAAGAAGATTCCTCTTCTCCACTGGTGTGAAGTTGACTCTGAGGTACATAACTGCTGAAGCCTGAGAGGGCCAGAGAGCAATTAAAAAAAAAAAAAAAAGAAAAAAAGAAAGAAATAAATGGTGGGCATTTGAGCCCCACAGCCTAAGCACAGAGAAGCTGAGCACCACGGCGCTTTTGGCAGCAGGCAGCACCCACCAGAGTTTATGCAGTAGGTATAGACTCCCAAACTGAAAACACAGGATTTGGGGAAGTTCAAAGTTAGAGTAGTGACCTTTATAGTATTGTGCTCTGCCTTTTTCATTTAATTTCAGGAGTTGAATATGACTCTCAGAGTGAGTTCTGCTTCAGAAAGGCTATTACAGGATCCTCCAAAACAAGCAATTAATATTGTTCATAAAGTGAAAACAGTATATCTCTAAAGAGAGAGAGTATATATACGTATGTGTGTATATACACACATACAGTATTCCCTATTAGAGAACAGGGAATGACTGTTCTTCGTTTTGCAACAGTGTTGCAAGGCACAACTGTTTTCCTGAAAATGCAGTCAACAAAAAGAAAAATAACATGAAGATGCACAGAGATTTACAAATGCTTTTGTATCTAATTAGATTTACTATGAATTCCCCAAGGCTCCTCTTTGCTTTCTGGTCTCTTTAATTTCAAAGATAAAACAATTGAATTGATAATTTAGCAATCCACATGATTTTTTTTTTTTTTTAGAAGAAGAAGTAACGTCACATGTAGCAAACTGAGGCATCATGACATTTTAAAATTATTAATAAATAAAGTAAGACTTGGAAAACCAAGAAAGCAACATGAACTCCTCTTCATTACCATAAACCTTTATGTGAAAAAATAAAAAATAAATTGCCATGTGCAACACTGGAAATATTTCTGCACTTTCAGTTCAAGTCACAAAATATATATTTCCTCATTTATACTCGCTATCTTAACCAAAAAAAAATCTCAGTAATATGGGGAGAGCATTCATGCATGAGCTGTGCAAACATAGCACAAAATAGCAAGATTTGCAAAGTTCCAGACAAGTATTTTGTCAGCTTCTTCAGTTTGCATGTTGTTTAGAGTGTTAGGTGTTTAGATTCTGTGATAATAGGCTTTGCATTAAAAAAAAAACCTAAGACCCTATCTAGCTAGCTTGTTGGGAGATAGATAGATAAGCCTTCTGTTTATTTAGGTTTTCAAACACTTTTTTACTTTTCAGGCCTTTGCTGACTGTTCAGCTAAGAGCAGATTTTATCAGCCTTCCCTATTTCCAGTATGCTTTATGTTATAGATTTCCTATTTTGATAACTAGTAGATATTTTAAAGAGAGGTCATACCCTTAGACCCTGGCACAAGGGTCAAGTGTTTAAGTACTGAATATTACTTCTGGAATATTTTTGGCTTGCTATTTTAGGGGGAAAAAATGGGGTTTTTTACTCTGGAAATTATTTTTCTACAAATGTTCGCAATAGCCATTTATCCATAGGAAATAGATAGATAAAATATAAACGGGGAACTCAACAGCACAATTGCTCATACATGTCTAATTATGCCTAAATATGAATTTGTTCCTAGACTGAATCCTAAACACTGATTATTAAGCAGTAATATAACCTGTAGTAAATACACTATAAATATAGAACTTTTTACTCTTGTAGAGATTACAGCAATGAAACAGGCTGTCATTAACAGATGTTGCTTCACATCAGCAGTTTTGGATGGTATCTTCATTGAAAGATGATGGGTATTTCTGTCAGCAGGATCTGCTAACTAGAGTAGCCACCCTACTCTCAAATTTAATGGGCAAGTGAGTCTCTTGTGTCTTTACAGTATTCTTAAGGTGAGATAGCTAAATGAGGCCACCCGCTGACCATGGTTCACCTTCTAGTAAAAACTTCAGTGATTTTTGTGCTCAACAAAGTGCAGAACAAAGGGATTCCAGCGACTCCAGCCAGTAAGTCAGCTTCATCCGTGGTTCAATTTAAATGTCTCTATGCAAATGTGCATAGCATGGGGAATAAACAAGAGGAGTTAGAGACATGTGCATGCCTGAGTCCCATGACAGGAGTGTGGGAATGGAGGGATATACAGGCTCTTTAGGAAGGACAGACAGGGAAGACGACAAGGGGATGTTGCCTTCTACATCAATGACCAGCTGGAGTGCATGGAGTTCCACCTGGGGATGAACGAGGAGCTGATTGAGAGCTTATGGGCCAGGATTAAAGGGGGTTGGGGGGGCAGGGACAGGTGACATTGTTGTGGGGATCTGCTACAGGCCATCTGACCAGGAAGATGTAGTGGATGAGGCCCTCTATAGACAGATAGAAGTAGCTTCACATTCACAAACTCTAGTCCTCATGAGGGACTTCAGCCACCCCAATATCTGTTGGACATCAGGGCATAAGCAATCCAGGAGGTTCCTGGAATGTGTCAATGATAACTTCGTTCTGCAATTGATAAAGGAGTCAACGAGGAGAGCTGCTGTGCTGGACCTTGTTGTCACCAACAAGGAGAGGCTGGTGAAGAATGTGAAGCTGAAGGGCAGCCTTGGCTGCCGTGACCATGAAATGGTTGAATTCAAGATCCTTAGGGCAGTGACAAGGATGCATAGCAAGCTCACTGCTCTGGGCTTCAGAAGAGCAGATTTTGGCCTCTTCAGGGACCTGTTTGGTAGAGTTCTATAGGATAAAGCCTTGGAGGGAAGAGGGGCCCAAGAAAGCTGGTTAATATTCAAGGATCACCTCCTCCAAGCTCAGGAGTGATGCATCCAAACAAAGAGGAAGTCGGCAAAAATGCCAGGACATACACATGGATGAACAAGGAGCTCCTGGACAAACTTATATGCAAAAAGGAGGCCAACAGAGGGGGTAAGCAAGGACAGGGTGGAAGCCTGGGAGAAATACAGAGAAATTGTCCAAGCAGCCAGGGATCAGGTTAGGAAAGCTAAAGCCCTGATAGAATTAAATGTGGCCAGGGACATCGAGGGCAACAAGAAAAGCTTTTGTCAGTACATCAGTGATAAAAGGAAGACTAGAGAAAACGTGTGCCCTCTCTGGAAGGAAATGGTAGACCTGATTACCCAGGATATGGAGAAGGCTGAGGTAATCATTGACTTTTTTGTCTCACTGGCAAGTGCTCAAGCCACACTGCCCAAGTCGCAGAGGGCAAAGGCAGGGACTAGGAGAACAAAGAACCTGAAGGAGAAGATCAGGTTTGAGACCATCTAAGGAACCTGAAGGTTCACAAGTCCATGGGACCGGATGAGATGCATCTGCAGGTCCTGAGGGAAGCGGTGGATGAAGTTACTAACCCACTATCAGTCAGTTTTGAGAAACTGTGGCAGTCTGGTGATGTTTCCACTGACTGGAAAAGGGGAAACATAACCCCTGTTTTTAAAATAGAAAAAATGAAAGACCTGGGGAACTACAGACCACTCAATCTCACCTCTGTGCCCAGGAAGATCGTGGAGCAGATCCTCCTGGAAACTAAGCCAAGTCACATGGAAAGTAAGGAGGGGATTGATGACAGCCAACATGGCTTCACTAAGGGCAAACTGTGCCTGACAAATTTGGTGTCCATGACAAAGTCACAGATTTGATGGATAAAGGAAGAGCAACTATGTAATCTACCTGGACTTGTGCAAAGCATTTAACACTGTCCTACACAACAGCCTTGTCCTAAATTGTAGAGACATGGACTTGATCGATGGACCACTTGCTAGATAAGGAATTGGCTGCATGGTCGCACTCAAAGAGCTACAGTTAATGGATTAATGTCTAAGTGTAGACCAGTGACAAGTGGCATTCGTCAGAGATCAGTATTGGGGTCGGTGCTATTTAACATCTTTATCAGCAACAGGGACAGGTTTGAGTGCACCCTCAGCAAGTTTGCTAATGACATCAAGCTGTGTGATGCTATCGACATGCTGGAGGGAAGGGAAGCCATCCAGAAGGACCTTGACAGGCTTGAGGGGCTAGCTGGTGCAACAAGGCCAAGTGCAATGTCCTGCACATGGGTCGGGGCAATCCCAAGCACAGATACAAGCTGGGCAGAGTGGATTGAGAGCAGCCCTGAGAAGAATGACTTGGAGGTGTTTGTTGGTGAGAAGCTCAACATGAGCCACCAATGTGCACTCATAGCCCAGAAAGCTAGCCATATCCTGGACTGCATCAAAAGAAGCAAGACCAGTAGGTCGAGGGAGGTGATTCTCCCCCTCCACTCTGGTGAGACCCCACCTGGAACACTTCGTTCAGCTTTGGGGCCCCCAACATAAGAAGGACATGGACCCGTTGGAGTAAATCCAGAGGAGTGCCACAAAGATGATGAGGGGGCTGGAGCACCTCTGCTATGAAGACAGGTTGAGAGAGTTGGGGTTGTTCAGCCTGCAGAAGAGAACGCTTGAGGGAGACCTTCTAGGAGCCTTCCAGTACCTGAAGGGGGCCTACAAGAGACCTAGAGAGGGACATTTTACAAAGGTATGTAGTGATAGGACGAGGGGTAATGGTTTTAAACTGAAAGAGTGCACATTTATATTAGATATTAGGAAAGAATTCTTTATTATGAGGAGGGTGGTGAGACATTGGAACAGGTTACCACGAGAAGTTGGGATGCCCCCTCCCTGGAACTGTTCAAGGCCAGGTGGGACGGGGCTTTGAGCAACCTGGTCTAGTGGAAGGTGTCCCTGCCAATGTCAGGAGGATTGGAACTAGATGATCTTTAAGGTCCCTTCCAACCCAAACCGTTCTATGATTCGGTAGTTCTATGACTTTAATTTTACAGGAACATTACTAAGACATGGCAAGTTATGCTGTTTGTCGGTTTGCTTAAGACAGTCATTAAGGTGGCATATATAGTAATTGTGATGTCGTAAGGGCACAGCAAAAGCAATTTTTGTATGGAGGTAATATCTTTTATTACCAACTGATACACTTTAAAAGAAACAAGCCACCAAACAACAGATAGACTCATGAGCCTGAAGTGACCTGAAGAAAGACGATTGTGCCTGGAAAGCTGTCTATTTTGTTGATCTGAAAACAGATATTCTCTCTTCTTAAAGCTTTGCTTTATTTATAAATAGTACCGTTAGTTCAGGAGTCCTCCCAATCTTTCCAGTACAGATATGGATACAGATTGGTGTTGGGTTTCACTTGTACCAAAGGTGCTGTCTTACCTTTTATCTTTAGGCAAGATGGTTTTGTATCTCTTCTGGAAATTATTCATATCCAAAACCACAGATCTAACATCCTTTTTCTGATATAAGCTTATGCTAAGCAATCTCTCCACACTTCCCAAAATCATGTGTGTCTGTATCTTTATGTCTTCTTTGATCATGTTGAAAGGATGAATCCATTGTGCTTGTTTATTAGTCCCAACAACTGTGTTCGGTACATGGGTGGAAACATCCCCTTCAGCATGTTAATTACAGATTCACACTAGGGGTTCCTTTGTGTTCTGAGAGAATACAGTTCTTTGATTACACAAGACCTAAGTGGCATTTCAGAATATCAGCATTAATAACTCATTCCTACAGCTCCACCAGGTAGAATTAAAATTAGGAAGAAGGGTTATAACTTGTCAAGCTAGGTTTCTAATTAATGGAGTTACTTGTGTTACAACAACTACTTGCTCCTTTATAGACTGCAATTTTTTCCTAAATACTGTGCTTCTGATGTCACATGATGAAAATATGTGGTTTTGAAATTAATGTATTAGTTTACCATTCTGAATTTACAGGTGAACATAAGACAATCTATTAAAAATGTTCAAAACCTGTTAGAATAAGTGCAAAATGCTGGGTTTACTACACAAATATTTTGAATAGTTTTCTGCACAGTGTTCATAAACATGCATGATTTCAGGTTCTTCTGTAGGTATAACGTAGTAGAAATAACGATCTTCTTATATAGAATGAATAAACATTTCCATACAAACAGGTTTTTTTCCCTTTGTAATTTCATTTTATGGGGACAGAACAGTGAGCTGAAACTTTCAAACCACTCCAGTGGTATGATTGTATTTTGCTTGGAAAGTATTCAAAAGAAGCACTTCCTTTTATTGTCTTTTACCCTCTTTTTGAGTGAAGATGGATAATATAACTCCTCCATCAGAGGGTTTGATCTTGCCTAAATTAAGCATCTAAAATTTAGTTGTCTAAGTACAGTCTAACTCTCATGTGCTTCCCTTAGAGTTAATGGAGAGCAGCTCCTGGCTCGTACTCAGCCTCAGACAGAAATCTAGCAAAGACTGGATGAATTCCTCTTTGCAGATGTTTGTGTCTTTCTATTAAATATGAAAAGACCTCGGGGTGATGAGCTCAGGCTTAAACTTGCCACCTTCAGTATACATGGCAAACTTTCCTTCACAAATCCACGTAATTACTGTCAAATCACTATTTACAGTGTGCCTCCCCTGTGAAACCTACAGGGCTTACAGACAATGGATAAGCTGTTAGTGAGCTCAAACTTCTTGTGCTACAATTTGTTTATTTTGTTGTTATCTTATCCCCCTTTCTCCCTGGTGGATGCTTTTTACACATATGTTTATCTTGCCAATCCAAAGGCAATATCCTTGCTCTGTTGAAGATGGAAGTGCCAGGATTTCTTGTTCTCCCTTAAATACCATAAAATGTACGGAACAGTTAGGTCCCAGTCTTTAATATAGTGCATTGACCTCTACATATTATCTCTCATGTAATAGTCCCCCATAAGAAATTAAAAAACAAAAAACTCAACAGGACATATAAATAGACTGATCAAATAAAATATCTGTGACAGCAAGATCAGCTTGTTCTGCTCCTCGGAGTGTGGGGGGGAGGGGGAACCAACAAAAACCAACACAAAAATCATACAATGTAAAATGATCCTTTCATTGAAAATTGAGTTTTTATGGTTCCTTATTAGAGACTCCACTTACAACTAATTATATTAAACTTCTACGTTCTCTGTTTTTTCTCATCAGTAATCTCACAATCTCCAAATCTGTGAAAGTAAATGCTTAGTCAGTGTGTAAATTGAGGACAATTATAATTATGACCACACAGAAATACGAAGATAATTAGAGCATAGCTAGCAGCAAAAATATAAATCAAATCAGTTTGTAATAGGAACATTAATAATTTGTTAAAGATACAATCTATTGCACATGAAGACTGGAAAGCAGCTGAGCTGAGCTGCTTTGCTGAAGACAGTGCTTGTTTTGAAATAAAGAGCATAAAGTTTAGTGTATGTGCATCAGTGATAATCTATGGGTGATTGTGTTCAAGACAATTTACAACCTATTCCAAATGTGAGAACTCAGTGGAACTGGGAAATTGAATGGCTGAGTGGTATTTATTATGCTATCCTTATCTTTGCCAACATGGAGGGAAAGACTGGGACAGTTCACTTTGCCTCCAGGCATCCAGTAATGAGCCAACCGGTGGTGCATTAGGAAGTAGTGGGCAAGTGGCATTATCATCAGGTGCATTTTTAGTAGCAGAGTCAAGTAGCACTGGGAGCATTATAAGTAGTGCAGTCGAGTGCTAGAGCATTGGTTATTATAGCACAGAATGTACAATGGCAGGAAAGCTTTGGGAAATATAACAAGCAGAGTTAGGCCTGAAACATCCACTTTAAATACTGCCAAACTTTGAAGAGCAGCAGCTCTAAACTCAGACTTTCCCTTTGGCACCTAGGGATCACTCTAACGGGCGAAATTTGATTCTCAAATTCGAACTCTCTCAAATCCTAGAAAATCCTGGATACATTTCTGATGAGAAGTAACACAGTCCAGATTATTTCAGACCACAATAAATAGTGCAGCTGAATGCCACAGTGAACTTTTCAAAAAGGAGCCATTTGGCATAATAAGCACAGTAGTCAGGGGGCCAAGGTAATATCAAATGTGCAATCTGGTAATTACGAAAGAGTTGTAAGTGATGGGCAATATTACTAAAGTCTTCCCAAATAACGACATCTGAAAAGACTCTTGACAGTGTTAAGGATCATAGTACACCTTTAGGCAAAGGGGTCTGTAGAGTGTCAGAAGGCTCTGAATGGGGTGAGGGTCTATTGCCCTACAGTAAATCTGCATGGATCAGGCAGTCAACACTACCTCCCAGTCCATGTTTTTTTCCTACCCTTGCCTAGGTTATTCCCTTCCCCTGGGACCCACTGACCCCATGTTCTCCTCCTGGGCCCCATTGACCTAACATATACAGCAGGTCTGCTCCAGGATTTCCCTGGAGTGTGGTCAATATTGTAAATCAGTAGGTGGGGAAAGAGCTGTGTCCAACACTAATCTATCTCCTTCTTTAGAGTTGTGGTGAAAGGTACTGGAATGAGGGGACAAATGCATGGTGCAGTGGCACAGAGCAGAGCTGGTCTGGTCTGGAACTCACAGGATGGAACAAAGCAGGTAATAAATCTGGTGTCATGGACTTTGTGACACTATTGACACACTCAGAGCTGGTAGCTACCTCACATGTTTGGACTCAGGATGTTTCTGCACTGTCAGTGCATCATCAACAGAAACAACAGGTGATTGATACAAAATCTGGTCTCTGGTCTTCTTCAAGTTCTAGACCGGCAGTGAAATCACAGTAATACTGGAAACCATTGACATGTTCTGAATGGGAGATGTGGCGAAGTCTCAATACCTTTTGCAGTCTTCATTTCTAAGACCACACAAAACTACAAACCTTCAGAATGTTTTTAGTTGTGCAGCCCTAACTTATCCAGATCAGATGGCGTTTTAAGGTCAGAGTGAAGAGTAGATGAAACGTCTGTATAAAGCTTAAGTCCTCCACAGGAAAGATTGTGAAGTCTGTGAAGAGTACAGTGTCCTCACTCTGAGGTGGTTACAGCAACGAGCAGCAAGACTAAACAGGAGTTAGGTCTCTGGAAATATTACTAAAGCATGTGTGAGAAGTGCTTTTCTCCACGTCCTCTGACAGTACCACATGTCTTGGACTGAGCGTAGCTTATACCTGCATTAAGATCCTGCAAATAGGAATGAAGACTGACTGTGCATACAGATAGATCTAGAGCGACTAATTAAGAACTTTGACTCCATTAGTTATTAAGATCTTTTCCTGTGGTTGGTGACAATAAAAGGCTTTGGTGCTGGTATCAGCGACGAAAATGTGGTCGGTGTCTTCAGTTAGCTGCATGAGCAGATTTGTTTCATCTGATGCATAAAAGAATGTGTTAGCCACACTATCTATGCTCATGGAACATGGGAATATTTCTGAGTATTTCTCTCAGATAGCCAAGAGGTGATTCCCACAGAAGAAAACCAAAGACAATGAGCAGCCGCACACTGAAATCTTAGCATTTAAGTGAAAATTAGAGACTGAAATCTGAAAATGTTACCAAATTGGTGTAATTATGCTGAATCAAATCAGAAAAGTAGCTCATAACACATTAATAGAATTTACTGAAATTGCTGAAGGAATACAAGGAATCCAAAAGATACTTTTCTCAAATATAATAATTTTTGAAATCCACAGAAAATAACTTCTCTTTTAAAGAAAAAGAAAACCTTCACTCTGGTTGCAACTACTGTATTTCCCACTTTTGTTAATCTTCAATTACTTTCAGCTAAAAAAAAAAGAAGTAGAGAAAAAC
Organism: Steatornis caripensis; assembly: GCA_013398225.1. Taxonomy (NCBI): domain Eukaryota; kingdom Metazoa; phylum Chordata; class Aves; order Caprimulgiformes; family Steatornithidae; genus Steatornis; species Steatornis caripensis. The sequence continues at coordinate 560,497 of VZSC01008111.1, read as the reverse complement.
AAGTATATCATTGGAGATTGCCTTGATATTAATGAAAACTTGTGTATCAGTATGCATTATGTTTCAAGCGAATATCATCTCTTTTACTCTCCATACTGTCTTTTAAAGAAAACTCATAAGAAGCGAGTTCATAAGTTATAGTTGAGTATGCTGCCCTTCTGTTTTACTTCTGTATCGGCTTACACAAACACATTTGCTCTGGAAAGAGGATTTCTGCAAGGCTGTTTTAGGGAGGGACCAATGCTTTTGCAGTGCCTGGGCTGCTGGTATAAAATCCAGGCTGTCTGGATCTGTAACCGATAACAAATTGAGCTGGTCCAGCCACAAACGTAGAAATAAATGCCAGGATAACGTATGTTCTTCTCATATGGAGCTATCGTTTATGGGGTACGTGTTATTTCTTCTTCAGGTATAGGTCAAAAGCGATAACGTATTACAGCTCTTGTAAAAGTGGTACACAGCAGCAGTGCCTGTGTAGATTCATGTCTGAGCTCAGTGCATCTCCTCACACATCTTACATCAATTTTTATGAGATATTGTCTCTCCTGGAATTCTGGACGTTGTTCCTATTATTCAGTTATTTTCCACATTTGTGCTGCCTCTCTACCTATTTCTGCTGACACCAATCAATTATGTCTAGTCCTTTGCTATGCAAACTTAAGATCTTCGTTCTCTGAACTTTAAAGATGTCACAGAGAACATAAAGTGATTGCCATTAGAAATTCAGCATTTTCTAACAAAACCCATGTTCAGAATGAAGTATATGGAGAACCATTACCTTGGACACAGAAATAACTGGAGTTTATTGAGAGTTTTCTAAATGCCTGACAGAGAGTTTCAAGAGTGCTGAAGCTTTCCAATTTTCCATTAGGAAAATGAATGTCTGAGGCATGAATCACTCCTTAGAAGGGTCTACAGCTTCCACTGATTAAAAAGGGAGTGCTACACTAGCTGTTTATACTTGGTCAGACGAGTTTCATCTATAGTGACATGTTTCGGTCTGGCTTAATAAAAACATATTTCAGGTTAATCAGATCCAAACCAACAAATATATATGTATCTAGAATCAGGTTTAAATATACTGCTTTGTATACAACAAACAAGTGCAATATTCAATGAGAGATGAGTGAACAGACTACTGAAAGATATTTCCATGTGTTTCTTACATCCCCAGTCATCTTCGTATCATATCCACGTGTTGTTTTAAAATCCTTAACTGCATCCCCTACCCCCAGTGTTTTCCTGTAATAACCCTACCTTTCTCTTTGACTTTTACCCACTTTCTACTTACAGCACCTTTAATTGTCTGCAGAGTTTTGTCCCTATTTACGGCATGCTCTGACTCATGAGTTTGATGATGGGCATCCTCATGGTGAAACAGAGCAGATAATTGTTCATCTCGCAGCAACATGCTCCCTCTGTGAGTGCCTGACAAAACACCCCCTTTCCTTACATAGCTGCCTATGTTCAAGAAACATGTAGGGACATAATTTTTATTATTTTTTGTTGGCTTTTTTCTTTTTTTAGCACTAAGATCAACATTGCCAAAAATTTTCAAAGGTTATTGCTTTGGGGCAAATGGCTGAGAGATGAATGAGCAGACAGACAATGCGCACAGTCACAAAAGATCTGTTTCCTTGAGAAAGAAGCCAAAAATATTTCAGTTTATCACCCTTAAATGAAGTATTTCTCTCTGAGTGATACATATAAAGCTGCATTCGTCTGTCTGCTGCTGTCCCTCGTGAGAGTTTTAGTGTCACTGTCCTGTTTATTTTATTGTCTGGGATCCTCCACTAAGCTCTATCCCCCCAGGAGCAGAGGGAGTGGAGAAGACACCACTCAAAGCAACAGTCAGAGACCTTCAGTGAGTTGGGAAGCCTAGCCCAGGGGAGGGAATTACACTCCGAATATTAGGCATGCAAATTAGCCTTTCTCAGGGGGAAGTCCGGGGAGACTAGCTTCTATTACTCTACCAAGTATTTTCTGGTACTCCCATCACCAAAAATAATGTTGAGTTTTCAACTTTGCAATGCAGAGTTTGAACTGAGAACAATTCCCTTGAGATGAAAATTCCATGTTTTGGCCAGGGCTAGATAATGTGAGAACTTTATGCACACTTCCATATGTTAGCATGAGGAACCATCTCCTGTAACAGGACATATGTCCTCAGCGAAGATATGCACACTTCATTTGAGATTGTTTGCATGTGTTTAATATAAATTTACTCAGTTTATAATTTCTGTTGAGCAATATTTTTGAGATCTGTGTCTTTTAATTCCAAGAAGACAATCGTCAGGTTTTATTTTATTATACCATTACCTGTCTAGTAAAGAAAGACACTGAAGAATGAATCTGGAAAAGGAGAGGAAAGAGCATGATATCTTCTATATTTGTTAAGGGTAACGTGAACATAGTAGAGAATGCATAAATGTCTGTGTATATGGCTTTTATTTACATGGACCACAGATAGGTGGTCAAAATACCACAGATAGCCAAAACAAAAAAGCCGCTAATTTCTCTGAGCATAAAACTATTAATAAACTTCCATTATGCCCTTAGATTTCGACTTCTTGAGGACTTGGCAGTTGTACTTGCTTAGAGAGAAATTTTACATTAGCAAAATAGAAATATTTACACTTATTTTAATAAATGCCTAATCCAAAATGCATTGAAATTCGAGTCAGTCTCTCCATTAACTTCAGTGAGATTTGGATCAGGCCATTTGAGTACAAGGATGAATAAACAGACATTGTCATTTCTCTTACAGTGCAGTGTATGTGAGTGTTGGCTGGATCTTCCACTGCGAATGCTCTCTTTTGAAACCCTGAGATGTAAATTAAGGCACTAGCACCTTCAGTGCTTCGTCTGATCTCCAACGCCATGCCATAATCTAACAAGAGGCAGTTTCTAAAGCACACTTGCAGCTGACTCAGAGAGGGCTTCATAGTATTGATTGCAGGGAGTGTTTGCTTTATGTACTGTTCAGTACGGTAATCCTAGATATATTGAAAGTGGGATCAGGGATCAGCATAAAATGATGTGACATTGTTTAGAAAAAGGATATACCCATAGCAGATCTTTGTAATTACAATGCAGGGAAGTTTGATGGTGCCATTACTGCACTAATTCACTCTCTATAAGAGTTAAAGGCAACAACAGGATCATCGTTTGTAAGAGGAAAAACTTACATTCAGACAGTAAGAGGTTCCTTTAGTAAAGATCACCAAGAATTTTCATTGATTGGTGTAGACAGATGTCTTGAATAGTTCAGAACTATTCCACTGTTCATGCATAATGAGGTCCATAGCATTAATTATGTATGTAATTTCATTACAAGAAATGTTCTCTTACAGCCATATGCAGCACGCTACACTTACTCACAGTATGAAAGATGCCATTTTTAAATCTATTAACACTTGTCACTACCATAGCTGAACTGTGCACCGTGAGAACCTCAACCTCCACCACGAATCTGCCCTCTTTCCATCAAAGTCAGGACTCTCTCATACCGGCAATACTTCTGATGCGACTATTTGCATTCAAGTTGTCGTAGATGATATAAATTAACAGCTGCCAATATATGGTGAATTTCTGTTGTTTTCCTCCAAAATTATGTTTAAAGCAAGGACCCTCGGTTAAAAAGGAAAGAGCTCAGCCAAAAAAGGTGAACTGTCAAGAGGCAGAGGATCAACAATATGTTTCTATAAAACTGATGCCTGCTCTCCCCATCAGACCTGGAACAGGAACCTCCCAGCACCTTCACCCTGCATGCACAGACGGGTACTTACGCAACCGATCCGTACCCAGTCCGTGAATGAGGTGAGATGGCTGCAGCTTCCCGAGATGCACGTCCTCTTGTTGTGAGCCTGCCAGTAGGGACAGCAGTAACAGATTAGCATTTGTCTGTTAGAGCTATTAAATAAGCTAATATGGTCGGAGAACACAGTGGATGTGTGTAACATTTACAGAGTTGGTTTTAGTATAAGATTATTCAACTGTTCTAGGATTTATAGCTGTTGAACTACAAACATTCCCCACTGTGGACAGAGTTATGTCAATATACCAATTCATTTGGGAGATTTTAAAATCATTAGGGAAGGTTTGCCATTGATATGCCCTCAGGAATCACTGTGTTTTACCAATGTAATTTACAGCTTGAGGTGCATTTGCATGGGATAATCTAAATGCTGTTTAAAGCTCACTCACTTGAAATTAACTGACCTGTTAATTCCTGACTGATCTATGCCTAACCCCTTCACACTGCCTAGGATGGTTCGTCTTCAGGATCGAGAAATACAGGCTGAAATCCTACACTCACAGGAACAAAACACTGGTGTGGTAGTTTAAAAAAAAAAAGAAAGAAAGAAAGGAAACAAAAAAGCCTTCATTACAATGCAGTAAGATGTGCTGTGAAACCATGCAGCTATACACAGTAAAATGCAACTACTTCTTAGTGAATGTGATATCCTTACAAGCAAAATTCCAATGTACAAGTGAGAGAATGTATATTTTCTGAGTTCACTTATACTGAAATGATTGATTGTGGTACAGTTCGATGTTTGGGTTTTGTCTGCTTTGCCTCAGTCATTTTTTTAACCCCCAGTCTTCCTGTTAAAAAAATCTTTATGTGATTTTGATTTTACTGTGCAAATTCCAAAAGTTGTTTAAAATCCAGGTTATGATTGCATGCATTTTGATGAAGTAGGCTTTACTATTGAAATTTTCAGCATTTGGGAGAGACTACAAAGCAAGTACCATAGGCTACAAATGCTGTTTTATGATGGGGGTCTTTGACCTGCCAGCAGCTCTGGGCTACAGTCCAGCTTTTACATCCATGGGAGGTTTGGGGTGGTTTTCGGCTTCTGGTCGCATTCGCTCCCCACCTGAAAATTGCTGCACTACCCCTTCCAGAGACAGCCCGATGATCTCCTGGCATGTTGCCGTAACTGTCCCTGGTACAGTCAGAAGAAATTAATACATAGTCTACATGAAGCAGTCACTGTACAAAAAACAAATCCCACACCAAAAACCTGAAGAAGGTCTGAAGATTAAAAGCAACTTCTCCTACTTGTGTACACTAACCTCTGGGCCATACCACTGTGATCTTTCTTTGTCTTTGCTGGCCCATGGCATCTCGTAATCTTCAGCTGCCCAGCAACACAGCTTCGAGTGAAGACTGAAACTTGGTTCAGGGTACCTCATACCCTGGAAATGGGAGGTTTGTGCAGTGTGCAAATGTACATGTACCAGGCTCAGACCCTGAGCTCCAGTCACCCCAATATTTGATAGCTGTGGGATGTTGAGACTGCGCAAGCAGCTGCACTTTAGATGCACACAGTCTTTGAGCTCATGTTTTCCCTGAGCCTCTGAGGAAGAAGAGGAAGAGGCTTGGTTTCAGGATCCTGTCTTGCCGTCTGTACCTGACTGACCTAACCCACCTGCAATACAGCCTACAGGATCAGAAAATATAGGATTAAACCCTGTACTGACAGGAGCTAAGCAACAGTGCAAGTGTGATACCCTATTACTTGTTTTGGGAAAGGCAGATACGCACACCCCAGGCTGTTCAATCTGGGAGCAAGCCCCAAGTCCCCCAGGAAGACAATCAGCTTATCACTGCTTCAATCACCCTCCCAGTTTCCTATGCAGAAGCTCTCTCTGAGCTACTTGCCGGACAGCCTCCTGCTTCTGTTGCAAGCTCCCACCAGGGGCACCGCAATTGTTAAAAGAGACCAGAGGTTTGCCTCGATCCTTCCCTTCTCCCAGACTACCCTCTGTACTGTCATAAGGCAGCACAGAGATGCAGAGGTGTCTAGAAGTCGCGTTTATCTGAGGAGATACAAGAGATTCCTTGCCTCCAAGGGACGCTCCACAGGGGACCCATAGCCCCCACGCAGGGCAGCAATCCCCTTACACATCGGGGAATCTGGCCTTTTGCATCAGTTCGTTTGCAAAGTTCCCTTCCACGCTTTGAAAATACATTTTTTGTTTAAATGGGTAAACAAACAAGTGTATTTGGCATCCTCTTCTCTCTTCAAATGTGTGTTGGTTTGGAAAACGGATTTTATTAAAAGCTACAGGGCATGATTTTGTGGGATCCCCCATGTTAATCTATTGGCAACGTATCACTGGAGCGTACTTAAAATTAGGCTCTGCTATGAAATACCACGTGCTGTTTAAGCACTGCCAGCACACTTAACCAACGCCCTGAACATGAACAAAGCCAATCTCTGCCCCAAAGTGATTACAGAAAGGGAATTCAAGAACCAATCTGTATACGACCAGTACCACTTTGCCGCAATCCTGCAGCACCCCCCCAAAAAAGACATGTGTTATGCACAATAGCTTGAGGATTTTTATTTCCCACCACCACCTTTCTTAGGAGATTTATCAATCCCTTCAATACCTCTAAGCCAACTGCAAAGAGGACTGACAGCAAGTCGGTGGCTGAACGCCGCATTGCCAGCCCCACACGCACACGCCAAACCGTAACATCTTCGGGCAGCGGCGCAGGACCGAGCAGACACCTTCTCCCTCCATCCGCTCACCGAGCACCGCCACTCACAAGAACCCCTCCATCTCCCTTCCGCACCAGGCCCTCCACCTCGGGCTTGCCAGCGGGAGACCAGGGCGCGGCTCCGCACCCCAAGGGTCTCCGTGCCTCCCACCGTTCGTCTCCCAGGCCGGCCGTTCCTGCCGCACGCCGCCCGCCGCGCCCCGCCGCCGGGAGCAGACTGCGGGCGCGCTGCGCCACCTAGTGGCTCGTCGGGGAAAACACAGCCGCTGCTCGCCGGGAGGGCTCGCGCTGTGAATTAAAACCTCCTCGCTCGTAAACACCGGGCTCGTTAAACTTTGACTTCGGTTTTAAAAGGCAGAAAATTAAAATGCGTCCCTCTGTCTCAAAAATTCGGTAATTAAACGTGACCCACAGGTGCCTGTTGTAATGACGCCAGTTCTTCAGACTCCCGGGCTGACGGAACACGGTTTGTTGTTAACTAATTACATTGTCTTAATTTGGTGATTTAAAAAAACTGAAATGTCCTCAACAAATAAAATCATTGTCTTTGATTTTTTTCGCCGCACCTTCTGCCTCGCACCATCTCACGCCCAGCACTGCGGGTTTCGTTGCAGGGAGCAGCATCCAGTGCGTTCGGTGAGGCTCCGGCAGCCCTCCCGCACCGGACAACAATTCGGTTTGCAAAACCCCTCCCCAGCAAACCAGGACTGCTCACACAATCCCTGCTAACAATGTCTAATAGTGACGTTAAAAGGCTTGAACTTGTCTCCCTGTATTACCTTTTCAACACGTATCTTAATTAACCAGGGAGAAAGCATCACTCAGACAGTGTCTCTTATTGAAAGTAGCTAATTTCCCCCCTCACTCTAAGAACGCAGGCAGACAAGGCATCTTCTCTTTCAAGGAAAACCCTTCGCATCTGTCAGTGACACTGTGGCCAATGAGAAACTTTCATCTAACTTTTTCCTCTCAAAAATGTAAAGTAAGAAAACAAAATCTATGCATCATTTAAAGATACCCCAGGACAGCTTTGAATTATGCAATCTACAGCGATGTGAGCTGCTGCTTAAGGGATTCTTTGGCTCTTCCCTGACACTGATCAATCCCCTCTTGTTTTTATTTAAAAGACCCGGTCACTGAAGCATTCAAACCACATTATTCACATCATTCATTCGCATGCCTGGAAAACAATGCAAATAAACACACAAGGAAGAATGAAATATATGCTAAGTAGCTACACTTTTCACAGGTTGGCCCCTCTGATTAGAAATTATTCTGGGACAAAATAATGGAAGGATTAAACACAGCTTTCAGACTATTTTATGCCAGGTTCAGGTCAATGCCCTTGTCATTCAAAGGGTCGGTTCCTCTGGTGCAATCAAATAGCATAGGTTGAGGCTATTGTGCAAAAGGTCTGTCGTTCTCTGAAAGGCATTCCCTTGGCCTGTGTTTGAGCAGTTCACTGGCTGTTTTAAATTACACTAGCCTTTAATATCACAAGGTGCCCAGAAAAGAGATCAAGTAGTCGTTTAACAGGGTGCATCGGCCACCGCACCATTTCCTCGGTCATCACTCTGTTTACCAGAGAGGCCAGCAGCAGGACTCAGGAGTAGCGTGGAGTGCCTGTACCACTTCTGTGTGATAAAGGCATGCCCAGCTTGCCAGGGGCTAATTATCTGGGTGTGATTTAAAGTGATCCCCGGAGAATCTGGTCCCAACAATGCTGCATGTCAAGGCCTGACAGGTCAGGCAATTTTCAAGCCATCATAGCTGGGATATTTGTACAGGAAGATTTCAGAGCCGTATTAAATTACCTGCCCTGAAAATCCTGGTGCTGAATACAGACATACGTTATTGATTTCGGAGGACTCCAAACTCAAACTCTACAGCCCGTCCTCAGTTAGCCTCCTCCCCTGGGACCAGACATGGAAAATGATGCCATCAACCTGGTGCTCACCCATCCCAGAAGCAGCTTTAGCCCTTTGTCTCCCTCCTCTCCCAGCAGCAATATGACTTTTCCCTAGCACATCCTGCAACGTTATTTACCACTGCTGGAAGAACAGCAGGGAGCAAATCCTCAGAGGGAGACTGTGTCCTAAAATCCAGATCTAGCTCCCCAGCCAGCAGATTTTGACTATTCTGAAAACACAAGTGCCCTCTCACAAACATAACCAAGGCAAATACATGGCAACCCAGCCTAGAGGATGCTGCCCTGGACTGGTGCTATGTAGACTTGCATTGCAGCCTTGTTCTGCCTCTGGCTTACTTTGTATGCGTTTTCTTCACTCTGCACTCAATTTTACAGTACTTTCTAGCTCAGGCACTTAGGCATCTGAACTGCCAAATGAGGTTTTGAAAGGTGTGTTCACATTTGCATATATTTTCCAAGAACATGTCTTTATTTATGTCTCTCTCTAGTAGTAAATTTTAATCCTGCTAACAGCAGGAATAAATGTAGTGGGCAGAATAAAGCAGACTCTTGGAGCTTAACTTATTATTCTTATTCTCTTCAAACAATGTATAGCCTTTCATGCTTGCCTTTAAAGGACAAAAAAATCTCCACATTGAAAAAAGGCTTTTTTTTCCTAAGCCATAGACAAACTTATGTGCCTCTGTAGAAAGGGAAAAGGAGATTGAAACAGCCTTAAGACAACCGAAGTATCTTTTATTTCCTATACTATTTAACGATGGTTGCTATTACTTTCAGAATCTAGTATTTTGCAGGTAATAAAAAGAGTGAAAATCAATCAAAACAACAGAGCACACCTCCCAGAGGACAAAAAATCTTCAATATATAACTGACTGCCAGAAAGCAAGTGTTAAAATAACCTGCATCAGGTAAAGTGCTGCAATAAGAAATGGAGACAAAACACAGACCTATAAAGGAGACAGCTCACATTTTAATTGAAGAATTGAGCAGCGGCTGACAAGTCGGTGTGCTCTGTTTCCATAGGCGCTTCTGAAAGGCCGAGCTGCAATGCATAACACGCAATTCAGGCTGCAATGTTCCTGGAAGGGTTCAGGGACACAAATTGCTTTTATTATTGTTAGTTAGGCATCAGCAATCCACCGAAAGTGAAAATCAGGCTTTTCCCACTGGGCACGCTTGGGAAGCTGTCACAGAAATCTTACTGGAAAAGGTGTAGAAAGGGAAAATAAGCAGGACATTTTACAGAGTCTTAGTGAGAAATTATTGTTATCGCTCCTCAAAGAGAATGAGGCTGTACTTAAGGCCTCGATACTGATGCCATTAAAGCCGGTGGAAGTTTTAGAGATACTTGAATAGCAGAGGGATTCCCCCCGCCCTTCGGTTTGCCTCCCAGATCCAATTAATACAGAAAGAAATTGACTGATTCACCTATTGTTCAGGTCTCGCTTGCCTTATCATATCTAGAGCTTGCTCCTAAGGTCTGCAGAGCCGTATAGCATCTATCACACTTGTGAGCACTCCATAAATAAATAGTATGCACTGTAATGAGGATACTAATGAAATGCGTAGCTTTGTGATTGAAAACTCTCTCCTCTCAAGCTGTATTTTTTAAGGAAAATTAAAAGGAAGAATTGTAGCACCTGATGTCACAAAGCCTCCCGAGTTAATGTATTGGTTGCCCCACCACAATATTACAGAAACACTGATATTTTCTATGTAGTGCAGTCCTGTAATTTGAGAGGTATTCCACTGCCAATTAGAGATCTAACTGTTGCCACTGGCTGGGCGAAATCACACTAAAAAAAAAAAAATAAGATGTGAAAAGGAAAAATGTGGTAGACAGGCAGAGGTACTTCCAAGATGTTTCAAAAGATGTTGCAGAAGAGCACGGGGAGGATCCAGCAGGGCACACGCTGCTGACAGAAGAGGCTGGCGGGGGGGGGAAGGCAAAGGGCTGAAAGAGCTGCCAAGTCCAAATGCTACCTTCAAACTGAAAACATGAATTGCCATGTGGCATACCCAGTAAATGAGGCTCACAGGATTAAAACGTCACAGCTAAGGCTCTATGAAGAACTGTGATGGGTGGAATTAACACCCGTGCTCCTTCTTCCTCTTGGTGCCCTGCTGTACGACTGCCTCGTGTAGCGAAGGAAAGGGTTAAACGAAAACCATAGAAGCCAGCGACTTCAGCAGATGTCTGACCTACTGCAGAGATTGCTGCAGAGACCTGCCATGGGAAACTGCACTGGGGCTCAGATGAGGCTAATTGCTCCACGAGGGACAGGAACCAGGAAATTCACACACACACACACACACACACACAAAAAAAGAATTTTATTACTTTCTCATATTCTAAATTTGAACAGACCCAAGGGCCAGAGCTTCCCTGGGAAGACAGAAAGGGAGTCTGCAGAAAGCCTTTTTGCCTTGCATTTGTTCGAACTCTGATTTCAAGAAGCTTTTGCCTGTCTTTGAATTCAGACTGTATTAATGAGCACTTTGACTAACATTTAGGCAGGCAGCCAGCAGGGATACTGGCATATTTGATGTCCCTTATTTCTTATGTAATTTTCACTTTTTAAACATACAGCTATGTAACTAGGTGCATAACTGGTTTTTGTGGGTATACCTGCAAGGTCTTGCTATCCCTGAGTCTCTCCGTTTCATGACGATGCTGTGGTTTTGGGTTACGTCATAGTGGAAAGATCTTTGGAGCAGGGACACTCTTGCTATGTGTTGATGGGCTTCCCAGCACTGCGGATTTCTAATCCCACTGTTGTCACTGTATCGTTGGGACAGCTTTCAGCACACACATGTTGACAGGTGCTGCTCTTGCCTTTCACTCTGCTGAGTCACAACGACAAAATAGTTACTCAGCTCTAAAGCAGCTGGATGCTGATGGTAACCCGTGTTTTCACAAAGTGTTTTTGGAACACGGGTTTAAATTATGAGTTTAATAACGTATTATGGCACAGAACTTGTGTTAGTTAAGCAACACAGTAAAGGAATTAAATGCATCCCTTTCAATCAGCTCTACACAGATAAAAAGCATTTTATATTCAAATTTTAAACAACATACAGAAATTATCAGGATATATTATCAGACTTGGCCGGGAAAAGCTTTTTACTTGATAAAAAAGTCAACAAAACCAAACTAAACAAATTTTATTATTATTTCACTTCTTCTCCTAAAACATGTAATGTTTTTAACGCCTTTTTGATGCCAAAATTGAAAAAAAAAACCCTTTTATTTTCATGAAAACATGAAAAATTTCATTGCCACACTTTCCTGTGGAAATTTTCAGTTTCAGAAAAAGGCAGATTTTGGTTCAATAAATATCTGAATGCTTCAACACATTAGCTTTGTGATATATTAATCTCTATAACTGAATAACCCTTCTGTAAGGCTGTTGTTATGATAATCAAAATGTCTTTCCCTTAAATATTTTTTCTCTTATTATAAACTGTTCCCAGTTGAGATCCCTTTCTCTAGTGCAATCTATTTATTTTTTAAAAAGCTTTAAAAGTAAAGAGGGTGACTGAGATAAAGCAGCTTTTTCTGTCATTGTTTTCTATTATTTCCCATTAAGATTGAATAAGCCTGTTCTTTCCACACCAGTGCAAAGATTTCCTGTCATCAGGTACTTGATAGTCTCCACTGAGATCCATACTGTCATTTTAGTGGTTTCAACCATAATTTCATGGCTGCTTCATTGCTGCGAATCCCTGCATTCAGTAAAGCTTCTAGGACTTTGACTGCAAGAAGTGAGGAAATGGCAATAAAATTATCAGTAAAATAATTGGAACTAAACCTGTATTTAATACAATTAGGATATTACCCTGTGAATACATCTGTAAACTGTGGTTAAGAAAAGAACATTTTTCACAAAGTTAATGCAAAGGAAAATAAGCAAGAAACTATCCAAATGTTCAAGTGCTTTACTGAAACTATATCTGTATGGGATTGTATCTGTGTAAAATTACTCACTGGTGTAAATTTTATTCATGTTGAAGCTTCATATTATTCTTGATCATGTCTCATTCTCTCTTCTATTTGGAAATCTCTTTTTGAGACTCATTTCAATAATCAATCTTTTTATTGTAAAAATTAAAGTATTTGCTCTAACATTAATTAATTTTTCCCTGCTGTAATTATTAGATCTGAGCAAGTAATTCACAATGAATAATTTATCTGCTGAATGTAACCTCATTTTCTGATTGCTGAATATCTGCGAGTAAATCTACTTTCTAGTTTATTTGTTAATCAAAACCATCTGACCACTTTGGGTGAATATTTTTAACGATGGATTGAGCCTGAACAGTTCCCTGTGAGCCTTTGGTATACAGTGCTTGCTGCATGATCTGCGTTGGTACATTGTAATTGGACTGGTACAGCATGTGACTTTATTTAATTTTCCCAATTTGGTGAGTGTTTATATACTCTGGGTATGAGTACATCTGTATGTGAATTTCAATATTGTTTTTGCAACTTCAGAATTTGTTTTCCTGCCAGTAGAACTCAATTATTCAAATGTCTTTGGGGAAAAAAACCCCTAAAGGAAATGTGAATGTGTGACTCTGTCAAATGCTGAGCCAATATTTTAAACAATTTACTTACAGCTTGCACTCAGTTTTAAGCAACTATTATGTTATTGAAGGAGGAAATCACTAGTATCAACCTCTGCAGCTATATTTTCTGACCTCTCTAGTTAAAATGCAGAGTGTTTTCATGTCATAGTGGATATTAGAGAACACTTACTTTGTGTGTCTGAGAAGTCCTTGCTTGTCAGGATAAAACAAATTTTGGAGATGATGGATAGTACATCTGCGAAGATTTTCTGCATAAATTGGAAAGACTGGATAGAATTTTGCCAGAAATAAACACATAGGAAAAAATTTAAGAGGTGACTGCTATATAAAGCAACCTATACCTGACTGAGAGCTAATGGAACTTGAAGTCCTATATCTTTAGGTACTTTAAAATCTTCATTCTTATTTTTCAGTTATGTTTTCAAGGTGAAACTCCTTACCTGGTTGATGAGGAGTCCACAGTGGTGGAGGCCCATCTCTCACATACCTGTAAGGTGTGCAACAAGCATCACCCTCCCAACAAATACACCATCCCCAGCCATACCCTGCTGGCCAGAATAGCTGGCTGGTATCTGGGGAGACAGAGTAATCACTTCTCATCTCTGCTTCCTTTGCTCCTTTGACATGTCTTTTGTTTTTTCTCTTATTGAAAGACACATTGAAGGAATACTATCTGTGCTCACAAAATGCAGAGGCACCATGTGAAATACTCCAAAGGCCCTTTTCTTCATTGTTGTACAATGGGACAAGGTCAGATCCTGAGAAAATACCTATGAAATTACTTATAGAAAACGTCCTACCAAGCAGAGCTATAAGCTCTGCGCAAGAAGAGGCAGAAGACATTGGGCTAATGGACAGTGTGCAACAGAGTTCTGCCTACTTGATTCCACAAGAAAAACTGTTGTTATGCTTGTTAACTGGATTAATGAGTTTTCCTTGATTGGCATAGGGTTCTGGTACAGCAAGAATTAAAAAGGAAGTTAAAATGAACATTACTGTTGCTTTAATGCAATTGAAGCTATTGCCTTCTCGTTCTTCCAATAACCTCTGAATATTAGCTTTAATAAAGTAAGGTTCCAAAATTTTAAGTGGTGTTGTATTACATTCTCAGTTTAATAAAATAGCTTGGCATATAACTCTATGGAAACAAGGGAGAGAATTTAACATCAGCAGGGCTTCTTGTTCATTAAAGAATTGACTTTTTAAACTCTAGAGCAGATAAATTTGGGGTTTCTCAGCAATAAAGCAAAATGGTACATTTTGTGCTTCAAGATTATTATTTCTCTATAATCTTAAATCACGTAATAGGACATTTTACACAGTTGCCTGTTTATTGCCCTTCCTATTTTCTTCTCTTTCTCTTCATTTTTTCATTTTGCATTACCTTAGATTTCTCTTAGAATCAATGCCCTGTAAAACAAACTCTTCCATTGCCTTGCTAGCCTGCTATGCCCTGACCTGGCAAAAATAAAGGAGACAAAATTGATGAAGATATGACACTTGCTGTACAAAGAGACTTTAGGAACAACAGCTCTGTTGTGCCAGGGAAACATCTTAGGTGAGTGTCCTGCCATTCTTATGTAGTAAACTACACTTAATTAAAACGAGCGCACTACAAACCTGGACACCTGTGGTACTGATACCTGCGTTTGAGGTCAGAACAAATGTTTCCTTTACAGTCTCTTCCAGTGCGCGGTCTATGTCAGCCTATGGTAGGTATTAAAACACTAGAAATCATCCAGAAATGCTTATTTTTGTAAATTTTCTGTTAAAGTAGTCTCTATGACTAGCTCAAATGTAGGTTTCTACATGGCAGATGTCTGAAATAAGATATGATAAAACCAGGTTCACACAGGTAACTGGTTTGTAGTGCTTTCTACATCTGTAGTCCTATTCATGTTCTCAGGCATAAATTAACCATCACATTTCAGATGGCTTTTTCTCCTCATTTTAAACGGATAGGGACCACTGGTGTTTCCTCATTCTTCTGAAGCAGGGACTATAATGCCAAGATACAGCTGTCCTGATGTGCCTAAAAAGTAAAACACTGGTAGAGGTTTGTGGAATATTATACCTATAATCTGGGGTTTTAATTACCATAGGGGTGTTGGGAGGCATTTTTAGATAACAGGTATAAGGATGTGTGAAGTAGGTGTTCTATGGACCTGTCCTCAACAGCATAATTTCATGATTCGATGTGACTGCTAGTGAGTGGACCCAGTGACCCATACAGTCTTTTTTAGTCCTTTGGGTGTTGAAGATGTGTTCTCCTAAAAATATTTTGCTTTCAGTTATTTATTGCAAAATAATTGTTCAGGAGGTTGTTACCTGTCATCTTTAAGATCCTTTCCTTATTTCAGATGAATTCACTGGCGTACATACTCAGCATTTGCTTGGTGTACCTTTAAAAGAAGGTCTGGGATATCACTTGCAGGAGCACCCAGAATGGAAATGCCTGTCAAACTCAAAATCTGGGAGACTTTTCCATTGACACAAACTTAGAACTCCTATTTTTTTCTTTGTTTTTTAGCACTTTACATCTTCAAAGTGCTTCTAAGCATTTTCTGATCACATTTATTATTTCTATTTATAAAATAGGACTGTCTTGATGTCTAACAAGACTGAAACTGGAATAATTTTAATTCACGCACAGTTATTCAGTTACAAAAAAAACTTGATCAAGATGCACACAGTAGTAATTTCCTTATATAGCCTCTCCTTCATCTCATTAGTACCTCCAAAAAATTCCTATCGAGTTAAATCTAAGAAGAGCTCTGAATTAGCACTAGTAGACATTCTTTCGATGTCTCTTTTCACCAAAAGATTAATTTTGGAGCAGTTGAAACTACCCGTGGGTTCAGCACAGCTGAGACAAACACTGTTGGTCACAGAATGCAACACGACATTTCATAAACTTTGCAAAAACACTATAGCAGCCCCAGAACTACATAGTGCAGCATGGTACTGCCCCTCATGAAGGCAGCTGTAGATGGAGGGCAGGAGGCTGTTCTCTACTTCTCCTCTACCCTGTGTGCATCAGAACTTGAACTTGGAGTCTCCCTTATTAGCAAAACGTACTCTTACCATTAGACATTCCAATACTTCTAGTAATGAACTCTCTTTTCAAAGCCCCTATAGCCAACAGAAGTGGTTAAACTATTGCTGAAGCAAGGACTTCGTCAACTCCTGGCTACGTAGCTGGTGTCGTCGGGAGGGTTTTGGTTTTTATGATAATGGGACGT
>VZSC01008111.1:524336-541190 GCA_013398225.1 Steatornis caripensis | reverse complement strand
ACAGGCTGCCCAGAGATGTTGTGGATTCTCTTTCTCTGGAGGTATTCAAAACCTACCTGAACACATTCCTGTGCACCCTGCTCTAGGCACATCTGCTTTAGCAGGGGGGTTGGACTAGATGATCTCTAGAGGTCCCTTCCAACCCCTACCATTCTATGATTCTATGATTCTATGACTTCAACTGACTGACATACCTCTAAGCTAAAATGTCATAACCAGCAAACTAAAGAACCAGACTTTCACATTTATTTCCCTGCTGTCAAAATGAATACTCAATTATTTACAAAAAGTGGAACAGCTTCAGCAAGCAAGACTGAAATGCACCAACATTTATGGTACAGAGATAGAAAATCTATATTTAAAGTCAGAGAAAGGGAGGAACTCAGCTCTCCCAGTTCCCCAAAAGGTGCTGCAAACATTGGGATTCAAGGGGCAAGAAAAAGGAGGTAAATAAAAGAACACAGCATGATAAAATCACTTTTTTTGAATGAATTTCCTTTGTGAATTCAGTAATTTGCTCCCAAATTTCCTCTGCATCACTAACGTGGCACAAAATTTAGCTGATGGGTTGCTTGGGGTCAAACAAGGTATTTCCTTCAATTCAAATGGATTTTTAGTTTTGATTCTCAAGAGCTGGGAGAGAAGCAGAAAAACAAATTTTCATTTCAGGTTGACCCAAAATGACTCTTTTTTGTTGTTGAACCACTGAACCAAAAAAAAATCAGTGATACATACAACTCTATTCTGAAGGTCAACAAATGCATGGGCTGCTAGAAAATAAAAAGGAGTGCTTCTAGAAATAAAGGAGTTTTTTACAGATATTGTGTGATTCAATCCCAGGAAAATATGTATGGGAATTATAAACCTGAGCAACGAATTTATTCTTAAACTGCCAAGTCAAAGAAATGTAAAAAAGGTGACCTATAGGATACTTTAGTCTAAATTATTGAAGTCATCATGGAGAAATATTAGCTCTATGACCTCTTCCCCCATCTAAAGTCAAAGGCAGTGCACAATCTAGAGTTCTCATGAAGCAATCTTCATTAGGAAAAGATACGTGATGCTCATGTTCCTAACCCATCTCATTGTTAGCCCTAAACTGAGTTCATCTCAGTAATTCTGCCTGGAAGTGGAAAAGGCAAAAGAAGAATGGTAAGTGTATGGAGAAGTCATTTCAGCTTCATAGACAAAGAGAAGAGAGGGAAATAAAGTCCCAGCCTCCAGTCTTTACTGCCAGAACATTTGCAGCCCAATAAGCTGATTCTAGAACTAAGCAGTCAAGATCAAAAAAGGCATTCGACTTGTTAATTTAGTAATTTTGCTGACAAAAGTGTCTGATTTGGGATGATAAATAGCCCCTTACACTCCATTCTTGCAAGTTGTTTGCTCTGGCCCACTAGTACTGCTTCCTACAGAACTGAATTTCCCTTGTATACTTCTCATTCAAGTTTTAATTTTTGCTGTACACCGCTAGGAGATGCAACTGGCTCAGCAGGAGATGACTGTGAAGTCAACAGAGCAACAGTATTGATACCAGATGGAAATCCAACATGCAGACTGGAGTATCACACAGAAAGACAAGTTAACCTACCCTCTCCCTAGCAAAATTCATAAGCATAGAGAGCTCTGAAGTATCCCAAGGGAAAACACTTAACATATGTCTCAGGAGACTCATATAATTCCAAATTAATAAAGTTGCTGCTGCTAAAGGCCCATAGAGATAAGAAGGCCTAGCTGTCTCTTTTACAGCCCCTGGCTTCACTAAAGTTGTCCAGAAAAAGGCAATGCTAATGTGTTATCACACTTGGGAGGCCAGGAGCAGATTAGGCCAACAGGCTGCGGTTGGAGCTCTGTGTGAGTAACCCCATGGTGGCCTCATTCAAGATTCTTCATCTCTGTGTGGTGGGGGAGCATAATTCACAGAAATTAAACTGGGAGGTCCCCGGAGGCAGCAGTGACTCTGCTCTTCTAGGAGTCTGCGCTGGCCAAAGGCAATCTGCCTTTCAATGTGAGGCAGTGGTTTTACAAAGCTCAGCTGACAGGTGGTTATTGAACTCGGTATCTTTCACATGCTTAGCAGTCAGTTATACCTGAGGCTCTCTGAAGCTAGCTAAAAGTCTGGCCCCTCCAGCTCATTCTCGCACTACTATGACTACGCTGGCAATGAAAGCTTAGGGACTGTTTCCTAGGACTATAGAGGGACACTATGCAGAGCACAGAAAAGACACAGGGCCGAGTGCCATGTGGCATGGGTGGATCCACTTTGGATAACCTCTAATACACACAAACTTGAGAAAACTCAGTTTATCTCGAGAGAACCGTCCTGTGCGGCAACTGCGTGTCTGCAGTGTGTGCTTCCTTCAAGCGGACCTGGGTGGCAGCAGCAGCTCAGGTCAGTAATAAGCAGCTGCAGTTTGGTTGGAAGAACTGACTTCCCTGTCCTCATCCACAGGAGATCATAAAACGGCCATCCCACAATTGTGGAAGATAAGCTTGAAATGGGCCTGGGAGATCATCTTTCCACTCTCCATTTTCATTGCTATACTATATCTGTATTTTCTGACATGTGTGTGGCCTATTTTTTTTTTTTTTAATTCCCATGATGGGGACTCCTAAGCTGCCCTAGACACTCGGTTCCAGTGTTTATCTCTACCCTTACTGTAAAGATAAACGGTCTTTCCTCTCGTGGAAACCCCCTGTATCATCAGCAAGGTGCAATCCTGGATGTGGATACTGGATTATTCCTTTCCTCTTTATAGCAGCTTTGTATAATTTCAGTTAATATATCTTTCCAATATCCTCTATGAAGAACATGCCTTAATCTCACCGAGCCTTTTTGCACAAGGACACAACCGCTCCGCAGATTACACAGGACCATAGAAATACCAAAATCATGACCTACTGGTAGCTCTCTTTAAAATTTTCCTTTTCCTTGCAGAAAACCACTGATAATGATTAAGCTGTGCGTAACCCAACCCTGCCGCTAGTAACAAGGTGAAGTTTTGTCCTCACATTCCCCATCCAATTGAAAGGTCTCAGAGGCAGAAGCTGTGCTTGCACTGTGCTTGTGCCACACGCAGCACACAATTACCTGCCTGCAGCTGTTGCAGCACAAACAACAGTGCATAGTTTGAGGGGAAGGTGGCTTAGGAAGCCAGTCCAAAAAAAATCACAGTTAAGCAGTGACGAAAAGAGTTCTCTGTTAGCAACTGGCGGTATCCTATAGTGGTATTGCAAAGACATTTATGCCAGAGTGAGAATCACCTCTTTAATTATTTTTAATACACCTATGCCTACCAGTTCAATGTTGTACTTTTTCATGACAATGAAAAAGATAAGAAGTTATACAGCAAACCCACGCATTTCCTAAAAAGATAAAATTGAAATATTCAGAATATACCTAGGTGAATGAGCAACTTGTGGCTTTCATTTTGTTAGAATGACTTGAAGTACAGCATTTCTAAAATTTACTACAACAACTTATAATGAATCAAGGTAATGACTTTATTTTTCCTCTTTATAATCTCTTCTCCCCTTTGCGATATATTGCAGAGATAGAATGGGTGATTTTTATTTATTTTTAATGAACTAACTGGTCTTACAGCTAATTTCTTGACAGATTTTTCTTTCTTTCTATTAACTGAGTTAATTATAGTAAAAACTAAAGTCAAGCCATGTTTCAAAATATAAAACTTTTCCCTAGCGGGAGTTAGAGCAATTCCCAGCATCCTTCAATAGAACAGTTAATTTTCTGTTGCCTTAGTTTTGAAAAGCTTGCAGATCTGCAAATAAGAAAACGTAAACTGCATGCCAATATAGCGGTCTGTCCTGTTTTTTCATTCCTTGATTAGTTTCACTTCAGCCATAAAACAGGAAAGTAAACAAATGAAATCATGAATCTAAAGATCAGTGCGTTATAAAGAAAGCGCAGTAATTCAATTCAGTAGACATTACCTGTTCAGCAAATGTTTCATGGATAAACTCATTACCAGAGCTGCTCAGGGGCAGTCCTAAAGAGCCATTTTCCATCAGAATATGCAGTACCATCAAAATCCTTCTAAAATCAGGTCCATTTTCCTGGAAATTCCTTTCAAAAGTAAAAAAAGGAGGAAATTGTCAAGAAGGTTGAATTTTATTCAACGGTGTATGCAGATCAAAGTTTTTTATTTTTTAAATCTACTTTTAAAAAAATCTACCATAAATTGCATATTTTAAGACCAAGAGGAGGAATGAAAGAGTGGATGAGAACAATGAGGCTAAGAGCAGGAGCTACAAAAGGCAGAGAATTCTTACAGAATCATAGAATGGATCTTCCTTGGCGTTGCTTCTCATGGATGTTTCTAGGCTCAGGAAACAAGGACAGATGGACAGGAAAGGACTTCACAGTAAACTGTGAAATCCTAAATCTAACCAAGAATTGGTACTCTTATCCTTTTAAATGTGTTTTTGCACCTTTGGTCTTTGTTCTTGTGTAGAAATTTGATGTGTATTTCCCCACTCCTATTCCCTCAGCTTGCATTGTCAGACTAGCTTTTTCTAACTCTTTCCTTTAGCACGTGCATTGTTTTACCACTTCTCAGTCCCTAATGCTAACAACCTTCCTGTGGAAGATCTGCGGTATCTTTCAGACAGGACAGGTGATACGTGTCAGGAATCTCGCCAGCTCTAGGTGACTCATCACATATGGAGGCACCAAATGAAACAGGTTTTTACAAAATGAATCAGAATTTCTAAGCTGTACACAGCAGATTCCCCAAGTCACATTTCACATGCTGTAAACACTAATTACAATCTGCCATTTAAACCTGAGATACAGAGAAACTCTATACTGCAACACTTATTTTATTTGAAGAAGACAGATTTTCAAAGGCACAAGGGCTGCAATATGCTTAAGTCTCACTAATATGCAGGAGATATTAGCTGCTGCCTGGCTGAAAATTGTCTCTGTAGGTGAGGAGTTGTACTGTGTTTCATATTACACCACAAATTTTTCATGATGTCATTTCAAAGCCATAATTCTATTCAAGTTCTTTCAAAAGGCCCATGAATCTTAGCAAACCTTTTGATGAATATCTGAGTTCTAAGGCAAGTTTTATGTTTCACCATCAACATTACCAACAGTTTTAATACACCTCAGAATGTTGAGCCTGTATGTGGCAGTATATGTAAACCAGGCAACTGCACAAATCATTGCAGCCATTCATTCAGGTCTGTGAGCCATTGTTATTAATGCAATAATTTTGTAGTCTTTATTGCAACACTTTGGTAATCTCATCACAAAAGTGTAAGTTTCTTCTGTTTTTCATTCTTGTGTTCACCAAGGCCAGTCACACAAAAACTAGACTTTTTCTTTTCTTTACTCCTCTTGTCACTCTTTCCATTCCCTGAAAAACACTGGAGATCTTTCTTCCAGGAAAAAGTAATGCAGACTGGCTTGCCTCCATCTCTGGTCCTGACACTTATAGAATAGATATTCTATTATAATAGAGATATATTATATTAATTATATTTATTATATTATAAATTTGTTCTTCCAACCTCTACTGCCCTTCATACCCACATACAGGATATCACTTGTTGCAAGTGTAACTGATTCTTTTAATTCTCTGATTATTCCTGAGTGATATATACATACTATATAAATATGAATAACTTATATATTAATATAATTGATATGTGTTAAAATAAATAAATTAGAAGAGAAAGCAGAGGGAAACCCTGTTAACAGGGTTTAGCACTGTTCCTTGTTGTTATTTATGGCAAGTTACGTGCCAGCTGTGTGAACAGAACTGATGAGCCTGCGGAGCTCCCAGTTCCAGCAGATTCCAATTCAAGCCTCCAGCGGGTTTCTAACACGCACCATGTCCACAGCATTAAACTGTCTGAGCAAAAGGAGCAAAATCCTGCTCCCCTGCACAGAAGGAACAACCACATGTAAAAAACAAATTCAGTTTATTTTCAAAACAGAGTTCATATCCACCGCTGTTGTCAAGAATGGTGCTGAAATACAATGAAAATCAACATCTATGGTTGAGAAGTTCATGTGTTTCGTAAGGAGTATTCTCAATCTCACTAATACATCCATAAAACTCCTTAGACTGATATTCTTCCACCAGAAGGTCTGGTAGTGGCTAAAGGACAATCATTTAAAGTCTAAGAAGATAAATTTTTCTGCTGATAGTATTTTATTTTTAGGAATACTTTCTGCATCACCTTAGACTTACCATAGTTACCAGGTTGCCTGTATCTTTTAAAACTTCTCCTGAATTTCTTAAGCACACCTCTATTGAGGATAAAGAATCTTAGCCAGGAAATTCTATTAACACAGCTGTATAAAAGAGAACTAGGGAACAAGATCAAGTACTACACCGTAATCATCCACGTTGCTTCGTTGTTAGTTTCCTCACTGGCTCTGCCTTGGGCTGTCTTTAAGACAAAGGAAGACTTGGAGTATCCCTCACACCAGGGTCAGATCCCAAGAGGCAGCATGGATGAGATTCTACCAGGCTTGGTTTCCTCCGTCCACGTTGCCCTGGAAGTGACACACTCCCTGCAGCTCTGGCAAAATACGAGAGAATATGAGGTCTCGCGTGGATAATCATCAGCAAAAACATGCAGTTTTCCAGTTTTCTGTCACTGATCTGACAGCCACTGAGGTTGTGAGTCTTGCATTGTAGTTTGTAAATTAAGCATAACTGAACAAAAAGCAGCAGTAACCAAAAAACCTGAACAGGCTTTGCACCCTCAGGCACGTTTTGCTGCACGGTGAATCCCTAGGTGTGCAGCACATACCTGCTTCACGCTACAAAACATCACTCTGGTGGGTTACAGCACAGCCCTCAGATCATTTGAGTTGCTTTGAACTGAAAAAAAAAAAAATACCCCAAACCATACAATATAGCTTTTATTTCCTAAGGGCACCACACGGACTACGGAGGAGATGAAAGCCAAGTGCCATGACACGTGGACAAGTCTACTTGGAGGAGACTGAACTTCATCAATGAAGGTGTCCTGGATGAGCCAGGCTATGCCAATCTCACTCCGATCCTCTTTTATTTAGCCGTAAGAAGGCAGCTAGCGGATTTCACTGCCCACTACCACAGCCAATCACAAATCTGGTTCAGAAACTCACCGCCTTCTGATTTTAAACTTTTGGACAAGAACAGAGGAGAGGAGGGAGTTTTGATGTCACTAGCCCACTCAGCAGCCATTTGGAAGGACGTTCTGAAAATCATTACTCTGATCAAAAAACACCTATCTAGTTTAGAGCTCAGTTATTTGTGGCCAACTTACATACACTTGTACTTACACCAAAACGTTTCCTTAGGTTAAGTAGCTCTTCTTTTTTCCCTACTGCCTACTCCTCTCTGATGCATTTGTCTGAGCTAAACAAGCTAAATTTTTAAACTTCCTCTTACAGGAGACAGGCTCTTTGTCTCCTTGGTCATCTTAGTAGCCCTTCTCCAAGACAATGGTCTACTTTCTATTTATCATCATTTTTAAAAATGATTGTTTAATGCAAAACGTGTTCTAAAGCCTTCCATCTGCTGTAATTATATTAATGGCACAGCAGAAGCTTGATTTCCAACTATTACAGTGAGTATGCTTCCTTTATTGCTTAATACAGTAAGAATTCAGACGTGACAGATGCCTTAAAAATCTGTATTTCCAGGCCTGCAATTTTCTATATTGAAAAAAAAATGTTTATTTTTAGAGATGGAAAGTCGTACTTTGTGCCATTTCTTTCATTTTATTTTGGGGGTGCAATTTAGCAGTCTCAGAATAGGTGCTGTTGTGGATTAGTACATGCAGCTGTCATCAGTCTCCTATAATTCCTGTGTTGTACATGTCATTGTTTTGCTGTCTTAATAGTTTGCAAGGCAAGATTTTGGTAGCAAGGGGCTACAGAGGTGGCTTCTGTGAGAAGATGCCAGAAGCCTCCCCTATGTTCAACAGAGCCGATGTCAACTGGCTCCAAGACGGACCCACTGCTGGCCAGGGTGGAGCCCATCAGCGATGGTGGTAGCACCTCTGGGATAACGTATTTAAGAACGGGAAAAAACTGCAGCACAGTAACAGCCAGAAGAGAAAAATGAGAATATGTAAGAGAAACAACTCTGCAGACACCAAGGTCAGTGAAGAAGGAGGGGCAGGAGGTGCTCCAGGTGCCAGAGCAGAGATTCCCCTGCAGCCTGTGATGAAGACAATGGTGAGGCAGACTGTGTCCCTGCAGCCCGTGGAGGTTGACGGTAGACCAGATCTCCACCTGCAGCCCGTGGAGGACCCCATGCTGGAGCAGGTGGACGTGCCCTGAAAGGAGCTATGACCCCATGGGAAGCCCACGCAGGAGCAGGCACCTGGCAGGACCTGTGATCCCATGGAGAGGAGTACATGTTAGAGCAAATTTTCTGGTAGAACTTATGACCCCGTGGGGAACACACGCTGGAGCTGTCAGTTCCTGAAGGACTGCACCCTGCAGAAGGGACCCATGTGGGAGCAGTTTGTGAAGAACTGCAGCCCCTGGGCAGGACTCACATTGGAGATGTTCATGGAGGACCGTCTCCTGTGAGTGGGACCCCACGCTGGAGCAGGGGCAGAGTGTGAGCAGCCCTCCCCCTGAGGAGGAAGGAGAGGAAGAGACAATGTGTGATGAACTGATCGCAACCCCCATTCCCAATCCCCCTGTGCCACTGAGGGGGAGGAGGTAGATAAATTGGGAGTAAAGTTAAGCCTGGCAAGAAGGCGGGGGTAGGGAAAGGTGTTTTAAGATTTGGTTTCATTCCTCATTACCCTACTCTGATTTGATTGGTAATAAATTAAATTAAGTTCTCCAAGTGGAGTCTGTTTTGCACATGACAGTAACTGGTGAATGACCTCTCTGTCCTTGTGTGGACTCACAAGCCTTTCGTTATATTTTCTCTCCCCTGTCTCCTGTTGACAAGGAAGAGTGACAGAGCAGCTTTGGTGGACACGTGGCATGCAGCCAGGGTCAACCCACAACAGCTGTTATCACAGGTACCCTACAGCATGTCACATGGCACTAAAAGTTTATGTTTAGGCCAATGATTCGCATCATCTCTATGATGAAATGTCTAATTGCTCAGCAGTTAGGCAAAAATTGGTGGTAACCACATCTAACACTCCAGATTTCTGTAGCAAGTTACTCCTGTGATGCAGATAGAGCTCAGATGTCTGAATATGACTTGCAGAGAGATCTGGTGAGAAACAAGTGCCTAACTCCCAAGCATGAACATGCATATGTCCCTAGAGTTAGCTGCCCAAGGAGGTTCAAGCCAAGTACAGAGCTAACTAATAAATTTAGATGGCCTTAAGCTTAGACAGTCCTGAAAATTTGGACTATTAAACTGATGCCTGGGACTTAAATGAGTTTTGGGAAACTAGGTCCCAACATGCAGGGATTCCAGCTGATGTTGCTTGTTATCCTGTGCTACCTTAAAATCACTAGAAAAAGAGATACCTCCAGAGGGTTATTCAGCCAACTTAAGATGTGACTCTGGAGATGCCTGTCACCATTGATTACAGAGACAATTAAGCTTTTAACTTAATTATTAAGTTAAACTAGTTAGATGCTCTAAGTTAGATGAGACGAACATAAATCTGATTGCTTCCATTATTTTCATCCTCCAAGCCTCTGAAGAGAATGCTTGAAACAAGAAATTATGCTTGATGCGTACCATATATATATCAAGTACCAGCATACATATGAATAGCAGCTACACTTCACATTTATACTTAAATACTTCAGTGACTACACGATGTCATAGCAGGACATGTAAGGGGCAATTTATCTCACCTCACTTTGACACGTACGAAAGTTACAATACTTAACATTTTCTCTGGATTTCCTTTAGAATCAATAGAGTGAGGTAGGTACTTTGTGATTCGTCTGACTTACTGAAGTTGTCTAGCTTCAGTTGAGAGGTGTTGCACACTAGAAGTGCCAGTCTCCTCTGCCAGTCCTAAAGGAATACTAAATTGCTAGCTCTGATATGAATTCCTGAAACTCAAATGTAGGAGAAATTAACCTCTCCCCAATTACATCTTGTACGCTATAGCATATTATTGTGCATTTCTCTTTGTGTGTTGTGAAATAATAAAGGATACAAGAAGAAAAGCATAGTTCTGAAGATAATTTTAATTTTAAACTGAAATTTTGTAAAATATTACAATTCGTTTTACAAATGGCTTTGGGGAAAACTTTGATTTAAAAAAAATCTGACTCAGGGAAGGAAAATTGGAAATCTCAACATCTCATATGAAGTAGAAATGCTCAGTTTTGAACAACCGCATTCAGTTAACTTAAAAGTATTTGCATAGCTTGTACTAGGGACTGATATAAATAGTTGTTCCAGTTCCTTAAAATCAATCAGCTGATGATGTCTAGGTACAAAACACAGTCTTTATGTGTGTTTTGGAATAAAATAGGCCATGTAATTTTATATTTTACACTTAAGAACGCTCAGCTGAGAATGCCATGCACATATTACCATTCATAATTTAATTTTGCATGTAATTTCATGCACACTATGAATCCATCAAGCCTACTGTGTGTCTACTGAAATCTCGTATTTTTGTAAGCAAATCTCACTTAGGCTACACACCTCAAGTCATTGTTAAGATAACCAATTGAAAGAATTCAGCCCAACAACACAAGTATTAATTTGATAAATTAATTCCACCGATGTATTTATCCCTTGGCTAATGAAGACTTTAAACCCTTCAATAAGTGAACAAAAGAGTAATGTTCCCAGAAGCATTTGACTAAAGCAATCTGAAGTTATTCAGCAACTGGCACAATACACAAAGTCACAGTAAATCCAAGTTTGCATACTGCACTTTGTTCAGGCCTTACAGAAACTGCAGGGAAACTGAAAGAAACAGTTCATCCTCTGCTTCAGTGATTTCTTACGAGGTAGTTTGCCATAGAGCTTGTTGGATTTTTTAAAGAGATTTTCAACTAGAAAAAAAGGTAACCTAGCAGGTGACATATATTGGGGAGAGAAATTAAACTGAAAAACATTGTGTGCCATCCCCCTTTCCCTCTCATTTATTTTTTCTTACAGCCTTAACACAAGGCTCAGATCTTTAGTAGACTGGCTGTGTAATGTATTACCTGTCTTGAGATTCCAATGCAAAGATTAGTCTGCTTCCAGCTTCCACTCTCTGCTTAGCTAGAGTCTAGAGGTACTGTGAAGACAACTGCTGGTCAATCTGTGTAGATTGACATCCACTGGAGTGGCCCAGTGGATCAGTCAAAGCCGTGATGGATGAGCCAGCTCTGTAGCATGCAGCTATGAAATTTTGATGGCTAATCTTCGCACTGCCTGTGCAACACATTTTCAGACCCCTCCTAAGTTCTGAAATACAAGAAGAAATTGGTCCTGAAACTTGCTTTGAACTCTGATTTGTGACAGCCTACTAGGGAGGGCGCATACCTATGTAGGGCTAGATCCTACACAAGCATCACACTTGCCCATATCACCCCATATCATTTGCAGAATTTCACAATTACTGGTAAACTTTGGACTCCCAAAACTTTTGGACTTCAGGAAGTCCACTGGGTTGCTGGATGAATGTTAACTGCATGCTCCCAGCAAGCCTGATGTACCCAGGCTGTATTTCACTTATTGCATGTGCACGGTTGCCTTGAAGTCACCGTGTGTTTGTCAAGGCGCGCAGAACAGCGCTGCAGGCAAAATAAGTCATCAGAAGTATTTGAAACGGGAGCTAGAGGCAGAAAAAACCAACTCATTATTTCTGGAAGTTAACAGGCAAGGCGGCTCCTTCTCAAAAATGGCCCCGCTTCACAGGCCGATCATCAACTTCACTGCAGTTGGGAAAAGATTTGAAATGTTCAGGGAACTGGAACTAAACAAATATGTTTTTTTGGTATCTTAATTAGGCATGCTTAGGGAAACTACTTAGATAGACTAATAATAAATTAAATACTGCTTCACTAAGATGTTTTTTGTAATTATGGTGGAGGTTCTGATGCAGTCTGAAGTTATTATCAAACATAATTGCAACATTAAGAAGGCAACACAGAATCTTTCCATTGTGAAGGTTTAAAGCTATAGTGTTGTGCCACTTGAGCAAAATGCTGTTCTCTAACATCTTCACATAGAAAATTGTTAATAGAACTGACCTTTAGCTGAGGGGAAGTGAAAAAACCCAGTAGATTATAAGTCAAAAAGGCATTCTTGAAGAAACAGGTAAAAAAATAGTAAGAAAAGAACATTCTTGGAAACCTATTCAGTGAATAAAAACTAAATAATAGAATTTATTCAAATAAAAGACAAAATAAATATTTTATTTTTAAAATAACACCAGTCTTATGGTATGATGATTTGAGAATTTTTATCAGTGTTATCTAAATACAATTGTAAATAAAAACAAAGCTTCAGGAAATCTAATAACACAATTTAAATACTTAAAATACTTAATAACATGGGGAAAATGACAGTATGTTTCAGTTGGCAGATTCCACTCATTCAAACGAAACAAATTTGCCAAGCATTCGTGATCTCTTGTTTAGATACCTAACTGTAAGAAAATATCTCTTCATCTTTCAGGACACAATCATCACCCTTAATTTTGGAAAAACAAGACACAGAGATTTGTGGATTGCATCTCAGGCTTCGACTGGTGTTGTAGCTCAGACTCCGCTGCTCTGAACCCTGAAGTAGGTAAATTAACTCTGCAGCATTTTAACAAAGACAAAAAAAGAAAGAATATTACATTGGTAGAAAAAGCAATCCATGGCTGGAAGAACAAGGACTTGTAAGTAAAAGATTTGTCTGTGGACTAAGCCTTCTGCAGAATCCCTGACTGGAAGGTGATGTCAGTCCCTCTTCACTCTCTTTGGTCCTAATCGTGAAACATTTTCCCTACAAAGAGCAATGGTGTGATAGTAGAGATACCTGACACAAAGGTAATGAAGAAGGCCATGTGTCAGGCGTGAGGAGCAAGGATAGACTTCAGTGTCTCTGACTAGTAGCTAGTCTCTAGGTGCCTTGAGAGTCAGCACCTCTGAAGTACCTCATTCCCTCACTAGCACTGGAGACAGACAGGAGGCTTTGAAGGCATAGTAAGTCAATGAATCTAGCTTGAGATCTTCCTCTAGAGGTTTGCAAAGGCACTTACTTCGTGAGAAGTACTTCTCTAGATGTCTAAAAATTTTGACTAGAAGACAAAGCCAATGTTAAATGATCTGGTTTTCCCTCTGGCCTTCCCCCCTCCATTAGCAACACACTGACACAAACATATGGATAATATCTTTTGTATGTATCCGTTGTAGATGCTGTCTGTTAAAATCAAGAGAAGACCTTGAGAACTGAAGGAAAGATAAAAAAAAAGATAAATAATGTATCAGAGAAAGTGGGAATTTAATAAGTAGAAAAAGTCTCAGATAATAAATTTGACTTTTAAACAGGAACAAAAAGTGTCACTCTTGCTTGAGCTGGATTTTAATGCAATCTTCAAGGTGTAAGAAGTGTGAAAAATCAATAGCAAATCCCAGTGTCCTTATGCTGAGATATTCAAAATGTTAGCTCTAATGGGAGTCATATAAAAGCAGCCATAAACCAGTGCTGATCAGTTCACACATGTGCTGTAAAGAGATACAGTTCAGAATTTAAATACCTCATATATCTTTTGTAAAAAGATTTCCCCTCCTGCTGTAATAATAAGTTTAAACAACATTGCAGCCTTTCTCAAAACTGAGACCACAGATGTGAAGATAGGTGATTTTTGAGAAATTATTTTCTCTTCTTGGGTAATTATCATTAATGAAAGAAAAAAAATTTCTTAAATCCTAATAAATCAGAGAGAGAATTGACTGACCATGCATCCAAATTGCTGCATTATTCACACTGGAATTACTCCAAAGATTAGCTGCAAATTGCCCTCTAAATTGAATTTATGGTTTCATTTTTCATAACTACTGTGTTGTGACAGATGAGAGGAATCTCTGAGAAAAATGACAGTGATGGACCCAATTTCTTAGTACTCTATCTTCAAGACAGAACTAAACTATATCTATTTACTGTTAGGTTTTGTACAATCTATTTTGGCAAGCAGAAAAACCTGTTATGAAATACAATATATCCTATTTTATACATCAGTAAGTAAAAATATCACAGAAAACTTCAACTTTTCATTTGAAAAAGGAGGCCAACCAAATTAAAATAAAGTGAAGTTTCACAGACAGACACTGTACAGATAAAAATACCAATTTACACCTATTTGAAAGCTTGCATTCTATCATCACTGTACATCCTCTTCCTGTTCCAAAGGATCTTAAATGTCTGTGTAACATGTAGAATAGGAAAGAAAATTAAGATACCAGGGTATCCTGAAGCGGCCCCACAACACTGGGGTTTGAGATCTTTGTTGGGGGGTTGTTTTGTTCTTTTCTTGTACAGTATCTAGCAGAAATGGATCTTGACTGTCCAAGGTATTGTGGCAATACAAGCTATAAATAATAATTACAACAATAATCTCCAAGTTCAACAAAGCTTCTGGGCTAGTACATAAAAACTGAAGTACTAGTCTGTCAGATATTAGAGACAAATGTTTTGCCCTGAAATGGCTCTTATGTATAACTTGTATCAAACAGGAAAAATAAAAACATGGGTTTTTTTCAGGTTTTCAAACTAGGTTTATGTAGTCCAGGCCTCTTGGGCTAGAAATAATTGAAAGCAAGTTTGAGATTACACTTATGTCACAAACTCAGTTGATGCCTGAAGCTTTTCAGGGACAAAAAAATACGGGAACGTTTATAATGTAGGTTAGATAAAGTCAGTACAAGTGCTACAGATAACTGCAATTTAGGCATTTGTAGCACACTAGCAGAGAACCTGCATTTTTCTTTCATATTAGAAAAATATGGTTTAATAACTGCACTAACAACAAAAGGTCAGAATATTTCACACTTATTCATATTATCACTGAACTTCATTTTCAAGCAATATCACTGTCTCTGGTGCAATCTTCCAATGCTTGAATAAGAATAGGAGAATCCATCCACACCACCCAATGTTTATGGGCAGGCTATGTTTTTGATGCATTTTACTTATCTTTTGCAGTACAGAGACTCATCTAACGGCTGCATGACCCACACAGGCATTCTGTAGAAGATCCATAACCTATGAGAATTTCTAGCTCTTCTACCAGAATTCAACTAATAACAGCAGCAATAACAATAACATTAATAATAATTGACAGAAGTTTTAATTACTCAGTTCTCCAAGTGCATTCGTTCATTTGACAGATGTCAAAACCCAGGGACTGCAAATGAGTTGCTCAGACTACTTCAGCCAGCCAGAATCCACATATCCAAAGTCTTAGTCCACCACCATTCGACTAGGGTCCGTTACAACTAGGTATGAGTGTTTTATCCAGATGCTGTACCTGAATCATGGGGCTGATGTACTCCATGATGTGTTTCACAGTGTTGGCTCCCTGATCATTGAAATAAATGCATCTGCTGCAGTTTGCCGTGGCGGGCTTCATGCCATAAGGTCGTATTCCTTCACAGGATAGGACAGAAGCCTGATAGGGAGAAGACAGAAGAGAATGCCTGCTCAGGTCTTGTTCAGACGTGTAATCAGGCCATAGTGTGCTCCCTGATCCTGGAACAGAGTAGTGCTTCCTCGCTCCAAAGGCCCCCAAAGCTCCTTATCTACTGCATATATACAAAAAAATTTCCATTTGCTTTCCTGATGTCATGACAAAAAACAATGGCATAAATATGTAGCAGAATAGATCAAGGAAGAAAAATTACCTGCTTTTGATGATAATTATATATAACTGTCAAAAAACTATGCCATTTTCAAAGCACTGCACAAAAAAATAAACAAATGAATCAACACAACACCGTTCTGGTTATTACAAAGCAAATTAGGTGAAGTGATTTTAACCTTATTTTACATATGAAGAATAGAAAAGGAAGGACCTTATGTTTTAAACTGTACAATTAGAGCAGCAACAAATTTATGACTTCATACACATACTTTCTATGTGAAAGAAAGAGTTCTAAATTGTTTATTCAAGGTCATAGAGAAAGTTTAAGGCAAAAAAAAAAAAAAAGAAAGTCCAGTGCTCCACCTAATTTTTAGTCCTGCATTTTAAATGAAAGGCTCTCCTGCAATATGCATGGTAGAAATTGCTAGTCTTATTCTTTTAAGTTTTTCACTTTGGCAGATATACAATCTATATGCAAATAGATATACACTTACTTTTCTGTAACTGCACAAGCAATGATTTGAACTGTCTGCAGTAGGTAGCAGCATGAAACTGTCAATGGAAATCACAGCCATGAACATTTCCCATGTCCTCTCTGCCACAGATTTAAGACCTTCATTTAGCTTAATTAAGCCAAAGAGTGCTGAATCCCAGTCAAATACAGTGTAAGCATGAGATGAGCTGGCTCCTACTTTTCAATTCGCTTTCATAATAGAGCATTTTTCATTGAAGAAACATGATCAATTTGAAGTAGAGATAAGATTAGGTACTTCTAACAAAAGTCTTATTTGACCTGACTGCTGTTTTCTTTGAATTTGCAAACATCACAAGCTCTCCAGAAGAAAGAAATTGAAATATTTTTAGAAGCACTTTTCTGAAGGAAAACGTGGATTTGTTCAAACTGAATCCTTTTATGAGAACGTAGTTTAAAAAGAAATGAATAGGAAAACTTACAGATCTTTTTCTGACTTTCTCAGTTCATTTCTACTGTATCCAAAGAACTGATAGCTTCATTAACCATTTTATTTAGACATTAACTTTGCATTCATTTCATTTCTTATATTATTTGAAATATTAAATATTAAACTG
>VZSC01008111.1:429830-524213 GCA_013398225.1 Steatornis caripensis | reverse complement strand
ACTGCTGCTATGGCAAGTGGTAAGTTCTATTACTATATGATAGTACACTATATTGTCTGCTGTATTATATTGCTCAATGATTACTACCAACAGTATTACTTTCTAACATTATTTTAAGCTACATGTTTTCATATACAACAAAAACGTTTAATGTTCAAAAATTCAGAAGAATGCTTGCTTTCTTCACAATGCCGGTTTTATGAGATATTGACAAACATAAGCTGTTTTTAGTTTAGAACTGGAAACTAAACGTAAGTATCAAAACATTGAGAAGAATTGAGATGTCTTTCCACTGTTTTCTAGCCCCCTCCCTTTTTAAGTGCTCCTAAGAGTGTTTTCTCACTTTACAAGTTCAACTGAGTAAAAGCATCTATGCCACCTGATGCTGAGGATGATACACATTTGCAGATCTGCATCTCCTCATCCCTGAATACTATGTAGTGCACAATATCCTTACTTAGGAAAAAAAAAGATAAAAAAGAATTATATAAATGGAAAAGCAAGCATTGAACGGTAGTCCCATTATAAGTAGGAAGGGGAAAATAGACACAAGTAACCTAACCACAGCATTCCCAGCGTCTAGACAATAGAATGTTTAAAATGTCTGATTTAGAATTATGCTCAGTTAGAGGCAGACTGTTCTTGCAGCTCTCTATTTCTTGAGCTCTGTTCCTTATCATTTTTCTAGTTTCTAACATTTGACTTTTCTATTTTGTTCTGCTTGAGAGTTGATTTTTTTTACCGCATTTGTTCCTGTTCGCAACAACAAATACCAAAATATCATAATAGTGGTTCTTAGCAAGTGGACACCACTTGAAACCACAAATTAAAAATGTAATAAAATCTTAGAAGAAAGCCCATTCCCATCCAATTTTTGAAACTCAGAGGATCTGCACAATTCAGATAAACCACACTGACATCTCAAGTTTCTGACTCTGTGTGTCAAAAATGAATGTGAATTGCAAAGCTTTTTCCAAAGCTTAATCAACTAAGAGATTCAAAATGTTTGGTGACTTGGCAGATTTCTCCAAAAAATGTGTTGATTGTATCCGGTCACTGAAACCACCTGGCTCCTGCAGGTTACATGTCTTCCTTAGAGCAGGGTAGTTTGCTGCAATCACTGCTACCGAGTCTGACTCATTCAGATTTATCACCGTAGTTCTGGAGTTCCCCAATTAAACTTCCATTATTAGTAAGGGTAGCAGTTGTCACAATGACAGGATTACTTCCACTAGTTTAAAATGCTGATTTTGAGCTGATTTGTTCTTTCAGATAGTTTTTCCTTTGCCTTTTCCTTTGGCTTCAGAGTTATATCTTTAAAAAAAAAAAATCCATCTCCATCCAGAAGCTTCTCAAAATTGTTTTGTACATCTCTGGATAAGTCCCTGGGCAGAACATAAACAAGATACGAGGCCTTGAGTGAGCCACCTTCTCTGGAGGAGATTCACAGTAAGAACAATGTTCTGGGACAATTCTCACAAGAATAAAAAATTACTGACTTTTTATGTGGTTATCATTGTCGAATATCCTGTCTTGCTTCAGTATATCACAGCATGGAACTCCACTGTGTAAAATATTGTTCTAGTCAGTGTACACACAGTCGTTCATTAATTAGGAGCTAGGGATCTTCTTTGCCCCAGCAGAATACAATTTAAGAACATTGTTTTGTACTATGGAAATGTGCTAATGAGAACTATAAAACAGCAAATACTCTGATACTCACTGTGCTTTCAATTTTCTTGCATCTATTGTGAACTAAAAAGGTATTTCATTCCATAAGAGCCTAATTTTACTCTTATTAAGCCAAAGAGAGATTAGAGATCGACTTTAGCAAAATCAGATATATTATCAAATGTGAAAAATACAAAGATCAACAAACTGCACTTTATTGTTGGGAATTCACCAGCACAGAATTAAATACAGTGCATTTTATGCATAAATATGCATTGTAACCACATTAGAGTATGTATACTGTAATTAATAGAGTACATATGTATAGATCAGTTTTTCTTTTTGTCAGGGTAACTGAGCTCTTAATCTCACCTTTTCAGCAGTATTTTTTTTTCATCTGAGATGAACTGGAAAAAATGAACTCCTTTTCTATTATGATCCAGCATGCTCTATTATAGTTGTCCTATAATTGAAACTAATGTTCAGCGAGGGCAGCACTCCTAGGTTTTGCTGTAGAGTGCTATTCATGGATCAATTAAAGTTAGCAGCAGAATATTTGTCAAAAAAAGTATCCAGACCAGTAGAAATTATGTGGGGCAGAGGAAAAAAAAGGTAATTTTCCATTTTTTTGTGAATTAATAATCAATTCTTATATCTTTAGTTAAACTAAGAATAATTTTTTCCAATATGAGCAGAAGCCATTTTGACATATAGAAGCATGGCAAAGTAAGACATATTGTAATAATTAGCTGAATTATTCCTGGCATGCCATGAACAATTACAGGATTAATAACTACCCAACCAAATAGTGTTATGTTGGAATAAATTGACCGACAAGGGTTTTCAGTTAGGAAATGAAGCTCAGACGGATCATCAATAAAAGCTACTGCAGAGAACAGACTTTTGAGAACTTCAGTGTTTTACATTTACAAAATATGGATGTGATAACTGTGCTTAATGACTGGAAGAAGCTATTTAAAAATTCATTTAGAATATTTTGCCCTCTTTAATTGCCTGGCCAAAGCCACAGTCTTTGACAGACACACTAATGTACCATGCAACCTATATTTAATTTTGTGTTCTGATCAAAATAAAAAACCTGATGGGGCCCTTAATTAACCCCCTGCCTTCTGTACAGAAAAGGTGGGGGTTTTTTCTCATTTGCAATTCTGCTCAGTTTACTGCATGTAATGCTGGGTTACTTATGGCGTGTGACACCCTGACATACAAAACAATGCTGCTTATTAGGAAGAGTGCAATATGCAAACTCAGGTTGAAATTCAGCAAGGTATTTAAGTAGACTTCTAATTTAGTGCTTGCAAGAAATCCCATTTGCTACAACATAACTACTGCTTCCAATTAAGCACATAGTTTACTACCTAACTGAATCAGGATGTTAATTCACAATATTGGAGCTTTTCACATCCTCTTTGTAAAATGCTTAAGAATGATATCAACAGCACATGAGGTCAAAACACATATTAAAGCATAGATAAAGGCACTGGAGTAATACAGCTATACTGGAATGCTTGCATGGACTTAAAGCTTTTTTTTTTTTAATTGTTTCAGTAAAGCTCTAGCAACAGGAGTTGCTAGGTGAGTATTAGTCCAACCCTATAGTTTTATAGGCCCTCCCAAAAAAGGATAATTAGTTTTTCTGCCCATGGCTTTTTATTTTTTAGCTTATAAAAGATAACTTTTCAGGTTTTATGTGCTGTTTTCAAAGTACAGTCTTTCAGAATGAACAAAAGAAAGGCTTCCAATAATTCTTCATTAGCAGGTAATGCTGACCCATCTTTTTCTGTCAGTGAGGAGTCTCTGAAACTAATACATTTTTGTGGGCTCAGAAAGCTGACACTCAGGAGGCTCTTGCAATTCCTGGAGCTGGTTACTACAAGTCCTGGTAAAAACAAAACACTTGGCGAGGAGAGTGTGGCCCTGTTGGCCACAACACATGACATTAGGGGTCTGGGCAGAGCCTAAGGACTTGCTGGTCCAGACTTCATGTGGATGTGGGACCAGGCAGGCAGCAGCATAGGCCAAGGAGAAAGCAGGCAGTTTGACTGCGGAGTTGGCTTGGAAAACATTCACCCATGGCTGACCCATTAGGGATGATAAGAGGCCTATAGACAGTGGTAGTGGAATCCTACCTGATAGGAGGTCCCAACAAGTAGGACAGCAAAGTCAATCCACAGGCAAAAGTGGTGTGGTAAGGTCAGTGCAAGGTAGTGTCAATAACTATGTACAAGGACATCTTACTTGCAACACCTTTACATCTCTTTAAGTATATTAGATCATTTGCAAAGGAAAGCTGTGCAGTTGTATATTATCTTTCTTTGAGAGTGTCCCCCTCTCTTCTTAGGGTTCTGCCCTGACTTCTTGCCTGAAGTTCAGGCAAAAGTTAAGCATTCTCATTAGGCAGAACAGACTTAACAGTAAGTGCCTGATTTCATGCTTTACTTATGCCTTTAAGAGTAAACTGTCAAGCTATGTCATACACATGAATTTGGATACTTTTCAACTTAATGAAATCAGACTTCCATGAACAGCTGCAATGCTTATTTTTCTAATCCCACCTACTATCCTAGCACTACACAAATTTAAAGTCTTTATGAGTTTGATTCCTCGTGTTTTCCATGTTCTTTGGAACTATGTGTTGCCAAGATAAATACATCTTCTAATCTACAATGTGATTTTGCTGCATTTTAAAAATTTCCCTTCCCTGTGAGCCTCCTATACACTCCGGCATATAATGGGCAACGGGTAAGAATCTAGCATCAGGAAAAAAAAAAACAATCCAGTATGTCAATTACCTTACACCTAACATTTTCAGTGGAAAAAAGGCTAGAAGATCATATGCTTTTTTTAAAAGATTTTCATATCTCTCCCATATTGCATCTGCATGCTGCTATCAGCAGGTAAATAATAATGAAATACTACACCATTCAGCTAAGAACCGGTTTACTCCAACAAAGGTCAAGTTCACAATACCCTGCAGACCATATATAAAACTGCTATCAGATTTATTTCCCTTCCAGATCAGTCCATTGAATTTACATACTTAAACAAACTAGCATCTAAAATTTGCCTCCTCGTCATTGCTTCTTTTATAGTCCTCAAAGGAAATTATTTTGCTTCCACATCTTTATCCTGCATATCCAAGCGTATCCTCACCTTGTTGCTGTAGATTTAGAGACCATTATCATGCATGGTTATATACCTGCTAAATTGACTTTAGTCTTTCAATGTGATCTAAATTGTGTTTAATCTGCTCCCTTAATACTAATGGTGCACTGAGAGGTGAGCACTTCGCAAGCTGAGGAACTTTAATTTCATGCCTTTTGTACAGCCCAACTCTTCAAACACCTCTTTAAATGGATAAAGGCTCTGTACTTTCTGCATCAATATTGTCAATGCAAGTGTAACCTTTAGAGCAATCTCACTGCAAAATGATAATTTCCCCCACAGGAAAGACAGATCACTCATTTAATTAGACATCTCCCCCCTCAGAAGTTTCTTAAGCTGTGACTATATGACACAGCAGTTTTGCGAGATTTAGTATACTCAGTGGTGGATTTTTAGGCAGGAAGTACACAGGATGGCTTAATTTTTTTTTCGGTTGGGGTGTATTCTTGCATGTGTACTAGGAGATACTCTTCCATCTGAGCCATTTCCAACAGAAGACAAAAAGGAGAAAAAAAAAAAAAAAGACAGGCATGTAGAAATGAAATGGCTTCCCTAAATTAACACTCTGCGAAAAAATCATCATATCTTATCTTCATCCTTTTACTCTCCAAAACCATATTTTTATTGATATCTAAAGCACTCAGTGGTGAGATTTGTGATGTCAGAGCAGTTCAGTTCTTTACCTGAAAAGAAGGGACTGATTACCAGTGAGAAGGTGGTGACTTGGAGGTGACTTTGGAGATCTTGGGAAGTTTCAACTAAAATCTCTATCACTGATATTGTGGCACCCCAGGGAAGCTGAAATCCAGATCTTAAAACTGGAATTCCATCGCCTTAAGCCAGAAAGCCATGGTGTCTTGTACATCCTGAAACATGAAAGGAGATCATACTGGATCCAGCCACAGAAAATCTCTAATTTGATTCATTGTACAGCTTTTGCCATAAACCAGCAACCCTTAAATAGCTACTTAAGCTTTTCAAAACCTCACTGCCATGATTTTGCTTTGAACTATGTGCCTGGCTTTGCCTAAACAAAAGGGAGCTTCCAGTGGTCTTTTTTGTGCACTCTGAGACTAGAAACTGTCACACAATGAAAAATAGTGAACTTAAATTCTCAATACTTTCTGCTGTTGCCATATCTGATGAGTATCACTTGCCTGAGCATTCACCACGCTGTCAACAGTTGTTAACCCCACTGGGAAGATTTTTTTTTGTTAACTTATCTCGTCATTGCCTGCTTTGAGGTTATGCACAAACAGATGGCTTATAGGCCTCATGTTTCCTTTATGTTTATTGTAAATGGAGCTAAACAAGAAACTTGTAACAAGCAATTTATTTTATGAATTTTAGTTTTTCCCATTCTTTTCATTGACTATCCAGGAACTGATCTTGAATTGAGCCAACATTTGAATTTAACTGAATAAATTCAGGAAAAATTTTTGGCCAACAACTGGATTGTAAGCAAGTCACTGACATCCGTTGCCAGATTTGAGCTATTTGAACAGTAGACTGCTTAAATGTCCCATTCCTACTGGTTTCTGAGGTTAACTTTAGGACTGAGTGTATGGGATTGGGTGCAAACACTGTGACTGATAGATGTGAAAATTCACTTTTGCCATAATTTTTCTACATGTCCTCAAACTCTATCAGTCTTCATTCTTCCCCTACAAAAATCATCCTACTTCCACTAGTATCAAACTGATTTTCTCACCAGTGGAGTTGCGCTAATAGCTCTGCAGTATACCTTTGTAAGAAATAAACAAAGGAGCAGCACAAAATGCCTTTTTAAAAATGGTTAATATGCACAGTATGTATTTGCTTGACTGAATTTACAACTCTAAACAGGTTCCGTGGCTTTAAAAAAAGTGTAAAGTAAATGCAGTCTCTTTGGGAAGCTATCACTGTTGCCCATGTCTGCCTTTCCTTTCCAGCACAATAATTCCTTTTCTGGCACAAAGAATAGCTTAACTATAACCCCAGTCTAAGGGTGGGTATGACTAGAGGGAATTCATGCACAACAAATGCCATTTGCAGAACAGTGAAGGCTGTGCCTGCTAGTCCCTTCTTTATCATTGGCAAATTATTTGAGAAGACTGACCTACTTCTGTGTAAAGAAATGAGAGATACTCACAAGCCAGACACACAAAAATTCCAAAGTAACACCAAAAAAAAACCCCACAAACAAACAAAACACCACCACAGATAGCTTCTAAGGATATTTTCTTTGTGCAATCTCTCCTCCAACAATACTCAAATGGTTGTCAAAGGACCTCCAGAGTGGAAGGGGGATATCTTGGTCGAGTAGGAATTCATTTCAGAAGAAAAGAGCAATCACTTTCCTTGGCCTTGTAGATCCCAGCACAGTGCTCTGTAGCAGGCGAAGGAGTCGCTGTAAGGGGTTGCCATGCTCTTTACAAAAGGCCTACTTTCAGAGGGAAATAAACAAACTTCTCTTATCCATCTGCAACTAGCAGTAATGGCTCTTGTAATGTTTTAGAAGAACAGCACTCCCTCAGCTACAAAATGCTGTTGGCTTTTTTTTATCCCTCCTAGAACTTCTAACGTATCGTTGCATATGTAGCATAATTGGTAGACTTGACCTGATAAACTCATAGCTCAGTAAACATTTTATGATTTGGCACATATAGATGTGTGTGAGCATGCTTGAACTTAGTCTCAAAAAGCTTTTCTCTTTTCTTCCCACTTCCATTCAGAATGTTTTTATATACCCTGACCTCCCTGCATGTGTGCACATGCCTCAGAATACAAGAGAACTATGCAAAGGTTTTCAATATAAATGTAAACTTTTCCTCCTTCTTTCTGAAGACACTGCCTCTACAGTTAGGAAGTCTTTCCTTCCTAGAAGTCTCTGTCTTTCACTTTTGTGTATTTTTCATTGGGTTTTTTTTTTTTTTTTGCATGTTCTTGTGCTAGATACTGCTAGTGGCAAGCAGCCAGGCTAGACCAAGATCTCTAGGCTTTTACAGGTCATCCTGAGATCAACGAACATGTTACTGATCTTTTGTTTAAGACAGACATCAAAAGAAATTAAATTGCTTTGTGGCTTAAACAATAGAAAACACAGAAGATACAGCCAGCCATCTGGGACTACAGGGAAGGGAGCAAACAAGAGGTTGAACAGATATTTTACTCCTACAGCATTTTAACCATGCTCTCCTCCAGTGCTCCAGTCCTTTCAATTTCATTAAATCACCTGCTAACTAACATTCACTCCCCCAAAACTCTGTGAGACTAATATGACATTTCATGTCTTTTCTCATAATGACAGAGACAGAAAGAGGCAAGTGCATTTCACCAGGGGCACATTTCACAGGCTCCACCTTCTGTACGGCCTTGCTAAATATACCAGGTTCTGACCCCAATGTACCAGAATCTGGCTCCAATTTTAACATAAAGAGAATTTGTCACTGAAGACAGGATTGTCTTTGTCTCAAAGCCTGTGACTTCATTTTGTATCTGTCTAATAAGCCCAGAGACAGACAGGACTGATTTTTATATCTGACCGTAAATTCCAAGTGCTGAACTGTTTCTAATCAGTGGGGTTTTGCATTAATGAAGTTACATATATTCTCCAGAAAAAAAGAAAAATTTTAAACATTTTTAGGCTATAGGATATCAGTGGATGTTTAGAACCGTATTTCTCATATATGCCACGAAACATCTCATGGGAATTTTCTCTGTAGCCTTCCACTGATGGCCCCAGCTAGCCATTAGCTCTGCATAGAGTTCTAACTAATCATTAAATTATCTCATATTCCCCTAGCTGACATATAGTCTTCAAAATAAAGTTCTGCTTGCAGCTCCAACCAAAGTCTGAACACAGCAACAGATGTCAATGCATATTAATACACAAACAGGTGATACAGCCCTAATTCTGGAAGACATTTCCAGACACGTGAAGGACAAGAAGATGATCAGGAGCAGTCAGCACAGATTTATGCACAGATCCAACCTGATAGCCTTCTATAATGAGGTGACTAGCTTTGTGGGATAGAGAAGAGCAATGGGAGTTATTTATCTTGACCTCAGTAAGGCTTTTGATGCTGTCTCCCAGAATATCTTTGCAGACAAGCCGATGAAATACAGGTTAGACAAGCAGACGGTGAGGTGGGCTGAAAATTGGCTGAATAGCCAGGTTTGGCAGATGGTAAGCAGTGGCACAAAGTCCACTTGCAGGTTAGTTACTAATGGTGTACCCCATGGGTCAGTTCTGGCTCCAATAGTGTTTAACCTCTTCATTAATGACATCAATGGGATCAAGTGTACACTGAGTAAACCTGCACACAACACTGATACATCACACTTGGTTGTGCTGCCATTTACAAGGACCTCCCAAGGCTGGAGAAATGAGCAAACAGGAACCTCATAGACTTCAACAAAGGAAAATGTCAAATTCTGGAGGAATAAATGCAGACACCAGTATATGCTGGAAGCCAACAGCTGGAAAGCAGCTCTGCAGAGAAGGACCAGGTGTCCTGGTGGACAACAAGCAAACAAGAGCCAGCAACATCTGCTTGTGGCAAAGTGTGTTGGGCCTGTGTGGCGGGGCTTTGGTAGCAGGGGAAGGGGCTACACGAGCAGGTGGCCCTTGTAAAAAACTGGTCAAAGCTCCCCCAGCTCCAAGTCGGCCCACCTCGGGCTGAGGCCGGGCCATTTTGGGACAATAGATGCGCCTCTGCGATAACGTTTTTAAGAATGGGACAGGACAGTGTAATGCCTGATGAGACCTGCAACAGAGTGAGAAGGGGCATGTGAGAGGAACAGCTATGCAGATACCTGGAGCCAGTGAGGAAGGAGGGGGAGGAGGTGGATGGAGCAATGATTCCCCTGCAGCCCACAAGGAGAGGGCAGGCTGTGCCCCTGCAGCCCATGGAGGATCACAGTGGAGCAGAGATGGACCTGCAGCCCATGAAGGACCACAGAGG
This sequence comes from Steatornis caripensis, assembly GCA_013398225.1. Lineage (NCBI taxonomy): Eukaryota > Metazoa > Chordata > Aves > Caprimulgiformes > Steatornithidae > Steatornis > Steatornis caripensis. The sequence continues at coordinate 514,410 of VZSC01008111.1, read as the reverse complement.
AGCAGAGATGGACCTGCAACCTGTGGAGGACCCCACGCCAAGGGAGGTTGCTGCTCCCGAAGCAGACTGTGACTCTGTGGGCAGCCCGTGCTGGGTCAGTGCATTCCTGAGGGGCTGCACCATGTGGGAAGGACTCCTGTCGGAGGGGTTCATGAGGGACTGTCTGCCATGGGAGGGACCCCACTCTGGATCAGGGAAAGCGTGTGAGGAGCCCTCCCCGCCTGAGGGGGAAGGAGCAGCAGAGACAATCTCTGGTGAAATGACTGCACCTCCCCATCCCTGTCCCTGTCCCCCTGCGCCGCTGAGCGGGAGGAGGGAGAGACATTGGGAGTGAGGGGACTCAAGCTCGGGAAGGAGGGAGGGGTGACGGGGAAGGGGTTTGTTTTTAAGATCTGGCCTTCATATCTCCTTATCCTACTCTGTTTTGGTTAGTGACCAATTAAATGGAATTTTTTCCCCAAGCTGAGTCTGGTTTTTGCCACTGACCACAACTGGTGAGCAAACCCTCCCTGTCCACGTCTCAACCCACCACCAGGTTTTGTTACATTTTTTCCTCATCCCGGTGTTGGGGGAGGAGTGAGTGAGTGTTTGTGTGGTTCTTCGTTGCTGGCTGGGCCTAAACCACGACACAAAGGCAGACAACAGCATTCTGAGCTGCATAAGAAGAGCCTTGCCAATAGTTTGAGGGAGGTGATCCTTCCTCTCTACTCTGTTTTATTGAGGCTACACTTGAAATGCTGGGTCCAGTTCTGGGCTCCCCAGTGCAAAAGAGACATGGACATACTGGGAAGAGTCCAGCAAAGGGCCAGAAGGCAACCAAGGGACTGGAATATCTCTCTTAAAAGGAGAGGTTGAGAGAGCTGGGACTGCTCAGCCTAGAGAAGAGAAGCCTCTGGAGAATCTTGTCAATATACAGAGAATACAGATGAGGGACAAAAGAGGATGGAGCCAGGCTCTTGTCAGTGGTGCCCAGTGACAGGACAAGAAGCAATGGGGAGAAACTGAAGCACAGGAGTCTCCATCCGTACATCAGGAAACGGTTTTGTACTGTGAGCATGACCAAGCACTGGAACTGGTTGCCCAGGGAGGTTATAGAGTCTTTATCTGTAGAGACAGTCAAAACCTGACCAGTCCTGGGCAACCAGCTGTAGTTCTTGTTGCTTGAGCAGGAGGGTTGGACTAGATAAACTCCAGAGGTTCTGTGAGTCAGTAATGCTGGTTATCAAAAGAAGAGCCATTATAGAAAAGTAGCAGTTCTTTGTGCACATTTTCTTAGTGTTCCACACAGCTTTGTGAAACCTGCAAGTGCTCTTAACAACATAGCATTAAAGCCATTAATAAAAGAAACCCCAGGGCTACATTTTAACTTCAGATATCAGTCTTGACCTGGTCAGTCCCTAAGTTGATGAGTAACCCAAGGAATCCCTGGGAATGACAGACAAGCCTTGCACTGAGGTTTCCTCTCCTCCCTGTCAATCCCTGAATTCAGAGACTGAAAACAGTTGTATCAGAAAAACACCCACTCTGCCCAGCACCACTTTGGCTCCACCAGACCTTCACACTGCTCCACACCACTCCATACCTGCTCTGATTTCCTACCTCTCCCCTCAGCAACCAAGGAGAAAAGCAACCAATGCTTTTCACTGGAGGCATGTGCCTCCAAACTGTGGGAATCCAGCAAAAGGAAATAAAAGCATCTCCTCCAACTTAGGGCATGGGCAGAGCTGTAGATAGAGCCACAGGCTGTCCTCAGAGTGCTAATATTATTTTGTGGGTCAAACAAGATACATACTATACTCTGCCTAGCAATTTTGGAAGGCTTGTTGTCAGCAAACAATTGCCAGACTATTCTGTGCAGCATCCTTGCCCAAAGTCCTTATTTATCTTGCATATTTTAATTAAATCATTTCACTTTCATGTCAGTGCTAATTCTGAAAGAGGACTCAACCAGTATTTGTTTATAAAAAGCTCATTGTAAGCAAGACATTCATTAAGCTTTGCCTGATAATCTACACTGTTCATTATCGCAGGGCAATTGCTATTGCTATATCATTAAGCTTTAAATACTTTGCTCTCTTTATCTTCGTTAGTGATACATGCTTTAAATTATCACAAACGTGCTGCATTTTTTTGCCCTTAGCTGACATAACTGCCATTTCAGAGTCTTTTGCTGTAATAGTAAGTATCCCAGAAAAAAAACTCTTTTAAGATCCTTCCTTTCTTTTGGAAGCTTTTCTCCACATACACGTTACCTGAGTAAACTGAAACATAAACCACAGCTGTTCTCCAATGAGAAGCCAGAAGTCTCTGCTGTCAGTGAGAATCATATACTTTCTTAACAAACCATTTACATTTATCGATTTAAGGAATTCTTGCTATTTTGAAAACAGTCTCTGTAACATACATCAGGAATCATTTTGGAAAAGAAACAGAACAAGTTGATTCTTTTCTCCTCCACACATTATATCTGTATTTAGAAAAAGACAGGCTTCGAAATACCTTTTTTAAGTGGGAAGTCCTCAACAGAATGAAAAATAAATGGGCTCTAAAGATACTATTGAACTCTGAGTTTTCTTGGAAAGTTTCTATATTTCTTTTATTCTACTGGAACAGGAGTGAGTTTATCCGAATAACACAGATGGGTGCAAAATTGTTTAGGAGGATGCTCTTGCATCAAAGTTCAAACAAGCAACGAGGGATTCAGACTGGCTGCCCATCCATGGCTGCCAGACCTTGGATCCTGACTCAGCCAGTGCACAAAGAGTCAGGATACCTGAACGTTATGCTTCTACAAGAATATTTTTCTCCCTCTTTCATAGCCCCTATTTCTCTCCTTGGTAATGCAACACCACTCAAGGTAGAGTTCCCTATATGAAGTAACTTCATCACATACTCTCCTTATCAACACTGTGCACGTATTTAGCTCAGCAGAGAGCATTATAGCAATTTCCATAAAAACTCCTGGGTGAAAAGGAAGGGGAAGCAACATAATTCAAAGTTTAGCCTCTTAGACTGATCATATATTTTATGTTCAACAATCTTTAGGTAAAACTAGGAATATGCACTGGCGTAGATACGTAGGGATGCCTTATCAGTCCTCATCATACCTTATTTCACCTTGTCACACCTCAGCATGTCCCCTTTTCTACCTCAACAGGCTGTCCACCATAACCTTCTTTTTGCTGCATTGCTTTTCTTTGGGTATCTTTTAGTAGAGACTTCAAAGCAGAAATAGACAGAGTTTAATGAGTTTACAATTATTGGCTAATAGGATTCAGCCAGGACAGGTCAGTAACACACTTGCCACTCCTGCTACGTGTACCAGCTGAGTGTCTGCCAGCCAGCTGGTGGCATGAGGAAGCATCAGCCCCCATTACCTGCAGAACAGGAAGGTACTCAACATTACTGCTTTCATCTTCCACCTCTCTACATTTTCTCTCAGGGTTTTGGACCTTTTCATGTCAGTAGTATTCTCCTGAGTCCTTGAGTTACAATTACCAGCGCAACAATTTCACTTCTGTCTGTTTTTATTTTTCCTATCTTGAGTGGCTTTAGCTTATATACTTTTTTCACAGATCAACAACAATTTTTCTCAGTAAAGCTGAGCCAAGGTCACACAGCTGTGCTTCAGAAACCCGAGCCCTGGAGCACAAACAGCTAAACCTCTGGGCTGTGGGCTACACCACAGGGCTACAGACTTACACCTTTTCTTGCTTGCTTACTGAACAAAATGCATAGCTAGAGCAAGCTGATTATTTGTTCCATACAGACGTCAACACAGCCTCTGCACAGACTAAAAGCTGATTACCCAAGAAAAAGAAAAAAAAGCAAATCAACAAAACAAGTAAGGAAGGACGCTGTTCAGTAAATTTAGCCTAATAGGCATCATAGAGTTATACTGGAAGGCTCATAAAAATAGAGACAGATACACGATCAATGGTATGACTCAGTAATTGCTTTATGCATGTGAACAATGTTATCAAAAGTCCAAAACAATGTCTGCAACAGAGATGTTAGCAAGACGCAATGCTAAATTCCTCATATTCATTAGAGAATGTCATAGTGTTGGGTAATGAATTATTCTTGACACTGCTAAAGTCTTCTGTTGTCTGAAACCTTTTATCTTTGGCAGTCTAAAGTAAATGCCAGGTTGGAAATGCGTGCCTCTCAAATGTATTCTGGCATCATCTCGTGGGACAGAAATCAGCAGCTTGTTGACAATTTTCTTAGAGCATTCCATACTGGACTAACTGTCAATACTCCATCTAGTCAAATATCCTGCATCCAACAGCGACCTAAAGCTGAAAGAAAGTTAACAAACAAACATAATGCATCTTGCTGATTTTGTTCCCAGATGACGCGATCCTTACCCTGAAGAGCTTACCCTTGATTTTGAAGTAAAGGATAGGGTAAATAGGTGCAGCAGTCTGGCATTTACAATATCACAGGTTCTCAAACTGTGATCTGTGTACAATTGGCCACGTGGCTTTGTCCCTCCTGTCTTATTTTCCCAGCCGCTCAAGCACTTTAAGGGACAGCTAAAAATAAACCTTCTAGCACTCAACAAAAAGCATGTTTTCCTAACATTGCTTTTTCACTTGTAAAACAATTACTCACAAGCTGAACTTGCAACAGGGTGTTCTAAGATTCAAAGTGGGAAAGGGGTGGTTTCTGGCTCTATGAGCGAAACATATGGCTCACAAGGCAATCTTTGCATGATTTCATTTACCTCTGATGGCTGTTCTGAGTACGTTTCTTACCAACTTCCTGTGAATAAAGCTGCAAATAATTCTGTGCTTTACCATGTTGTCTCACATGGGTACCTATACTCTGCCACAGTGCACATTACTCCAGTCAGTTTTACACATGATGCACATTCTTTTATTGTTTACTGCTGCTTTATGTGACAAGCTCATCTATATGAAATCCTAATCTACTTTTCTTACTCCCAGTGAGTAGAGGAGTAGTTATTCCATTGACTCCATGAGACTAATGAATGCAAACATTTGCCTGAGAATACGTACAACTCGGTGTGAATTAGTGGCAGAATCTGGCATGAGAAAAAAGTCAGCTGTGACTAGGGCAGGCTAGAAAACATGATGCCAATAATATATACAGAAGGGAAAAAGCAGACTTAATGGCAGAATCCTGAGGGAAACATTTCCTCTTCCTATATGGGTCTAATGTGTTAAGGGATGTCTCCTGGAATGGTTTTCACTTAAACAGTTTCAACTGGGATAGGTGGACATTTGTTTCATTGCTTGATTTTCAGTTACTGTTTATTTTGTTTTAGTCACTAAAAGCATGTTTATGCCATTGTTAACTGGTTATTTTAAGGAATTCTGCATGAGTATATGTAGCATTCAGTGAAAAAGTGCTTTGAGCATATTACTATAGCTGACTCTTCATTCCTTAGCGAGATAATTATGTAAAAATACTTCACCGTTCAGGAAATCAGCTATGAGTTAACTCTTCCTCTCAAAGAAAATGCTTAATTCTCATGTGGATTCTTCTCTAAGTTTTTCTTTTGTTATTTATTTAATTCTTGTACTGTCTCTTTCCCTATTCCTGTGCATGCAAAATGTTAATGATATAAATACATCTAAATGCATACATAACGGTTAGGGAACTGTTAATATTTTTGCTTCATTTGTGTTTTATAAGGTTTTCATGGGAAGTGCTATGATAACTTTCCTGCTTGCAATTTTTCAATCAATCAGGAGTGAAATCCTTATTGTATACTTTTCAACTCAGTGTGAAAAGGGATTTAATGATGCCCTACGGCCCAATCAATGATGCCAGTGGGAAAACTTCTTCCTATTGATTTTGGTGGGCTTTGAATTGGTCTTTACAAAAAAAACCCCACAAACCAACAACTGTGACTTATGAATATTTTTAGTAGCAAGGTGGTCTTTGTAATTCAAGATCTTACACTGTATGTATAAGTTATGTTCAACTGTAGGTGCCAAAAGTTAGTTAGTTAAATATATACCTAAATACTCCTGTGGTCTCAGTTGCCTCCATTAAATTCGATATAAGATGTAGCTAGTGAGCACTTTAAAACATAGAGATGATTAGTTTGCATTTAAATCAAATGTGTGCTTTGTCACCTACATCTTTTCAACAAATGCAGATTCAGATGAATTTAAAAGTAGATGTTGTAACCAATTATATAAGTCGTGATCCATCTGTATTAAATTTTGGTGCCCTGGAGCACAGTGTAGAATTATGATGGCTGCCAATTAGCTGCCTCTTGAATCTCACTTCATCCTGACATGTATAAATATAGAAGATCCTACACTGCTTTCTGCTTCGTGATAAGGCCGACAAGCTCATGCTGCCCAGACTTGGATATCATGGACACCCTTGTGACAATCTTATCACTGGGAAGAAACCTTTGGAAATTTGAGGAGTGAGAGCAAAAAGATTTCTTTCTCTGTCTAAAATAGTTTATAATTAATTTTGTAATAAAATTATTTTAAACTATATTAACCTGAAACCAGAACACATATAAACATGTGCCAAGCCCCTAGGCCTGTAGTGACACAGAAGAAAGCCCACTGTGCCAGCAGAAAGAAGAGTAAGCAGGTACAGTTGACAAATAAGTACAACTGGTTTTGTAGCACTTTCTATTTTCAAGGTTTTTTACATTATTACCGAACTATCCTTCTTGGCACTGCAAGGTGTTAATGACTGCTAACAAGTCTGTCTTTGAACTGCAGACAATCACAGACATCATTAAAGCTGTTGAGAGTGATAGCCATTTACGCTAAGTGGAAGAAACCACCAAACTCCTTCATGTACTAGAAGTGCTGAAATGGTAGAAGTGACTGTCCAGGGCCAGACAAAAACCTGGGAGCAAACTAAATCAGGGAAAATGAGATGGCTTCCTTTTTCCCTTGACTGTAAATCCAGAGGCTGGCCAGTTCTTTCCATCAAGCTTTGGGCAGCAGAACCAGGAAGAGAATGTCAGGAGGCACTGGGATAAGCATCTTAAAGCACATCCATGAAAGGAGGCAGAAGATGAACTTCAGGGAGAACAGGACTCTCCATAAAAAGCATGGGCAGAAAAAAAACATCTCACATCACTTTGAAAAGAGTTGGAGGCTGAACTTGAAAAAAAGGTATCAAGTCTTCCAATAAATCTGTTTTCTAGCACATCAAAACAGGAAGATTGCTGGAGAGTCTGTGCCTACATCTATTTTGATAAATGCGAGAGAGCGGGGAAGAAGCTCAAACACTGGACTACTGCAGTCTCTACTGTTTAATTCCTGGCTCATTCTTTGACTCTGTTTTGATTTGCACCAAGCTCCTGTCTCCGGGTCCAGTTTGCCCTAGGGCCCTAAGCAAGGTGGGTATAAGTAAGCCCAGTGGTACTACTTGGCCTTGGAACAATAATTCACCCACTAAGCTTCCTTTACGTAACAAAAGAAGGTAGAGTCCAGTGTGTTAACAGAATCAAGGAGTGTACAATGAAGAAAACTCCAGAGCAGAAAACAGTTCAGGAATTTTCTGTATCTGCTTTGCAGTGTGAAGGAATCTGAGGAAGTTCCCATTTCATACTTCTTGTTTATCAGAAGATCTGTCTCAGATTGAGCAATTTGCTGATTGTATTAGCAAAAGAGGTTATGAAGCAAATGGATCAACTGAATAATCACATATCATCAGCTCTAAAGGAATTTAAGGCTAAAGTAGCTGAATAACTCACTGCCGTATGTCAATTCTCATTTAAAGCTGCCTTGTTACCAGAAGTTTTGGAAGGTGGCTAATGTGGCATCAGTCTTAAGAAGTTACAGGGAAAACTTGGAAACTACAGACCAGTAAGAGGTCTAGCATACACACTGAGTGAATTACTATGAGAAAGATGGCTTATGGATAAATATGATCTGCTGAAAACCAGAATAGTCTCTTTCGTAAAGAGAAAGCACTTGTCATGACCATAAAAGCTATAAGAATTCTCTGAGGGGGATCCTGAAGAAAGTAGACAACAGCCTACTGCGACTCCCAAAAGACATTTAATGGAGTCCTTCACCAAAGGTTGTTAAGGAGCCAAGGCTGTCATAGCATTGCAGGGAAGGTCCTCACATGTATAAACAACTGGTAAAAAGTTAGGAAACAGTGTGGGCGTAAATAGTAAGCTGTCCCAGTAAGGAGAAGCCGTGAGCTGTGTCCCACAGGAATTTCCACATGTGCTTGGACTGTCCAAAATATTCATAAGCAATGTGGAAAAAGGGATGAAATAATGAAGATCGCTCACAATGTTAAATATTCTAGATTGACTGTGGAGAATAGAGAAGGGCCATATGGGTATATTTATACTACTAAACAAAGCAGAATTAGGCAGTGTTTTCCAGCCCTGACCCAAGCGGTACAGGCTTGTAATATCCATATTATACAGTCCTTTGAATTGGATCTCATCTGATCTTCATATAGTTAAAAAATATGAACTGATTTTATTTCTTTTTTTGATTCATGTTCAAAGTGAATGCAAAAATCTGAGAGCAGTGTTATTCTCTGTCAGAATGGCATTTCTGTAGCGGAAACTGGATACTTATTAAACACTCTGCATCTGGCTTGAAGGTAGATATGGATGTTGCAGAGTAAAAATCAGCATTATATACAAGCGAAAAACTATGTGGGGTGGGATGGGATGGAGGGAGCCAAAACTAGAGCATGCTCACCCAGCACATTCTGGCTCCAAACTATGAATGGGCATTAGTTTGAAGAGTACTACTTGTACTAGTTGACAGGGACCAAAAGTGTATCAGAATACATGCTAGCAATTAAGCAGTGGCTTAACTCAGGGCTCTCATAGTCTGAAGCTCTGGCACATGATTGCCCATTTTGTCGATGTAGTGATCCCTGACACTCTCCCAGACAATGCCTAGGTACAGTTTGGTAGGGAAACCAATAGACCAGGGATGCTTTCTAGTCTAAACTAGCAAATACATGCTCTGAAGACAGTAAGGAGAAAGCTTTCTTTTCTTTTTTCTTTCTTTTTCTTTTCTTTTCTTTTCTTTTCTTTTCTTTTCTTTTCTTTTCTTTACTTTTCTTTTCTTTTCTTTTCTTTTTTCTTTTCTTTCTTTTCTTTTTTTTTGTTCCTTTTATTCTTTTTTGGTAAAAAAAGAGCTTAGTCCTATTTTCATAATGCCACTTACCTTCAGGAGCAAGCGATCACATATGATCTATTATGTTTTCTAGCATACATGCTAATCCCAGCGGCACAGTGCTTGAAAACATTTTGTGGCCCTGATTAGTTTACTGGGATAAATCCAGAAGCACTAAGTGCCTAGGCAAGGAAACAGTGAAATTCAATACAGGCAGATTTAAAGCGAGGATCACAGGAGGAGAAAAAGGTCCTAAGTTTATATACTGAAGAACAAGCTCCGAGCTGACTAATAATTACAGATGTATGAGATCCTGACCTTATGGACCCAGGACAAACCCACCTTAGCGTTCAGTAGTAGTTGGGAGGAAGAAAAAGAAAATAGTAAAAATTAGGAATTATTGGAAAGGCTCGTAGCAGTGTGAAAAGCACATTCAAAGATATGGAACAGCTTCTGTGCAGGGCTGGAAAAGAGAGCATGATATGACATAAGTCTATGAAACGACAAGTGGTACAGGAGGATGTATAGGATAGGTACAGCTAGCTCTTCTAGTACCAAATCTACAGGTCATCAAATGAAACTAGCAGTTGGTAACTTCAAAACAAATGAAGCAAAGTGATTCTATGCACGTTGTGGCTTTAAACTGCCAAACGCCTTGCTCCACAGCCCTCACTGCAGATGGGTTCAGGGAGCAGCTGGGCGACTTCACAGAAGAGAAATCTCTAAAGTAAACATTGACTCTGAGCCACAAATTACTGGTCAGTAAGATAGTACACAGGAAAGTATCAAATACACTTGTTCTGTTCTTAATCTCTTTTGCAGGCCTCTGGCTTTGGCCACCATCAGAGACTGTGGCAGATGGACCTCTGCTCCGTCTTGGAACAACCATCACTATGTTCTTGTGCTCTGACTGGTTTTTCCTACTGTGTTCAGAGGTAAAGGATTTTCCCCAGACTCTTTTCAAATAAATAGGATTGTGTTTGTATAAACACCGAAGACTGATGTTTACAATTGATTTCAGAGCATCCTGACCAAGCTTAAAATATTGACTAACTCCTTGGAGCCAAGTGATTGTACACGCTTACCTTACAAGATACACATACGCATGCACAAATGAACATACTATAAGCCGTGTATCTTTGCTACTATGCAGGTCAGCTAATAAAAACCCCAAATACTTGCATAGATTTCCATCAATAGGGTTCAAAACAATTTACTGATTTAAGTATCCCATGAACCTTTTCACAAATATCAAAGCAGGGGTGTTTAGCTAAAGGGGCTGCGTTTTTATCAGAGGTAGGGCTTGAAGCCAGAGCGTCTGCCAGTATGGTGATCTGATGGTTGGACAATTTTTGTCAACAGAATGTGTGTGAAGTGAATTTGAAATGTACAAATTCAGACCCTGGCAAGAGTTTGAAGTCGTGTAACTGTCACCACTTCCAGTAAAACCTGAGCTGCTCACATTCGGCTGCCAGACCTTATGAAGCAGCCACTGCCAGACAACCAGCTATCTGAGAACCTTTCCGTGCAAACACTGGATCAGAGATTTCTAAAACAGGATTATTTCTGAGTCTCAGCAACTTCAAGGTAAGACACACGGAACAAAGCATCTATCGCATTAGAAATAAAGCAGCTCCAGATAACAAGTATGGCAAAAGAAGCTAACACCTTGCATTAGATTCGGCTCTGATTTAATGCCTCTTACCCATGCTGTAACGGTGTCTGTCTAGGGGAAGAAAGTTCTCTTGCTTGTTTACTTAGGATACCTTCCAGTTCAAAGACTGTTTTCTAAAGATGGTTTTGCTACTTTTCATGCATTGTAGATATGAGAAGAACTCACTAAGAAAAAAAAAAGGGAGTTCAGACAGTGCCACTAACACCCAGTAGCTGGTAGGTATCACAGCTCAGCATTGTAAGTGTATCACAAAAAGACCTCCATGCTTAAGTAGGTGGAAGAAAGAATTTCAGGAATAGTGAATACTTCACATTTTACCACAATATCATGATGACAAAAAGACCTGTGACAAATAACTTTATGCTCTTCTAATGTACAGTCACTGGGATTAATAGCCTTTAAAACCTTTCATTTCTCTTATATTTGATAGGGGTGCCCTAAGGGGTTGGTATTAGGTTAAACTATAGAGTGACACTGACTCATTCGAGGTCTCTTAATGCCTGTCTAGGAACTGCTAGGTCTGGAGCACCTGCTGCTAATGCTTAATGTGCTTTGCATTAGCACATCATGTCAGGAGAACCTGACACTAGCAGATAAATGAGTGTTTTACAGTGCAATGTTCCCTCTGTTTCTTAACTAATCAGCAATAGCAGGAAAGGTAATAGAGGGGATTTGATGAGCTTTAACCACAATTCTACTTTGAAACAAATAAGTATAACTTGAAACCTCACTGTCATCTTTTTTACAATAACTTCTAAGCCTCCTAGCCTATGGAAAACAAACCAGGGCTATTCATAACAAACTAAGTGTAATGATGATAGAGCAGCTGGTATGTGAAGAATACAGAACACTTCACAACTTCAGAAATGTTGCTGACAGTATTTTTTTTAAGTGGGAGTCATGCCTGGTTTAGACATAAGGAAACTGAGGCACAGTGAAACTGGAATCGTATTTTGAAAGGAGCCTTTCGGTGCTGAAGTGCATACTAGCACACACAACTGTGGTGGGTAAATTGCTTATTAAAGGTAAAATTTTCACTTGTCCACTTTCCCTGTTCTCAGCTGAGTAAAAATTGGGTTTCCTCTAGCTTATCTTTCCTCTACTGTCTATGTGCATTGCTGATTACAGTCTAGAGAGACTGATGTCCCAAAAATGTGTAAAGAGAAAAGATACAAAATGGTGCATGTGTCACCTTCAGGGCACTTTAGCATCACTGCCAAGCTGGGCAGCCCAGCCACTGGCTGGCAGTACCAAACCATGATTTGTTTAGAAGGCCATTTGTGGGTTGGTACGGCTTTTAGGCTGTGTACATTCTTTGAAGTTGCAGTGTTAAAATCTAGTGCTGAGTCTTGTACGAGGTAACAGAGTTTCTTGGTGCAGGGTTGAAATTTTCTGGGTATCACTTCTCAACTTTATCCTGTACAATGACTTCCCATCCTTTGCCCTATTCTAACAGAGAAAACAACTACCATCAACAGACTGCGTAGCTTTAATGACAAGTGATTTTACTACCAGGAGCACCATAGCTTTATTGACATTCAAAGACATACCAATGTCATACAAAGACTATAAGAAAAAAAGTTACTGGGGTGGTATTATATAAAAGTCAGGAAATAAGGCATGTTGTCATGGAGCTTTAATGTGATTCCTTTATGTGTTGTAATTAGGATACAGCATTTACAAATGTAGTACACAACCCCTTTGCTAGCAATTTGTAGCAAGAGTTCTTGAGTGCACTTATATGGGCAACCTAAGGCTATTTTCTATCTTTCAAGTATTTAGCATTGCATTAAAGTCTTATGCAAAATCTACATTAAAATATTAACCAAATAATGAATGTTTTCTAATGTTCTGTAAAGACAAAGGTAAAGAATAAACTTGATAATGCACAGCTTCAACAACCTGCATGTATATACAGCACATTTTTACCTCTAGGCTTACAGCACAGCAGCACAGATCATTCTCATATAAACTTACTTGATGGTAGCTACAGAATTGTGTTATCCCAGAGGGATGATGGAGAGATGGTTCATGCACTGAGGAGTAGTCATGGGGAAGAAGAAAGTCCAGCTCTTTCTCTCTGCTTTTGTATTCCACAAACTTAGAGAGCTTGGCTATTATGGGAACAGCGTGCTTTACCTTTAGCCAGCAACAGAAGTACTTTTGTAAGTTCATGTGCTTGGACCAAAGGGTACCTACAAGGAGCAAAAGCTGAAAGGAATTTCATGCAACAGGTAAAAGATGTTTCTGTTGCCCTAAAGCATTCCTCCTGCAAAATATCAAAAGTTTGTTGCAAGCGAGGGAAAATTCTCAAGGAATTTTCCAATAACCTTATATAATAGAAAGTATTGGACAGTTTAATTACAGTCAAAACTACCAGCTTTCCCTATAGGATGAGGCTTTTAGGACACTCTTTCTTACAGGTTCTCAACTCTTCTCCAATGAAGGGGAAAAAAAGCCCTTACCCAACTGAGTGGGGAAGATTTAATTTAGCAGTGGTATGTATTGGTACTAGCAATGCTTCATGTGTCTTCTCACAGGTTACAAATTATTTCAGAAAGTTCTGAAAGCTCATGAAGTATGAAAATACCTAAACTCTCTTTTTGGAGATTGCTCTTGTCCCAGAAATGAACACATTAATCAGGAGTTTTAAAGAATAAACTACCAATTAGAGAAGTGTAAGAGGGAGAGGGGATTTTAGTTTGGTAGACTGTAGAGCCATTTTCTAACTGAGGAGTTACGTGGTTTGCACTGCCTCCAGCTCATTAAAGGGAAATCAATTTTACAGGGGACAAGCTGACTAGACTAGTCATAATAGCATTAAACTTACAACAAAAGGGGAGATTAAAAAGGGACAGCAAATAAACACTCACTTAGCACAGTCAAGTTGTCAAGAACAAAATTAATCGAGACACTGAATGACACAAAGAAAATAAATTCTTTAATTGCCTATTCATGAATGGCAGGAGCTCCTGTGGTAAACAGGAAGAATAGGAACTGCTCGTACCGTGAGGACGAATTTGACCTGCTTGATATTACTGGAACTTGAAAGAAGATTTCTGTAATAGGAATGTTAAACTTGCTCCCTTTTAGCAATTTAGAAAAAACACAGTGGCTAGAGAAGGGAAGAGACAGTATGTGGTAATAACTGATTTCAACCCACTGACAACTATGTAGTAAATGCTTTCAGTGTTTACAGATCAATCTCCCAACACAGAGAGTGTCACAAGGGCAATGAGTTGTAGGCAGCTACACACCATCAAACTACCCCACTGAGCAGGATGACCTGTCCGTTAAACCCCTACCTACAATGCCTATGGAGAGGAAGAAAAGAGTTTCTGTACTGCTGGGGCTTTAAAAGAAACCTTTTTTCACTGGTGAATATCAAGTTGAAAGTCATAGATCTACAGGTTTGACATTTTCAGTAATAAAATACATTTGATATTCTGCACAATGATTGATAAAAATTTCCTAAATCAAAAAGTTTTGTGTCTCTCCTTAGACAATTTTGTACTAGATGTCATCCTGACAGCTAAATCAAAATTGATTCCAGGACTAAAAGTTAGTGGGTCCTTAAGCGAAAATGAGTACTTGATTACATTGGTTACATGCAAATAGAAAGTAACACAATCAGTAATTCTTACACCTGCTACTTTGAAATGGCCACTTTCAAACAGATATATACAAGTTTATGCCAAATGAATAATAGGAAGAATTTAAAAGAGGAAAACATGTAAATAATAATAAAGATGTTTAAAAGCATTTTAGTAGATGATCTAAGAACTGCAGTTAAGACAAAGTTTATTCTCCACCAGTCTAGCTTAAAAGAGAAACAGAGGCAATGTAAAATTTCATATATAAATACATTGGGTAGGGAGACAAGGGAAAAACTGAACAGATTAGATCACTTTAATTTAGGATACAGATGGAAATAACAGAAAATTGCTACTGAAGCCAGAAGGATATAAGAGGAATTATATGCCTATCTGATTTTAGTACACTGAAAACAACATTAAATACGTCTGGAGCAAAAGCAACCCTACAGTAGTCTTTGTCCATTGTTAAATGGAAAGGATGCAGTTGTCAAAAATAATATAAAAGAGATTGAATAATGCTGAATAAATATTTCAGCTCTGGGACTGGGAAAAAGCCAAAGGAGTCATATCATACAAAGATGGTGATGAAATGTTACACTTAAAGCAACAAAGACAGTATATGCCAAATAACAGCTATTAAGGCTAAGAGTCTTTTATTAAAAAATGCACCCAGGAATGTTAGGAGAAAAGACTAATAAGCTTTATTAGACCATTTATTATTATTTGTAATAAATCTTGGTTTGCTGAGGTAGATCCTGAGCATTGGGTGGAAGTAAGAGTTATGCCAGTACTTTGCTTTCAAAGTAAATGTGGTAGTCTAGGTAAATATAAGCCTGTCTGCCTGACATCAGTCTTGGGAAAAATACTGGAACATCAGATAGGGAAACTGATTAATAAAGAACAGAGGGCAGCATATTTAATGTCATCTAACATGGTTTATGGACAAAATAATTTGTCAAATTAACAAGATATCCATTTTTTATAACAGAGGTATAAGATTAGTCATAAATTGCTAGATTTCAGTAGAGCATTTGATTTTGTTGTAGATACCAATGGCATTAAGAAATTACACAACACAAAATCAGGATACCAGACATTAAATGAATTAAAAAACAGCTAATAGGCAAGTCTCAACTGTAATTTTAAACTGGGAGCCATTAAAAGTATGTCGATTTTATTTGAAGTTTTTCCAAGGTTAAGTTCCTGATTCATGCTAGTTAATATTTTTTTAACAACAACCAAGAAAAAAAATAAATCAAAAGTGATCAATTCTGTGCATGAAAAATACTGAGAAACTAATAAATAATAAAGGGAAAGATCATTCAAGCAAATCTGTTTTGAACTGCTTGGTAAACTTGGCAAGGATATTTTTATCTGGCAATGAACAAGACAGGCTTTACTGAAGGCATATGAGAATATCCCTGAAAGCTGTTGCTCTGCATGAGACTAGGTTTGTAGTCATCTGACTGGGATATCTGTAGAGCAGTGGCTAAAAGTGTGTTTACTTCTTGTATGAAAAGGAAGCTGCTGGAGGTGGACTGTATTTAAGACATGAAAAAGCTGAAATTCCACTTTACAAAACAGTTTAATTTAAATCATTAATTTAGATTCTTGTTCTGCTGCTGCTGCACATGTGGCAGCCTCCCAATATAATTCTTGGGGAGGGAGGGAAGGAGAGAAAAACCCTGCGTCTGCAATCAAATGGTCAATTTATTTCAGTTCTTGGTTCACCATCGTCCAAACCGGGCACAAGTTAGAACACGCACTGGCTTCCCTCTGGACTCTTTGCATATAAATGTCCTCCATATGGAAACTCAGCAAAGGTCAGGGAGGGGAAGGATGCATGGAGAAGGAGAGACGCGATGGAAGGAGAGGCTGAGGTGCAGCAGTGCAACCTTTCCAGCAAAGCCAGTGATATAGTGGTTAAGACCTTCGTCTGTAGTGAAGTGAATCTGTCCAAAATTTATTTCAAGTTTGCTTAATTGGATTATTTATTTGTTCATTGCATCATTTATTACAAACATTTAAATCTTGATTTTCCTTACCTCCAGTGATTCTGTATCCATAATGCTTTGTTGCACTTTATCTTTGCATTTTGATCGGCTCAAGAAAGAGTTGCGTGAGGAAGCACTGCCCCTGCTCTAGTCGCACCGGCTTTAGCAGGGGGGTTGGTCTAGATGATCTCCAGAGGTCCCTTCCAAGCCCTACCATTCTGTGACTCTGTGATCCTGTGGCCCTGAGAAAGGCAGTACATAAAATTACACTGTCAGGTGATTAACGAAAGCTAAATGTATCATCTGGGGTTCTGTAGTTCTCTAGCATGTGTGAAATTGGAGTTTCAGCATGTCTGAATGCTCCTGCTATTATTGAGCTGACTTAATTCTTCGGTGTGGGTGTGGGTGTATTTACATTTCTTTAATTCTCCCAAAAGACATATTTCCTTAACAGAATTATGTCACTATGCACAAGAAATGCAGGCAGTTTGTGGATCATTAATGGAACAATCTTCAGAACCACCTCAGCATATAGCACTATGTATCCTTTTATTATTGCCATTAACCATCCTTTAGCGATGCACTAGATCATGTTCAATTACAAAGAATTCAGTCAACTATTTTCAAGACTATGTCTTTCCCACAAAAAAAATAAAAACAGTATTTTGCCTCTCTTCACACTTCTCATCTGCCTCCCCTTCTCTGTGGTAAAAAGACCTTTAAATGTTTTCTGATCTTGAGCATAGATAGCCACTACCTTGCAAACGTATAGGACTGAGAAGGACATGCTGAGTCTGTATGTCCAATATTCTACTATTGAAAAAAAGACATTACATCATGTGCTTACAATATTATTAAATTTCAAATTATAATACTTCTGGTTTCTTTGTTTTGTCCCTATAACTACCATTGAAAACCTGTTCTTGAGCACCATGTGTTAATTTTTTCTAGCTTTTCTCTATCTACCAGGCTAAGTGTATTCATGGTCAGTTTGTATCCATCTGTTCTTCTGCTGACATCGTCTCCTGACTTAAATAATGCTTACAGCCTGGAGTTTTACCTTGTGACATATTTACAGACAGCAACATGTCTTTCCTTTGCTTTCAGTTTGGTACAGTTAGCAGGTTAAACAAATCTAGCTCTATTCAGCTCCTCTGTTAAAAAAAAACCTGCACTGCTTTTAATATATTTCTAGGACCTCTATGCCCTTGTGCTGCTCTAAATGCACCTTTCTTGGAGGCAGGTGGCCAGAACTGAACATTGCTTTCCAAAGGAGGTCCCATAAGTGCACAGCATCACAGCATTAGGTCTCTCTGGTCTGTTTCCCTTACACATCCCAGAATTGATTTAACTTTTTTTCACAGATACATCAGACTAGCATCTCATATTTATACTGTGCAACCAGTACACAAAGATTTTTCTCGTCTGCTTCTAGTTCTAACTTATGACACACGCACCCCCATTATTATTCCCTAAAATCAGTTCACACTTTGTTCTATTAAATTTAATCTCATTTCTATTTTCTTGTTCTCTAGACACTGCAATTTTTCATTGCATAATATCCCAGTCCTCTGCTGTACTGAAAATGCCTCTCAGCTTTGAGTTATCATTAAATTTTGTTAGAAAACTGTAACTTTGTGTGATACCCACTCTTCCACAATAATTAAAGTGTTCTATTTTCTGTACAGTTAGTGGTGGTGTTTTCTGAACTACAGCATACGTGACTTTCTGTAAGAAAAAGCACACCAACCAAAAAATATCAGTGTTCTTAATGACTCATATCTGGGTGAAATTACAAGTTTCAGTGCATGAGCACAACTTAACCTTGCACCAGCATATTACTGCAAGTGTAAAACACACAATATTGTCTTGTTTCATTCCAGTTTCAGCACAAAAAAAGGGGTTTACAATGCTATAGAAGTTGAACCTTTGAATGTCTTGATCCAAGCCATGCGTTGAAGCAAAAAATAACCTTTTCAGTATCTTTCATCACGAAAGAATACTGACTGCTCCAGGGAATTAACCCACCTAATGCATTCAGAAACTGTACTTGCAAATTCTTTGTCATACAATGTCCTGGTTTGGGCTAGAACAGAACTGATTTTCTTTCAATAACTTTAGTTAAGTCTCTTCTGAGAAGCTGCACTCTCTGAAATTAACTGCATGTTTTTCCAGACAGTAGCTGCTTCTAGCAGTGATAAGGCTCCGTGTTTATAGTTAGTGCTGGGACATCAGTGAGAATGGTATGCAGAAAGGCTCTTGCTTATAGTTATTCCTATGAAGACCAAGGTCGATGCTTGCTCCTGCTAACTTTCTTACGTGCCAGAACTGAAAGTGCAGAGAAGTGGTCAGACCTGCGACCCTGCGGTGGGGAGGAGCGGGTCGGACAGGTGACCCAAACCTGACCAAAGGGAGTATTCCATCCCATACGCGTCATACTCGGTATAAAGCTGAGGGATCACAAGGGTCACTCTCTCTTCTTCTTCTTTTATGGCCAGCGTGCGAGGAGAACTCTGTCCCGTTCTTCTGCCTTCAATCCTGATCTGTGCATTCCTGAATCCAGCTCCCTCTTGCTGCTGAATACAGCCCGGGACTTTCCCAGGGCGTGCCTCACAACATCCGGGTGACATACTCGTCATCAGGGGAGGGGGAGCTCGATATTGGTTTTGTATATATTTGTATATATTTCATTATTATTTTTCCTATTATTATTATACATTATTATAGTAATTACATTAAGGCTGTTTTAACTTTTTCCAACCCAGAAGTGTCTTTCCCTTTTCTCTTCCCCCCCCCAGTCTGGGGAGGGAGGGGGTTAACAAAGAGCATCTGTCATCTGTTTAATAGCCAGCCCAGCTTTAAATCATGAAGTACAGTTTGTTTATATTTTGGACAATGCAAGTATTGGAAAGATGGAGGGAGAAGGGGAAGACACTTCTACCTGGGTGTCACATGTAAGTTGCTGCTTTCTTTTCTCGCTATGAGTTCAGATATCTCCTTCTTGAGGGTTAATGCTCATTATGAAATTTGTTGTGAATTTCCAAATGCATGTGACTTTTAGTTTAAATTTGTTCTTTCTGCTGATAAAGAAAGCACTTACCCTTGAAGTGAAAGATGAATAGGATTTGAAGTCCTTGTGCTATAGTACAAAACCTAAATAAAGTGATAGTTGTGGTGCAGCTTGACAGTATGATACTGGGATCTAATTCTTATTCATCATAAGACAAAACATCTTTTAGTTATTCTTGTCTTTGACTCTACCTCTTGGACTTCCTTATAAAAGATAAAACATATCCTCCTCTATACCCAGCTATTCAATAGGTGTCCTAGTTTAAAAGAGAACAGACAACGAACCAAGAGAACTGGGAGGCTAACAGCATGAAAGTCCATCACCCTGAAGGCAAAACACACTGCTTTTTTATTAAAGTATGTCATGGACATGCTAAAAGGTATTTGCAGCCCTTGGTCACAGTGTTTTAAAAACACCTGCTGTGTCAAAATGTTTCTGAAGAGAGATGGACTATACTAACACGCTGAAAATCAATCTTCTGTTCCTCTTCCCTTTGTCTATTCCTGTCAAACATGCATTTCAGAAAGCAATTATACTTGTAATAGTAGAATACATTTAGCATTGTGGTCTTTGTGGGCATCTGTTGTGACTGACAGTCTCTGATGTATGTACAGATTTAAATATTTGAGTCATGCAGAACAATTTGTGGCTGCTGTTGCCACACTTTTAGATTGTCTTAGCATAACCAAGTAAATATTGGGGTTCTTTCGATAAAATGTTCATTTTCTGGAAAGGATCTATTCAAATACTTAATCCCTGGAAAGTAGGAGAACACTGTACTGCAGACTAAATATGTCCCGGGCTCAAACTATCACACTTGTAATGTATCACAGGAAACAATACTGCCTACGAATGAAGCATTGTCAAGGTATTGTCTAGGAATCCCATGAGATTTAAGTATTTGATTTCCTCTAAAAGTACTGAGGGCTGGTTTTCGAAAGATTAACAATATATTATAATATTGGTGTTTTGGGGTTTTTTCTATATTTTCATACTTATTATGTGCTCTAACATTTTTCTGTACTTTTTAATTTTTATTAGAGTATCCACAGCATGGAACAGCTGTCCATAACCAAGGGCAAGCTGACAAATAATATATTGGGTCAAAGGGAGTACAAATAGCTTTCACTGTTAAAAATTCCTTTTTTTTGGATGTTGATGGCAAGGCTTTCTTGGCTGACTATGAAGAGGACACTGCATGGCTGATGTACAGCTGCCAAGTTATCCATACGTGTTCAGCAGTTATACAAACCACAACAAAAAAATTTTCCACAAAGATGCACAGCATCAGATGTGTGAAGAGGGGGACATATTTGATATAATGCTTTTGTGAATATTGGTTTATTGCCAACTAAGAGGATCACCATGAGGAACAAAGAATAAACCCTTCTGGAATACAGCTACTCAGGCATTTTGAAATCGTACATCAAAAAGCCGATTATTCCTTTCTCACATGAGAACCTCTCCAACAGCACCTTTTGCCATCCAGCATGGACCTCTACATGTTATTCTTCCCATTTCCAAGGATCACAAGTGCTTTTCACTGATACAAATGTGAATAGAATATTTTGATGTGCCTTGACATGCTGTACTAATCCACAAATAAATAAGTAGTGGCAACAAGTTTTCTCCTGCATCATATCAACATTTGATGTGGCACAAATATAGCAATATGCCTGAAGAAACGTCATGCTTAAAGACAATACGTGTTTCAAATAAAAAGCATAATCTTGTTTATATTTTAGTGGGAAATGATATAAGCACAGGTAAAATAAACAATTAAAAAGCAGAGATGAACAAATTGACAGACAGAAGAGAAATAGAAATAGAACTATAGGTTTTTCAAACATCAAAATTTTAATCCATGACATATTTAGCAGTTTAGCTATTCTACTGTTTCTTGAAAAAACTTGCCATTAGATAGCTTGGACTTTATACAGCTGCCTAAAGTGAGGTGCCTAGTGCCATCCTAGCGTACCCCACTTCACTTCAATGTGCTCCTCCAGAAGGACATGAATATCCTGTAAGTCCTGTGCCACATCTTACTGCCCCAAGCTGATAACATCAGATACTCTAGCATGTAGACAGTGACCCTAAGTATCCACGTTAGGCAACAAAATCCCATTCTGCACCTCCATCCCACAGCTGGACATCTAAATTTACGTACCCACAACCTGAACATGAATCCTACCTGTGGGAGTTCAATTCAGTTGCACACACCTGCCATTATGTGTCATTTGGGATGTCTTAGGATACCAGAGACACAGTACAGGCTGACTTAACACGGGACTTGAGGGAGATCTGTGCCTTCCTGGAGCAGCCACTAAATGACCTTTGGGACACTTAGGCATCTCAAATAGCACTCAACTCCTATTTGTTGACAAGTAAATCAAGCCCATTAATGTCTCCAGGCTTTTCCATTGTATCTAAGTGGCTTTCAGCAAGACTGTACTTTACAGATATTTATAAACAACAGCAAATGAGTGAAGCTTGCAATAATACAGAAAGGGGATCATTTTAGTTCAGCAACAGGCTGGCCCTTTCTCGCTTATGTTATTTATAGAGGATTTAGCTGGTTTTGTCATTTTCTGCTGTGCTACAGACCATACAAACAAAGCCTTTAAAGTTCAAATGCAGAAATTTGGCCACAGCTACAAATAACAAATTGACTGGTCTTAGCAATGAAATGTTAATTGGTGTCTGAGAGATTCAGTTCATGGTGAAAGAGCCCACAACACTTAATCCATGCCAAATTAGGAATTTTTAACAGATATAAGTATCAAAAGATTGAGTATATGGGTCCGTTTCATATGTAACATTGAATCAGAATCACCAGCAGCCTTGCCTGCAGAGAGGGATCTGCTTAGACAGGGCCGTCATACCTAGCTGTTGTTGTTGTTGTGTTGTTTATTTTTTCTCTGAGGCAGGGACCTAACAGCTGTATTTGGTAAAAACAAAAACCTTCTTCTTCAGCTTCAGTGCTCCGTATCATTTATTCATTTCTCAAATGCCCAATCTAGAAGTGTTTACCATTACACACTACCATGAGCAGCAGCATGGTAAGAATAGCCCTCTTGCAATTTATATTTGATCTTCCATAGTGATTCAATATAAAAAGCAAACTGCTGAGATTAAAATGTCAAACTGACCTGTGGTATCCACTCCTTCCTGTGAGCTGAAGTTATCTAGAGAAAAAAATAGGAATAGCCAGACCAGAGTTTCTCAGCCTTTGTAAGGAGAAGAAGGAAGCATGATACAAGGAACGGAAAGCATGTGCAGCTCATGCCTTTTGTGAACTCTGCCTTAAGCTGGATTTTAGGTCTACAGAAAGTGCTCAACTTGGAGGGGAGCAAGTTGTAACTATTTCAAAAAGGTTAGAAGACGGAAATCAGAATACACTGTCACACCCTTGCTGTTTTTCATCTGAGGCCTTATACCAACTGCCAACCTCAAACACCTAATTGAAGTCAACCAAAGTTTAAAAGAAGGTCCCTATGCCCAGCAGAGTTCCCAAAGGCACATAAGTGTCTTGGATACAGTTTTTGTGTGAGTACGCATCTGCACAATATTTGCTAGTCCATGGGCTCAGATTTTGCATGAGACCAAACTCTCCACACATGCAACGTGCACAGGTGATGGAAGTTCATCACTCCCCACTGACTCCGTGTTGTCTCTGCAGAATAATTACTCCCCAGTACCAAGTGCAGGGCTAACCTAGAGACAACCAGCAGAAAACACTAAGTGTCAGGTTTCATCTAACATCCTGCGTTCACTGGACTCATAAACCTGAGCCTCATCTGAACAGGGTTGCATTACAGAAAGCGAGACTGTCTCCAGCTATTCAGAAGCTTGAACACCTGTGAAGTGAGTGGATTGTGTGGCTGCTTCAGCCTAAACACCCTGCCCACCCCTCTGCATAATAACCATGCTGGAAAACGTTTTGCATCACAAATGCTTAAGTTGACACATCGCTGCTGACTCTGATGCTACAAGAAAATAATTTTATTACGTTATGGATGGCGTTTAGCTTTTCTAGCATGTGGGCAAGATTTGGGGTTGGCCATATGAAAAATGGTTTAAATCTGAGGAATAAGCAGATGTTTCAGATAATTGGCAATTAAATAATTCATAATGTTGACATGTTGCCATCAGATTTCCAATTTAAGAGGAGTCCTTTTTCCTACTCAAGCAATATTAGCTACTCTGGCAACTCCTGTTTTGGAACATTTAATACAAAAGGATGTGCCCTTCCGCACTTCGCACATAAGAAAAATAGAAAAAGAAACTCTTCATGGCCCAGATGACCATGATTACAACACATGCATAAGTATGCCTCCCCTTGCTATATCTATACTGCTCACTGCACTGGTTTTCATGTGGCATCTGCTCCAGTGAACGCAATGTGCTGCTAAAGGGCAAGCAAGATAGTGAACTATTAGCCAGTACCTGTATACTGCCAGTGAAAATGCAAGGTATCCCAAACTTACGTAAATTTTATGGTCTATATTGTGTGAATAAACCAGAAAACAGTGAAACTCAAAGATACTTACATTGTCTGCATAACAGCTCATTAAGATTCTTTTCCACCTCAGTGGCAGAGCTGTGACACTTGCACCAGAGCTCTATCAGATCCTCCAGACTGATATCATTTCAATTAGAACGTGAATTTCATGACTGCAGAAGGTCATCAAGTCAAATACTGTGTCTGAGTTTTAAAAGGGTTGGATGATTTTATGACCATTAATAACATTTGCAGTTCTGCAAGCTAAGACAAGGTAATCAAATGTCATGCTTCAGAGTGTAGGCTGACTGCCATATAGGTCAGGAAGAATATTTTCACCAATGTACATCATTGCATAAAATAAACTCACAAATAAAGTTCAACAAGTGAAAACCTTAATATTAGAAAACTTTAACTTCTCTATTTAAGTGTTAGTCATATTTGGGTACTACATAAAACAAAGGAGGTGCGTAGGACCAAACAGTTTCAAAAAAGCACTCAGGCAGATCCAGTATCTCAAAAAAAATCATGTGTGAATCTACTTCACAGTGTTTTCAGGTGTTTTGCAAGTTTCAAAGATTAAATTTCTAACCCTCTTCTGAAATGCTTCTTAGCATAGAATCACAGAAAATTAAGGTTGAATGGGATCTAGCAAGGACATCCAGTTCATCTCTGTTACCCAAGGCTGGTCCAATTAAGTCTATATCATGCAGATATTTATCTAATCTATCTTTAGACTTCCAGCAATGGCCCTTCCACAGGCAATTTTTTTCCAGAATTAGAATTCGTAAGTTATTCTTAACATCTAACTTGAATCTTCCTTACTTTTCTTTGAAGCAAACTTAACTACTTGAAAAACAGTGATTATTACAATAGAGGACACATTTTAGGAAAAAAACAATAAATATGGTAAATTACATTACAAACACTACATATATGTGGTACAATGTAAGCACAGAATGCTGCTAAAACTAAATATGGTGTCTGCTTTTTTTATCGACTGCAAAATTTTTCCCCTTTCTGGTCCAGGGTCCTTATCACACTTGAGGTATTGCACACTACCTGAAACTAATAGTTTGTGGCTAAAGGAGTTCATTCACAGAAGCTCTAGTTGCTAAGATATATCTTCAGATATTATCATAATAGCAATAATTTATTTTAGACAATCTCCACACACGTTGTCACAGTCCTCTCCACAAATCTACAAATTTTATCTTTAAAATCTACAAATCTGCCAAAAAAAGGCAAGTTTTTATGATGCATCATGCAGGAACCGTATAAATATCTCTTTTTTAATAATAATAATATATAAAAGATACAGCATTAAACTAACTGGTATGGAAATTAGATTTCCACACCGAGGAAGTCTGAGAGTTTGCAGAACAGCATGAAGGAAACATATTTTGTGCGTGATGATAAAATCTTGTCACTGTTTAATCTGTCAACAAGTTCAAAAGACCTTCAGAAATGCAGGTGGGTAGAAAGGGCCACCAAAGAAGATGGTTTACATCTAGACAGAAGAATTATGCCTACCTTTTTAAGAGCCATTTATCTGACAGTGACTTAGATTCTGATAAGTTGTCTATCCAAAAATATGGCTTATTGATATATGCTTTTATTTACCTTTTAGGCGTAGTCCACGGATTCCTGAAGGTCACTTTAACAAAGGCAATGAAAATTAATTAATATTATTAGTAGAGTTTTAAAACTACGGGAAGTTAGTTTCTTTATTTCTAATTATTTTTACCTTAAATTTATCAGAATAAAAAAATCTAATTTTCGAGAACTGAAAACTTGTTGGATGAATTACTTTGCTCTACATGTGTTGTAGGCATTTTAAATAAGATGTGCCATATATGTTTAATTTTTATAAATAGAAAAGTTCTTCTTTTAAAACATTAGATTTTATTCACATTTGCCTGTACAGGTAGATGAACCAAATTAAAAAAAAGGCAAAACCTTTGGCCAGATTTTTTTATTATTATTTGCTATATATTTCCTAAGTTATAGATTTGGTCACTTAACAGTGTCAAAAAATGGGAAAATAAGCTTTGGAAAGTTTTTTCAAAGTATTTTAAAACTTAAACCAATGAACCTATGAAACTATAAAATACAAACTCTTATTTTAAAGAGAAGGAACTGAGAAACAGGCAGAGCACTCAAGTATCAATAATTCTAAGGTGCGATGACTCTAGCCTTCAATTCTTTGTTTTACCTGGTTCTACTCTTTAGAATGAATCTATTATCCCCGTTGGGGGCACGGAGGAGGGGTGGGGGCAGATGCTTTATCCTGTAGAAACCTGCCTGACAAAAACTGAAAGGCTTGAGTAAATATTGAAGGGCCTGTCAAAACAGCATAGTTTAGCACAATACAGAGAGAGCAGAATAATGTAGTCTTGCAACTAGAAGCCGTAGTCACAGTAACATTAAGGCAGTGGTTTTAGCTTGGGTCTAGCAATGTGTCAGCATGTTTGCGCAGGTTTTGATGCCTGGGCACCCAGCTTCAGCTCACTTGATGCAGCAGACAAGTACCTCTGCTACCTATTTTTTTAACAAGATAATTGGCAGATTTTGAATGCACAGAACCAGGTTCTTCACTGTTCTTTGAGAATAAGAGACTGGCAAACAGTTTATGCTTACTCATTTCAAAGCAAAAAGAAGAAAGAATGTTCTTTTATGTTTTCTTTGAAATTGAAGATGTTACATTTACATAAAAAGATTGAAACTTGCCTGGAAAGTATCTTAATCCTTATCATTTGGCTTCCTTTATTTCATCTCTTTAGAGGTTAAGCCAAGATTATTTATGGATTATTTCATTTGGAAGTACCTGTGAAGTTCAGGATATATATAATGGAACATATTGACTGTGAAATGTTCCTGGCTATCAATCTGAGGACATTCAAAAATACTTTTTGTGTGTGAGTGTTGCCATTTATCTGGGTTACTACAAGATGAGACAGACAAATTAGAGCAACTGGTTGACATCCTTGTGAAGATCGATGAATATGACAGAAAAATAGATGACATGTGGTTAGTATAAAATGCAAAGGGAGTGATGACATCAGGAAATGTGTACAAGTGGTGAATGCACAGCAAAAAGATTACTTTTGAGGCACAGCACAAAAAAATTAAGGCAGCAGAAGGGGCAATGACTAAGTAAACACTTGGAAAAGAAGCAAGGGTAATGGAGTACTCAGAAGAGGAGGGTGGAAGAATAGTCTCTGACAACTGAGGCACTGAATATGGGTAAACCTGAGAAAGGCTGGGGAGAGAGGCGACAACATCTGAGGAAGATATTGAACATAAAAATAGAGATGTATTGATAAAAGAAGGGTCAATGGAGGACTTTATAGATAGTCATTTCTGTCAGATGATCTGAGATAAAGGAAAAGAATCAGTCTACAAAAGATGGAGGTTTTACTGAAAATGTTACAATGGGTTAGAAAATTGGAAATCACCTGATACATCTATTCTGCATGCTCTGCTGGTGATATAAGGGAAAAAGGTACCACAATCAAGAGAGATTAGGAATGTTTCCTAGAAACAGAAATACTGGTGTGGCTTTTACTTGATGGGATGAACACCCCAGTACCAAAGAACACCCCAGTCTTTGCAACTGAAGCACTGAAATGATTCGGTGGCTGGAATGCAGATGTCATTTGTTATTCACTGTAGTTGCCAGAATGCAGACAGGAAATTAGATGAGCAAGTAGATGAAAGGAGCAGGACCAGGACCTCAAAGGCATTAGTTTGACAGCATGTCATCCAGCCGATTCTGTGAGACTGCAGAGAGTCCATGGGTGGGATTCGTCTCACATAGCTGAATGCTGTAAATGTTAGGCATTTCCAGAGGATAAATCAGCTGATGTTCCCAGGTCCTGCTGTGAGGATGAGGTCAGTATCTCTCTGGAAGTGGGTATCTCCCTGCATTGGCTAGTAAGGGAGCTTCAGGTAGCTGGCTCACCCTTTTGTGTCTAACTTTCAGATTCCCAAGTTAAGTCAGATGAGCTCCATATAGGGCTTTTGCCCAAGTATACAACTTGGTGAAGACACCCAAATAAAGCATTATTCAGTTTTTAAAGTGGCTGCAAGGTTGTGCTTTATCTCCTGGCAGAACTCACAGCTTGCAACAGGCCAAATGCTCACTGGTAGGGATGGTAAGCACAGAAGGGGTAGTTAAAAATACATGCAAAAAGTAATAGTCTCCCTGAGGTTGTAGGAAGAATATTAGAATCAGAATAATAAAAGTACCTGATAAAAAGTTAAAATATTCTTTCAGTGAAAATACTATGCATTTCATAGAAAAATGAAGTTACATAGCAATTATATGCAGCATGAAAGGAAAAACTGTACAATTTTATCTGACAGTAGAGGCAGTTTAAGTGTAATTTATAGCTAAATAGGGAGTAAAATGATTTATGGCAAGGAATTTTTAGTAAAGTGAGAAAAAGGTAGATCATGGCAACCCTTTAGAGATAAGAGACACCCCCTAAACAAGGCAGAAACATTGATCATGAGGCATTTTAATTACTCTGATATTGATTAGGACAACAGGAATGCAATTAAAAAGAAGAACACATTCTTAAATCTTACATATTCTTAGTGCAACCTTGTTTTGTTTCGAGTAATTCTGTGAGCAGGTTTTATATTCCAAGGCTATTCCATGCCTCGTCCTAAGAAATGAGCTAAACATAAGAAGTCACATTTAAGATACAGAGCATCCTGGATCTACTTACCAGCTTATCATTGAGTTTGAAATACTCATGAGAGAATGCTGTGTACTAAAAGTGTTTTGACTTTGAGAAAGAGGACGGTGAAAGAAAGCTGAATGCTCTGAGGAATGTTGATTGGAATTCTATAATGCATGAGAAATCTCCTGAAGAAGAGGAGGAAATATAATATTTAAGAAACAACTGATGAGAAGGTAATTGAAATTCATCTCAAGCAAATAGCTGTTCCACTGAATACAGAGTAGAATGTCAAGCAAATTAAATGAAAATACAACAGAATAATAAGTCTAACTCAAAACTGAAAATTGGAGTATGTTTCTTCTCAAACCTTCCAGTTCAATTACACCCCTAAAAGTGACTGCATTTTTCTACCATCTGTAGAGAAAGCCTAAGGTAAACAGAAGATAGAAGAACACATTGCCAACAACTACAAGCAGATTAAATCAATCACACCTCTTATGTCATCAGTGAATTGTCTAATATTCCAATCCTTTTTATGTTATTGTTAAAATCCTTTATCTTCAATAAAAGCAAATCATGCAAACAATTCAGCCATGAAATCCTACAAGCTTTAAAATTTACGCTTGGTTCTCTGCTTTTCTCTGAGCATGCAACCAATCTGGGTGCAGCAGTTCAAAGTAGATGACCTCCCTGGCATCTAGGTCAGAGATAAAAAACTTTAGCTGAATGTAACAAAGGTTTCTGTGTATGAGTATATCTGGGAGAACAGCACCTCACAAAGATACTCTGTATGGAGATCTCTTCAAAATTTAGAAAACAAACAAGTGTTCATCTGCAATGTATATTCTCATACTTTGAGGACATGGCCAAATGCTGCTTCAGCATCCTCCTTAGTGACTTTTTCTTAGTTCATCTGACCGGTCCTGGGTCAGAGAGGTCATATTCAATCATGATATCCATGATAGGGTTCGTTGTGCTTTTGTTTAAACAAAATGATTGACGTCCTTCAGACCAGATTTAACAGGAAGTCAGGAGAGATTAAGAGTCTTTTCAACTTAAAGACCTATGGTGGTGCCAGAGAGGAGTTCTTCAGCATGCTAATGCTTTCTTGGTTTTGCAGAAGAAGGAGCTGCTGGAAGGAGTTTCAAAAGCTTAATGCTATTCCCAGGACTGAGCATAAACACTCGCATTATACATGAATACTTACTCTGACTGAAATGATTGCTGAGATTTTACCTGTCAATACTAGCAGGACTGCTAGTGTTAAAGATATCGCAGATGCTGTAAAATCCGTCCTGTCTCTGAACTTGTGAAAGCTCCAGCTCTGGCTGTAGTCACACTTCATGCTGTGGAACCCTTACACCTGAGAAAGCCTGCAGCTGTTTCATTTAACTGATATGGATCATTCTAGAAGAGATTTATAAGAAATAGAATAATTGAGAACAGTTTTCTTCTTATAGCTATTGTAACCACTGAGTTTTCAATAATATGAGCCCTTGCTTTGTAATTAAAACATCTCAGTCAGTTGGTGTACATACATCTTGGTCAACATCTCAGTTGGGTGTGGATCTCTGTGGCCATGAAATCTCTGCCAGTAAAGAAATAGGAATATGTAAAGTTTACTCAGCTGCTCCTACTAGATCTGTAATATTGTTAGATCAGATGTGAGACCTAGGTCTTTCAGAAAGGTAACTTCAACTGGACACGCTTTTGTATCCCACTATCTATCTTTACACTCTTCAAGTAACTGAGTGGTGGCTGGCGTTAGCTGGTCCTGTTTAGCAAGTGATCTGGCTTCTCATTTTGCAAGCCAGATGCAAAAAGTTAACTCATAAATTATCTTCATTATTTTGGTAGCCTTCTTTACAGATGATCCCATTCAGAATATTCTTCCCACAATTTGGAAACATGTTTTTTGCTATTCTATTATATAATTAGTATTTCTTCACTTTCTCCATAATCTTTAACATTCTACTATCGTATTTACCCTTTTCACAACTATATCTCTTTCATTGCTCTGAGGCATCTTTATAGTAATAAATCCACTAAGTTACCGTTTCCAAGTGGTGAATTTGCACCTGATAGTATCTACGTGCATGACTTTGCATGATATACAACTAAATTTCATCCCACTTTATAATTCTGTCCTCAAAGACATCTAGTTCTTCCTGTGTTAATAGGATTTTGAATTACAGTGGCTCCCAGCTTTGCATCTTCACATTCCTCCCTAGATTAAAAAAAAACAAAACCACAAAAATTTACATCAGTTCTAAGGATCCCTATTGACAATTTCCTTTCAGGTCAGGATTTTCACTTCCTAACATAATCCTATGTTGTTTAACTTTTGGCCAATTTGTTAATTTTCACATAATTACAGCTATCTTCTCCATATGAATCAATAGTTTCCCATGTGGCATACTTATTTCTTTCAGAAGATCAAAGAGATTCTTCTGGGTTTTTTCCTGTACTGGGAACATATACCACCTTATAAAAAAGTGGTTTAGGTTTGCTTGGCATTCTCGTTTGCTCAATTTTTCTTATCCTTCACAACTTCTTTTGGCATATTGTGGAGAACAGTACCATTCCTCACTTAATAGACTCACTATCTGAATTCTCATTATCTAATTTTATGTGCTAATTTTCAAGGTTAATCTGTTACTAAAATCATCCAATTGATTGTATTAATTTATTTGAATTAAATGTTGCCATTTCTATTTCCATACCTTATTCTCACAGGCCATCTTGGGTTGACTCTGATGTTTTATCATCAGTGTTAATACTCAGGCAAATAAGGTCACACATGGTTTAAATATCAGTTGTAAGGCATCCACCCAATATAAATACCACACTTCTTGCCCCCTCCCCTTTTTTTAAAACTAGACAATGTTTCTTTTCATTACCTTCACAAGTGCTAAATAAACTTGGATTTCAGCAAATCTTACATTTCAGAATTTCTGAGCAAGTAACTTTCTTTACTGATTATTTTTCTATTCTCTTAGCTAATCAACAAAGTTCTGTCTGTAGTGCTTGTTTATCTATTTATGTCTGGAAGTCATCTCCAAAATCTGTATTAAAAGAATAGATGAAGAGCCATTACAATTTCAAATCATTTATATATTGGTATTTTTTAAAAAGTCAAGCTTTTTCTAAGGTCAGGTGTGCTTCAGTCTAGCTGACTTCAGTAAAGATTTTCCTCAATTTGCCAAAGTTTGTTCTTTGGAACAGAACAGTCCAATTTTGCTTTATGTTCATTTGACGTGAACTGAGTCATCTCTAGATGCAAATTTATTTTCTATAGCTAACTCTCTCCAAATGTGTTTATAATTGAAACCCACATTTATATCATTATATGAATTTTAGTTTATTTGTCTACTTGTCCAATCTGAGCATAGCCATTCATATTTTATTTCCAAAACCACCTCAATAGAAATTGTTTTGATATTCATCCAGGTCACATTTTGATATCTTAGAAGGTTATGTTTTCTCCACTCTTTCCACTTTCCTCCCTTTACACATCATCAATACACAATATTATTATATGACTTCTCTCCTTCCTCTGTTTTTTCTCCTGAAACACATACCTTCATTTTACTCAGGACAATTATTGCACTGTATTTCTACCAACTGTTATTGCTTATTATCTACCCAGCATGCGAGCAATTCTGTCTGCTCTGTCTTGTTGCCTTGGCTCTTTGCATTATAGTTCAAATATTTCAATTGTTTCTTGTTTTCACTTTCACTCCTTTGGAGAAAAATTAGGGTTTTGTGAGTAAATACCTTGAAGCTGCTAGTGGAGAGGTAACATTTGAGGAAATCTTGAAGCCCTCCAGGCACCAGAACAGTTCCCAAGTTCTAATTGGAAAAAGATTAATGTGGGGCTGTGCCACCCTCCTGCAATACCACATCCTTTTGGAACACTTTGCTCCTGTGAGTAATTTTCTTCAGAAAAAAAAAAAGAAATCACATTAAACAGTGGGTGTCCAAACTAACGGCAATATTTCAGCTCAGATTTTGTGTTGGATTTTGCATCATGTTCCATCACACAGCACACGTAGTAAGACTCTCATCATATTCCATCAACTAATTTTGCTAAATGTCAGGCATTTAATAAAGGGAAAGGGCAAAAAGTTGTAAAGAGTTTGCATTGCCTTGTTAATCAGCACTTGGAAAAGTTTTGAAGAACTCAGTGGCTCATTAATTTAAGAGCTGGGTTCTGGAAACCATAACATGCTGCCTGAAATCTAAATTTTCTTCTAACAATCAAGGAGCCTCATCTGCTAGATTTCAAATATTGAAATGTATACTTATATGTGCTGCAAATCTGGTTTGCCTAGCAAATATATGCAGGCAGAAAAGTCATTTTTCAGTACTGACTAGAAGAATCTATTACAAAAACAGACTCTGAGAGATGTCAGTACCCCTTATAAACTCATCTCTCCACCTGTTCTACAGGACAGACAGAGTTCAGTAGCAGCTATTAGTGGCTACTGAGTACCTCATTACTATTAAAGACATGAGCCAGCATCACCAGGCAAGTCTAGATGCTGTTTGCCAACCATTACATGACAGATATAAGAAGTTTAAGAAAACTGACGGATTAAAACTTTTATTGTCGTTCTTTGAAATTAAAAATAACCTCATCACTACTGTTTACTGTAAATCACAATTCTTCATTAATTCTGTCCCAGCATCTAGCATACAGAATCAAACTCTCCAATGTCTGTACATAGTGGGTCACAGTTTTTCATCTGAATAAATTATTCTCTGTGAGGTTACTCACTTTGGTAAGAGCTATTCAAAGGAATTACGGGTGTAGGAATCAGACCCTTAGCTTATGTGAAGTCAAGCATCCTTTTACTGTTTACTTTGATGAAATACATCACTACACATTTTCAAGAGGAAATGCAATTTTCACTAGCAGTAACTCAGCAACTTACAGTAAAGGGGTAAAAGCTTTGAGTAGACAATTCTAGGTGCTGGAGATAGTGCAAGTGATAAAATGATGTATAAAATGACATGATAACAAACACTGACCATATCTCTGATTTTTCTTTAGTAGCAGACAATATCATCATTCGCACAGCTGTGAGCCATTCAAGAAGGTATTATCTCATGAGTTCTGACATCAAAAAACTTATCGCTTCCAGCCTTACAGTCAAGCAGTTTAGTAGGTAATAAAAATGAACAGGAAATTTCCAGAGTGGTCTGAGTTGACAGCAGAGACCAAATTTTCACAAAGTGGTACAGTTATATATAATTTATATCTCCCTACACCATCTAATCCTCCTGAGAAGATTAATTCTGGCAGAAGGTATGCCATGGAAAGACCAAATACCTTGCCTCAGAGTCTCCAGTAGACATAGATAGTTTTTATTTCTTCCAGAGGTTACTCGGGAATCCTGCTGACAAAGGCCAAAAAAAGATCTTTTTTTCTTATTTCACAGATCTTGTGGAAGCTCATCTCTGTTCCTAATTAAGGTTAAGCCTTTGGTTTTGTTCTCTCCTTATTTTCCAGTAAACTTTGACCTAGAGCACCTGATTGTCATTTCAGGACAGGCTAATAGCTAATATAGAGAAATAGCTCAACAGTAGTGAGTAGCATAGTGAAAAGCATAGCCCATGTACTATGACCAGGGTTTAACTCTGCCTGTTCGCACTCCTGTTATCTTAACATTGCAAGAAGTCAATTAATTAAAAGCTAGCTATGAACAGAAAAATCAATACTCAATACTCAAATAAACAATATTCTTGAGTGCTGTATAAATAGCATCCTTGTGCAAACTGCTGTGCTAGAGGTATCCTTTGTGAACTCTGGTCCAAACTCTCCATCTTTTAAAATGCTCTCTTTTCATTCCACATTGTCAAGGGAAATAAATTATGTAAGATATGTTCAGTTTTGGAAGTAGAGGAAAAAAAAAAACCAAACAAAACACAAGGGCAGGATTCAGCTCTGGGCTGTAGACACCTACATGTAAGTATTGATACATCTGCTAGGTTTCTAAGCACCCGTTTTAATTAGAAGAGCTCCAGGTATCTATTAGGTCACTTTAGCATTAACATCTAGTGGTATTTGAAGCACCTGTGTCAATCAAGTCTGACCTCCAGCTCCCTTCCACTATCCTGCAGTGTGCTGTGCTGTATATGGATATTCTGGATATTTTATGGCATCTCAAAGTGACACAAGACACCTGCATTCAGGAAACTGAGCTGAAATCCCAGTTGACATCGTTGGAGGCATCTGCTCATTTTAGAAGAAAAACCTACATGTGGTCAGCGAAATCTCCAGGCTCCACGAGGCTTATTAACTGAATCTCTCTTATCTATAATGAAGTTCTAGTCATCCAGGGTAGGCGACACTTGTATGAATACACATCTGCATTTGAGATGCTCCATGGTATCTGAGATATTTAAATAGAGCTTTCCAGAAGTGTCACAAGACCTAGGACAATCCCATGCATCTGGACTGGCAGATGGAAGACATGGCACAGCAAGAGATTCTTACATTTACCTACCTCAAGTTTCCTCAACAGGTATCTGCACATAGATGTCTTAATTTAAGGGTTAAGTCCCACCTCAGGTAACTGTAGCTTCCTGAGGCACTTCAGCCACATACCTAAGGTAATAAATTACTGAAGTCATTAAAATTTGTTTTTTCAAGGATCTGCCTCCTTTTCAATTGGCTATGAGAGGGAAATTTTCTTGAAAATCTGCTTTTCCTTTCTAAAACAGTTTCAAAATTAAGTTTATTGTTCCTTTATATCCCTCATTGCACAATGGATATGTTTTTATAGTCCTTTGTGCCACTACAGTCTTATTTATCTTTCAAATCTTGAGGTTTTTCAAGAGATCAGTATATCATTTGGCTCTCAGTTTGAACTGAACAAATAATGGGAAAATATTTGGAATAATATATTGTTTGTTCATGGAAACAAGTTGTTGAAAAAACTCTGTAAATATCAGATGACTGATTCACTTTGTCATCCCTTCTTTTTTTGTCCATTTAAATCTTTATTTCTCTCACACACAAGTAGACACACAGCACAAAGCACAACGCAAGAAAGATCAACTCTAAAACACAGCCACTTGCACAACAGAAATACAGCTTCCCACAGGCCTTCATACAGAGGTACAGTTCTCAGCTACCACTTCTTTTAAGGAGATCTGTTTGGTCTCGCTTACAATTGCTGAAATACATTCTCTGTCACTGGTGCATAGCTAGCCCTCTTCACTCATCTATCTTATCCCTCACTCCATGATTGTTTAATGTCATAATCCCCTAAGAAGAAAGTGTATACAGCATATTCAGACCTCAGTTCAGGGTGGGATTTTATCACGATGCAGGCTGTATTTCCTGACTCGCATAAAAAGATGGAAACAGTCTTTATGGCAGAATGTCTTCTCAAATAAGAACGCAGGGCAAACTGGAGAAAATTTACTATGATAGTTTATTCCTGGTACATTTTACTATGATAGTTTATTCCTGGTACATATGCATGCTTTGACTCCTTAATATTGAGTTTTTTCTGTACTTCGAAACAGTTCTTCAATGGGCACATTATAGTCCCATCCTTTGAATGACTCTAGAAAGTACCACTGTTATACTAACTACCTAGAGTGTTTCCCTACCCTCATCTTTTCCTGCCTTTCCTGAGAAATAAGTCTGACACAAACTTCTGTTTCTAGTTTTCTCATCGTGTTTTTTTATTTTATAAGCATCAGCCCTACCAAAGAGCTGGGAGGTGGTGGGTTTCTCACAGCAAGGTTGTGTGTGGGATTGGGAAGAGCGAAGTATTTTAATTGCAACATTACACCTGCTTTTCTGTAAATGACACTGCCAACCTGTTTCACTGTGAGTAATTTAGGACTTGAGTCACACTCACCCACAGAAATATCTTTGTTTTTTGCTGAATTTGGCATTTTAAATGTTCCAGCAGGTTCATCTTTTTCAAGAGAAAGCCACTTGGAGACAGATTTTCTGCTTCAGCTGTTACCCAAAGCAAAAGATGGTCAGGACCAATCCGTATGATTTCTGTGTGCAGGAATTTTCAGCAGCCATGGGAACATTCACACACATAAGGGTGACTCACAGGAGCAAGAGTTTACCAGGCTGGGCCCAACATACAGCCCTACATGGCAGTTGCTACCCACCAGCTGACCCAGTGGTGTACACACTGCTGCACATACAAAACTCTGGAAAACATTTGGAGTGCTTAGTTATCATGCCTAGAATCACTATTTGTGGGGAAGACTACATTTTAAATGTCACGCTCCCTATATATAATACGTTTGCCCTTATGATGGAGAAACTCTAATTTTTCTGATGTTTTAAAATAACTTTAGGTAATACTTCTGGACTGTGTGAATAGGCAGGAAAGCTGTAATTTTGTTAAAAACATTATGTAATAACATATCTTTGAGAAATTTGATAAAGCCTTTCTAGGCCACCATAAACATACAAAGTAAAGCCTTTGAATTAACTTCATTTGAAAGAGCTTGCTAAGAGCTAAGGCACATAACGGGATGGAATTGAATTACAGTAGCCTAATAAATTATCAGCCATTAGCTGAATTTCCTTAATTGCCTGTGGGCATGCTTTTAGTCCACCCCAATTGTGAGGTAATAAACGTCAGCAAAAGACATTTCAGAAGAACATTCAAAGCCTAAATAACAGTAAGGGGTCTAAATACTTTGTTGGATCGGTGCCCATGTCCTTGAATGATATTAGATAGATTAACAACTGATTTTTCAATTCTTGTTTATAATGCTATTTGTGATACGTTACTTGAACTACAAGCAACAAGGCAAAGGTAGAAAAAATGGGGGATGTGAAAGTGGAGGAAGAGATAAGGATGAGTCTCAAATTAGGCAGCCCTGAAAACCCTTTGCAAAAAAGATTTGAAATTGCCAAAACATATTAAAATAAGGGAAGAGAAAAGGTGAGGTGGGGGGAGAAAAAAAATTTCAAAAGATAGAAAAAAAAAATTAAAAAAAAGGAAAAAGAAAAAAAAACTTGCCAAGATGGAAGGTAGAGGGTTTTCAAAATTACAAAATCTAGAAATCTAGAGTTAATTACTTTATTAAAGACCTTCTGGAGTGTTTAAGTCCCATTTTGTGTTTACTTGCTGGTATTGTTCACCTGGCTAGCAATGGGAATATGAGTCTATTTATTTAAATAAGTTTATCTATTTTAAAATCTATATGGATATTTGTATTGCTCCAGAACATTTCAAAATTACAAAGTTAACATAAATTAAAATTCTATTGTGAATGTTTAACTAGCAATTAAGTGTCCAGAGTGTTTGTGACTAGATAAAATTCTGATTGAATTAATTCATATGGATCTATAAAGACAACTTGATTATCATTTGGATTTTCATTCATAACTTTTAAACACTGAACATCCCTAATCACTCATGTCCTATCATGTCATGCCTAAAAATAACATTTAACAGTACTCGGTAGCAACACATCTTTGATCTTTACAGTGTTCTGACCAGGTGTGATTTTGCAGTAATTGTTTGATATGAAGAAATGGATTTTGATTCAACTTTATTATTAACAGGTTCATTTAGCACATCTTAAAAAATAATTACTTTGTAGGAATCAAAGTCGGGTCTAATTAAGTGTTATCAGTTTTGAAGCTGGGTAAATATTGTAAAATTAAAAATTAATTAACTTCTTATGGTCTTTCTCACTTCTCTGGATTCTTTCAGACTTTCCAATTCTGGCATCTGCTTTCTGTA
Organism: Steatornis caripensis; assembly: GCA_013398225.1. Classification (NCBI taxonomy): domain Eukaryota; kingdom Metazoa; phylum Chordata; class Aves; order Caprimulgiformes; family Steatornithidae; genus Steatornis; species Steatornis caripensis. The sequence goes on along the minus strand of VZSC01008111.1, from coordinate 476,033 downwards.
AGAAACTGTACTGGAAAATTATTAGTTCACATGCTTGGATACTCATGGAAATGTGAATGATAAACATGGACATGCAAATATTCACATAAGAATATGTTATTTATATGTAAGGGAGAATACCATTTGACACAGATAAAAAAGCTGGTTCGTAGAAGCAGTTTAATGAGCCTTAAAAGAATTTCAATCACACTCTTTGAAGCTAGAGTGAGCTGTACACATTTTACTGAGTCCAAATCACAGCATCACTGCATATTCTACATCAAATATACCATTTTAAAAGAATAAATACTCTTTGGCATAGAAGGACAAGATCTTGAGCTCCTCAGCCAGAGCATTGCTAAATGAAAATTTGACTGGTTAGTTACTAACCAACACTCTGTTTCTGTCCTTTCACTTTTCTTTTCAATTCCTCTTTCATATCCATTTCATTTTTCACTACCTGAAGCCCTTGAGAATAAAAATATGGAACTTTCTAAATAACCATCACTTAGCACGTCCATGTATATGCATGCACTTGTACACACAAATTATACACACATTTGTACATAGTTAGATAGCACTGATAGATAGGTATCACTACTGAAATAGCATACATGAAACAGAAATTAACACTCAGTAGATGCAGAAGTAAAATACAGATGAGTTATTGAAAATGTTCTGTTAAAATTTGGGCTTTTAAAGGCAAGAACATTATTAAAATGTCTCAGTCTAGAAATTTAATACAGGTTTGAATTTACTACAAGAAAAAGGGACCCTTCCATCAGTGAACTTCATTTTTGTTTGATATCCCATCCTCTCTACAAAACTATACTCTCCTTCCATCTGTTACCCAAGTGTGACAGGACAATAGGGTGCTATTAAAAATGCCTTTGCTATGGTTCCCTTTCTTCTGTTCCTCAGCCCATTTCTCTTGCAAACTAAAAGCATTTTAAAATTGAAATTCATTATTTGAATTTCATGTCTTGCAATTTAAAATTTCAAACAGAAGAAATGTTGAAACTTAAAATTTAGTACTTATATGTAATTTAATTGCTGAGGAATAATGTCCTACAAAGTATGAAAGAATTCTCTTTCATGCATACAAAAGTCTGTAATAACAACTTGCAAAAGTATTGAATGCAAAAGTCCTAGAAGCAGCTGGTCAGCACTAAGATTCTCCTCACTTGAATAACCTTTGTGCAAAATATTAATTGCAAGGTAAGTTTTTTACTGCTATTTTTCATAGGCATGTTGATGTTAAGTACAGGCATGCAAGTGAAGGTCTAACAAAGGGGAAAGAGGAAGGAAGGAAGGGATAGCATGAGGGAGGGAGAGAAGGGGGAGCTGAGGAAGGTGGGAGGGAGAGTAGAAGGGAGAGAAGGTGAGAGGAATGACTAAGAGATGGATAAAAACTAACAATATAAAAGGAAGGTTATATATTCCGGGACCGACAGTAAGAATTTCTATAGTGTAATGAAACCAAATACTTAGAAATTACCTAAAAGAAGGTACTGGATATAATATTCAGTCACACAATGTCCAATATGTCTCCAATTCAACACAAATGTGAAAAGGCAAACATGTATCAGCTAAAACATGTTCACTATTGATGAGGAAGTAGCCATGTATTGGAATGGAGTCACTCCCATTAAACCTTGTTCACTCACGTTGCAGGTAAATTTAAGAGGTGAAGAGAACTACTAGGATGCTGAGCAGAACCTGGACACTACCTCAAGAGGGAAGAATAAAAGATCTTTGCTTGTTCAGTACAGTAAAAGAAGACTGAGATGGGATATGACCATAAACATATCATGAAGGGACAGATGCCAACAGGTGAAAGAACTGCAGAAGCCCAGAAATATGTCAGCATAAAAATAAACAAGTGTAAACTGAGTTTGATATATACTTAAACTGTAAATTACAAGGTTGTGTGATGTGGAGTTTGCAATGGCAAGACAGTAGATGCATGGCCCCAAGGGGTCTGGTGTGAATGTTAGGTTCCTAACTGAGTTTTATTTTTAGGAATTTGTCCACAGCTACTGAAAGTTTTACTCCTGGGACAGGCAGTAACCACATTGCAGTTAAACAAAGCTGTTGTAGTGAGTTACAGAGAAGAAGGTAGCATGTCAATTAAGCATAATGATGTGGCAATTAGCTTCTGATTTCAACTTTCTAAATATGTGCCACAGAATAACTAAAATGATACAAGAAATTTAATCTCTTCATCCTCTATTAAAAAATGGGGTGTGTGAAGAAATGGAAGATATTTGACTACTCAGAAAATCTATTTGTCTTCTTCATTCAGCATCTCCTTATATTGATCATTATCAGTGCTGACAAATAGCTTGAAGCTGTGATCCTGAATTGATATTTAATTAAAACGAAGATCTATTCTAATTGTACGGTAAACACATCAGAGTTCTGTATGTAAATAATGTCGGGAGATGAAGGATAAAAGAAGTTTAAATAAGTGTTAGAAAGTTTGCAAAGAGGCTAGAGAGCAAATCATGCAGAGAAAAGCAATAATTAAATTCTGTCTCCAATTTATTTTTACACTGGATTCCACTCTTATTACACCGAAGTTTAAAGAATATTTTTTTATTCGTCTTACCAGAACGAATAAATTACATGAACGATAAGGGGTTTAGGAGGGTTTTAAATCACAAACGTAATGTTTTCTTCCTCAAAGTGTGAAACCTATTTGTAGTATGAGTAGAACATGTGTCTTAATGATATTGAAACTTACAAAATGAAATTACTGAATTGCCTTATAGAGAACAGCATTTTTTAGAGAATATTTCATCTCTCACTCCTGGGCAGCAACTTTTCATCACTGTACCCTTTCTCCAATCTCATATATATCATTAATGGGGAGCATTGAACTGTTCTGTTGACTACCCAGAAGACTCAATCAGTTTTGTTTTATCAGACAGGAATGGCCTCACATTCACGTACCTTGTTCTTCAGGGGACTTCAAACACCCTGATATCTGCCAGAGGGAAAACACAGATGGACGTAAGAAATCCAGGAGGTTCCTGGAGCACATCGATGATAGCTTCCTCCTCCAAGTGAAGAGTAGTCAACAAGAAGAAGTGGTCTGCTGGACCTCATTGTCACAAACAACTAGAGGCTCGTTGGGGATGTGAAGGTCAAAGGCAGCCTTGGCTGCAATGACTATGAGATGTTGGACTCCAGCATCCTGAGGGAAGGGAGGAGGGTGAAAAGTAAACTCACAACTCCCAAACTCAGGAAAACAGACTTTAGCCTCTTCAAAAGCAAAAGGGAAGCATACAGACGGTGGAAGCAAAGTTGAGTAACCTGGGACGAATACAGAAACATTGTCTGAGGGACAAAATTAAAAAAGCTAAAGTCCAAGTAGAATTGAATCTGGCCAGGGATGTCAAAGGCAACAAGAAGGGCTTCTCTAAGAGCATAAGTGACCAAAGGAAGATTAGGGAAAGTGTTGGCCTTTTGTTCAACAAGATAGGGGACCTGGTTACACAAGAAATGGAAATGATCTAGATACTGAATGCTACCTTTGCCTCAGTCTTTACTAGCAAGATCAGATATTACTGTGTCCAGTTCTGGGCTTTCCAGTTTGAGAGGCAGGGAACTACTGGAGAGAGTCCAGCGAAGGGCAAAAAAGATGATGAGGGGACTAGATCATCTCTCCTATGAGGAATGGTTGAGAGACCTGGGTCTGTTTAGCCTGGAGAAGAGAAGGCTGAGAGGGGATCTGATCAATGCTTATCAATATCTAAAGGGCGGGTGTCAAGAGAATGGGGCTAGACACAGTGGTGCCCAGTGTCAGGACAAGGGGCAACAGGCACAAATTGGAACACAGGAAGTTCCACTTGAACATGAGGAAAAACTTCTTTACTGTGTCCAGGTGGACACCGGGTTGAACATGAGCAACGTGTCCTTGCCACAAAGAAGGCGAATGGTATCCTGGGCTGTATTAAGATAAAGTATTGCCATCAGGATGAGGGAGGTGATCCTTCCTCTCTACTTAGCACTGGCGAGGCAACACCTGGAGTACTTTGTCCATCTCTAGACTCCTCAGTACAAGAGACACATGGACATGCTGGAGAGGAGAGTCCAACAAAGGGCCACAAAGATGATGAAAGGACTGGAGAACCTCACATATGAGGAAAGGTTGAGAGAGGTGGAACTGTTTAGCCTGGACATGAGACAGCTCAGGGGGATCTTATTCATGTATACAAATACCTGATGGGAGGCAATGAAGAAGATGGAGCCAGACTTTTCTCCATGTTGCCCAGAGGCAATGGGCAGAAGGTGAAACACAGGAGATTCCTCCTGAACATCAGGAAACACTTTTTCACTGTGAGGCTGAGCACTGGCAAAGGTTGCTCAGGGAGGTTGTGGAGTCTCCATCCTTGGAGATATTCAAAAGCTGTCTGAGCATGGTCCTGGGCAACTGGCTGTAGGCATCCCTGCTTAAGCTTGACCTACTGACCTATTTTGTCGGTACTGATACAAACAACACCTGTAATGTCTTCAAAGATTTTGGGTTTGGCAGTACATGTTTGAACAAATAGTTTGTGAACAGTTCCCATACATGAGTGAAGAAAAAAGTGCTCAGGAGTAGAGTCTATGCACACACTCACCACAGTTTTTATTCATTGTATCATTATTTGGGGAGGAGGTCAAGGAGAAAAAAAAATCAGTTTGAAGAATATGAGCTCTATATTTATATGGTCTGTGTGTCAGAAAGAAGATTTTCCTTCCCTCAGCTGGACTTCTAGGATTCAAATTACATTCAGTAGGAAGCCTTCACTGTGTTTACTGGCACTGAAAAAAACATTTGAGAAAAATATGTGTTCATTAAATCCCAGTTTTTAAATTTTATTCCTTAAGTGGTTTTAAGTTTTTTTTTAATTTTTATTTGAAGACTTCATATTTACGTACTACTTTCTGATGTAAACTTTACCTAAAAATGACAACTCTTTGAAATGCAATCATCCTTAAATAGAATTTTATTTTTCTTTCTTATCATAATTGTGCTTAACCATATTGTAATTACATTAACTGTTCTGTTGTGTTAATCTTTGCAAGGACAAAACCATCAAAGGTAATCACATTCATAGTAGAATGCAATGCCAGCATGTTACTAACCTGTGAATTATTTCTCCTACTGTGGGATATTCAAATATATTTGACTTCAGCCAGTACCCTCAGTTAATGTCTGTGGGAGTTAACTTTTCTTCTCTGTGTCTAAAAGCAGAGAAATGAGGTTGCATGGACTAAACAGTAAGGTGTGATAGCTCCACTGACTTCAATGGTAGTTTAAGCAAGAGGAAGGTTTCATCAGTCTAAATTCCAGAATGAAAATGTTTTACCATCAAAAGCCTTGGTAAGGTAGCACAGACGTGATTAAATTACCATGGAATACCACAGTGAGCTAAACCATCAGAGGTAAATGGATGCTCCAGTGAAAGAAGCTTCTTTTTCTGCATTTTACCCCAGTCAGAGGTATGCAAAGAGTAAGAAAAGAGTCAGGTACTGTGCCTTATGTGAAACACATTCAGCTGAATAGCTGGTTTATAACTCAGCCTTAGGGAATGGTTCTGGCATTTAAAAATTAGATACGTGCACACACATCCTTTCACGGTCAGCCTGTCTCTCATCAGCAATCTACTCGATGGTTTAGTAATTACTAATATAACAAAAACAGCAGAAGTTAAGCTCTTTTTTGTCTTTTTTTTTTTTTTTAGAATGTCAAACTAGGCTTGTCCTCAGCTATGCAGTAAAAGCTTGGCTGGGTTCCTACATTCATATTCATTCATTTACCTTCCTTCCTAATGATAAATATACAGCACAGTCAATTTGTCTCATATACTTTTTTACCTTCCTTCCTTTACCCAAAATATATTTTGTCTCATCTATTGAAAAGTGTAATTATATTTCACTCACTTATAGGAAAGTCCTTGGTAATTCACTGTTGCCTGAGGCTCTCTGAGTTATGCCTCTTTCATTTTCATGACAAAAGCATAATAATGGTGCTTCAGGGGTAATATTTTCAGTGGCAAGATGTACCTGGAAAACAATACAGTCCTAAAAAATAGAAGGATCGTCTCGTAGCTTGGCTTTCTTTCATGAAGTTTTGATCATTCCTAGGATATTCTCCATTGGCAATGTTGTTTCTCTAGGTTAAATTTTGTTTGGTTGTGAAACATGGCCTGGCACAGGTGACTTTTGACATTTATATTTGAAGAAATAGAAACCCTATAGCTAATACCATGTTATTTTCAAGTCAGTAGGAATAAGAAGAAAGTTTATGTGGGGATTTGTGATTCTTCTCTTGCTCCTTAAGTCTCTACCTAGGTGAAGGCTGAAGGAAAAGATTTCTGGCAATGTGCTGGTATAACTGTTTAATGAAAAAATGCTTGTTAGGAAAAGGCAAAATGTTTTGTGAAAACAAAGAAATTTTGATTACTTTTCCTTATAAATTGCCAGATTCAAAGCCTTCAAATAAGAACAAAGCAGAAATTCTTTACCATTTCAAACGTCACACTTTTTTTTCTTTCAAAAGTGGCTCTCATATAATGTTAATTTTAGATGCTATACAAAACCTCAAAACTAAACTGGACTGCAAAGCAAAATACATTTTAAGTTCTATTACATGTGACTTAAAAAGGTTAAAATTCTGACATATCCAAAAAGAAGTTAATTTCACTTCATCTGCATTTCTTGCAGGTGTCTAGATGGGCAGCAGCATTCAGCTTTCTAGCAATTTCTGCTTTTTATAAACAAAAATAAATAATCTGTTTCTTCTATTACTTTGGCTATATTATAGATTGTTTTCTTTCTCTGATGTTAGACACTATTTTTAAGAGTTGTAAGTATCATGAGGTGTCAGGCAGTATTTGGAAAGAATAAAGACAGTCCCTGATTCCAGGAATTTTCAATCTATGGAAAATATTGTACCATATATGTTAATAATTATTTTCCTTGTGTACTGTCCCATTAAGATTTATTGTCGGCAAGGCATGCAGTGGTGACAATGGTAAATTTGGTGGCTCAGCCCTAGATTGGAAAACTTCTTTACTGTGAAGGTGACCAAGTACTGGAACAGGCTGCCCAGAGAGATTGTAGAGTCTCCTTCTCTGGAGATACTCAAAACCCACCAGGATGTGTTCCTGTGCAACTTGCTGTAGGGACACCTGCTTTAGCAGGATGGGTGGACTCAATGATCTCCAGAGGTCCCTTCCAACGCATACCAATCTGAGATTCTGTGTTTCTATTCTGTAGTCTATCAAGACCAGCATGTTGTGTTTACTACAAGAGCTGTGGAAATTCACTGTAAAGTTTCATTATAATTTTAATTCTGTTCTTTCTACTTTGCTTTCTTAATTTGTTGTGATATCTCTTAATAATCATTAATCCTTATTTTCTTAATTTTGTGTAATAAATAGTACAATAGCATAGCTGCTGATCATTCTTCAGCTGCAGCAGAAGCACTGTTGAGACAGAATAAAATGTACTGGATAATACAGAAAGGGGAAAACAAATGAGGTTAGTACATGTCGATTAGTAAGCAGTAGTTAATTCCAGTAGCAATACATTTTGATTTCTGAACCAAACAGATCTATTAAGGAAATCCAATATGTTTTGAGGGAGATAAGGGTAAATACAGATACAGGCCTAGACATTAGGAACTATTACTGATATTTGAGGAGCTATATGGAGTCGTTATCCAAATCAATGAAAGTTCTACAAAAATAAAGAGGCCAGCAATCCTAGGTTCTATTCTTTCAAGCAAGTACATGAGGATCCTAGAAACCATCAATACAGACCCAATCATTACATAATAGCCATAATATATATACATAGATCAAAAAAAGCTTTAAAAAAATTGAGCTGCAAATGCTGTTATAGATTAAATTAATTTGGTCCTTAATTACTCTTCCTTTTGCAATTGTTTTCTGCATATATTCAGCTAGTAGCTAATGCACTAATAGGAAATACAAAGGATTATTCAGAGGAAATACTTGTAAAGTATCTATAGAGACTATATTTTTGGTTTGCATTGGAAATCTCATTCTAACAGATTCATTAGGATTTAAGAAAAAAAACCCACACATGGTGATGCATGGACCAGTTGAGAGGTGGTGTTTCCATTACTTCATATTCACAAGAAATTCTTCACAAGTCACTGAATGTACTAAAAAAATAACAGAATAGTGAATACACATGGCGGGGAGGAGAGGGAAGTGAAAATAAAAAAGCAGCCACATCTTTTTTAAAGATTATTTTAAAACAGAAAGAAGGTCAAAGCTTTCCAAGAAAGATACTAATCACAAGTTGTTTGCCCAGCTCCAGGAATCCAAATAGCAATAGGCTTGGCTTTCAGTGTCAGAGGATCATCTCCCAGTTTTTGAAGGACAGGTACAAGAAGAAGTACTATTTTCATCACCGTGTGTTATCCAAGTATGAGCAACACAAGTTCTTATGTAGTAGCAAAATATTCCCAATTATGTAAACAAATTAATAGTGGCTCTGGAAGATATGTACCTCATTTGATATTATTATTGTGGATACAAATGACCAGAGACCTAAAAGAGCCTTTTCTTACATGAAAGTACACAAGGAGAAATAGTATGAATAAAAAATTCAGTCAATTTACGGAGTATCTAGTCCCAGGATTTCACCACTAGATGCTCCTTTCCTCTCCTTTCTTCTTCCTCTTCATACCTGCTACTAATCAGACACTAATTCCTCTGTCACCCTTATGGAATGATGCCTGCTGCCCAGCTTTGTTGTCACTCCTGAATCCCCTAGGGCAACAGACATTTCCTGCCCTCTCACCCTGTGCTGCCCTGCAGAAGGCTGCAAGCCTGACACAAGATCTAATACCAGCAGGCAGTTAATGGATGGAGAATATACTGTCTCCAGGCCCTTGAGCTCACTGTGGAGTGGCAGGAGGACATCTACTTGTACTTATTTAAGCCCTGCAATAGGAACTAGGAATAAATCTGAGACCAGTAGGCAGTTGCACCTTCTGCTGCCCTGTAAATTATGTTCTTGCCAGGCCATTGTGTAAACTCTTTCAGTTTCCTGAGAGATTTCCTGATGGGTCACAGTACTGGAAGCGACAGCTACAGCTATTGGAAATAATGGCCCATAGCTGCAGCAAAAGAGAATTAACGACAGCACTTTTTATTCAGGATAACAGCCTGGTAATCCGTATCATCACTTCAGAGTGAGTTCATGTAACAAAACCAAACATATAGGTAGGAAGTTTGGGCTGTGAATGAAACAAAAATATCTTTTTTTTTCCTCACATTCTATCATCATTATTTTCCATTTTTTCTGTCCTTTTGAGAAAGCAAAATAGTACAGATAAAGCTAAGTGGATCTGAGTAAGAATCACCATGTAGGCATAGCTCAGAGAAAACCCCTTTCTGCCACCAGTGAATAGTTGTGGGATACAATGCTGAAGACCTAAGCTTTTTTCCACAGGGGAAGTAATATCAGTATGCATTTTTTACAGTGTACTACCAGTGACTTCAGTCTTGATCTAAAAATAAGAAAATAATTCTCCATGACACTTTTTCAATATTGCTTTTGATCTCCTTCGATAGCTCTCCTACAGGACGTATCAGATAATGCAGTAACATGCTATCACTGTTGTAACGCTCTGATTCTGACTCACTTGACTAAACTGTGTTCCCACAGACACTTCAAGTGAAGGAAAAGTCTGGTTTAAATGCAAACAAGAGAAGCCAGAATATTGTCTCTAACGGGAAATTGCAAAGGCATAGATCATATCTCCTTCATTGTCTTGTGTCATGCCCATGAAGTTATGGAATATATGGTATCAGTGGGGTTTGGCTTGAAGTTAAGTATCTTTAGATGGATGTCATCTGTCACCCATATCTTTAAGTTTCCATTATACTGAGCAGAGATCAAAGGCTCCAGTCAGTGTCACAGCTCATACAGGTATCCAGTTCCTTTTAAAGTTGTTTAGGGTACCTGTGATAGCTGCAAAGACTTGTCAAATATGTCAGAACATACACAGGAGAGAAATGCTTTGCCAGAGGAGCAGCTGGAGGGTGAGACACCCGAAGGCTTCTCAAACAGCTCTAACTGGCCATATTTAAGCAGCTAAATTGCAGCCTGTGTTGACAGTCAGCTGAACTGTTTTCTAGGCTCCTTTAACATTAGAGATTAAATTTCTATTGACTGCAGTGTGAGCTAAGATGCAAAGGTCACATTTACTGGTTCAAGTCTCCAAGTGAATGCTTCTCAGTTTCTCTGAACTAGTGAAGAACAGTCCTGTGGAGACAGCTGAACTAGCTCTGTATAGGAAACAGTTTTGAATTATAGGAAAAGGTCAAGCTCAAGTCCTGGGTCTAGTCAGCTTGGGGCACTGCCCTGCAGCATGGCTGTCCCACTTCACTCTCCAACAGCTCCGTCCATGGATCTCTGCAGAGAGCTGCAAGGAGCAGAGCAGCCTCTCTGGGCATACGAAGCGTTTTGCTAATGTACCTACCCGGTGCTACCAATTTTTTCGCTCTCATTCCCAGCCAGACACATCTCATTATTCTTTGACATTATTGTTGCTATCTGAATTTCAAAAGGCTTTATTTCATGGGCAATTTGTAACATTTAACTTAAATAACTTGGAAGCCATAACAGCTAGTAGAATATCTGCCTAACTTGTTTGTTCCTCATTAAACAGACGAATCCTTGAGGATTTATTATTATTAAAGCTAAAATAATCCAAGTATACCAACTGCATTTGGAGTTGTAAACTCTTTGTTGTGTTTCGGTCAAATACTAATGGAAATGTCCCAGACTAGAAATCAGATAAAAGAAAGTTAATAAAGGAATTTCTCAGAGACCTTTTGTAAAATGAAGACCTTCTAATGAAGGAAGCACATAATTCAAAATAGATGTAAAAATTAATGATAACTATGTGATGCTATTTAAGCAGACAATAACCATCAATAAAAAGGAAGGTTTAACAAATGTGTTTCATCACAAAAAATATATTAACCAATTTTCACAGTCTGGAATCTTCATCAATCAATAATAGATAATATTTACTGTCTCCTGCTGGGGAGGCTTTTTATATTTTTAATGGAACACATTGAATGTAGGTAACCATAGTTACAGCAGAATTTCAGAATGAGTTTTGTTTTATCATAATTGCTGTATATTAGTACATAAGCAGCTGAACTCCATCTTCCACTGGTAGCACTAATTTGTGCCTAGAGACAATTCTCTCCCCTCAGAAAATCGAACAGCTTAAAATATGCTGTAAGCTTGTGGTCCTCCCCAGAGGGATTGGAAAGTTTCTGCAAGTCAAGCTGTTTGTTGTTTAGAGCCTGGGACTGCTGGGATCAGTGGCACAGAAAGGTGAAGTTGCAAAAATCCATCACCAGCAGTAAAGGGAAATTAAAAGTGTTCCCTACCCCACCCCAGACATGTTGAATTATAACCATATTACTTCCCATCACTATTATTTCTCAGCAGATCTGAACGCTAATGAATTTGGCTGGGATTTTTACAGAACCCTAAGAGAGTTTGGAAACTAACAAGAAATGCAACTTAGGCTCTATAAAGATCCCAGCTTTCATTGTCATAGTGTTTTCTAACATAGGAATTGCTCCCGGGTTACTGAGGCTAGGAAAGAAGAGCTGTTTCATCACGGACCCCTTATTCATCCCCATAAAGACTAATACTCATCAGATAATTCCTTTATTCTTTAGAGAGAAGAGCCGTAAGAGTAATTTTTTCCAATGTGAATTATAGGATTTTTAATCTCTTCCAGAAATATTGAGAAGAAGGAAGTGATAGCACCACAGAAAATGTGTGTACGAAGTAGAAACTGAACTCTGAAATTAAAAGACCTAACTGAGTTCTTAACTACTAATTCAACTGCTCCCTGCAAGGAGTTACACTTGCAGGACTTCCATCGCACTCCCATATTTCTCCATGTTGAGAAATCAAACAGATCTTCATATAATACTTACTCTGAAGTGCTTGAAAAGCCAATATGCCTGAAATGGTGGTTGTTATGATTCCCGGAACGTAAGAAGAGTCTTTCAAAACTGGTCAATGACTGTCAGCACAACAAGATTTTTTCTACTTCTCTAAAATGCCATGATTCTCCAAGTAAAACACAAAGAGAAAGACAATATGTCGTATACAATATGGAAGGACAAGAAAATAACATCAAGTCAAAGACTGCCTTCTCCAGTGTGACAGCAATTGCACAGATCAGTGGATTCCAGGAGATAGTAGTCTTAAACATACTACACTTTAATGACTACATTTTTGTAATTGAAGATGAGTCATGGCACATTGCATAACTGAAGCACTGAAAAAAAATCACAGTAAGTTTTTTTCATAGTACCTGTTGTTTCCCTCATAGTCCCAAAGGGAACTCTTTTCATTAACATTGTAAATGACAAATTACTTTATAAAATCAAGATAAATCTGTCTGGTAGCTTTTCAAAGAAACTTAGAGAAAACATCTTTTCTTATCATGCCCTTTACTGCTTATGTTTTGGGAATCGTTATCAAGACAATGAATTAAGGCTTCACACTTCTTGACTTTTTCCCTGCTCCATTCTAAGAGGGGCATATCTTCATAATCTTCACCTTTGAGCTTTTATGGACAGGAATGTCCAAGAAAACATCTATTGTTCCTTTTGAACATGAATTTAATAGATGTTTACACATCAGTATTCTCACCTAATATGATCCCCCATCCTTAAAAGAAAAATGCAAGGTGATGTACACAACCCTTCACACCCTAGTAGTTTCAAAGGGTCCCACACACACAAAACTTTCCTCACACAATTAGAAATGCTGAATACTTTGACTCAAATCTAGACTTGTCCACAGATCATCTGGGAAGAGAAAAAAGGGTGACATCTGTTAGATAACCTGCTATTTTTACCTCATCCAGCTCCAGTTTGGGGCCAATTTACTTTATGTTTAGAGTTACAGCTGACAGAATAAGTGATTTTTGTCATGCTCTGGAGAAGAAGCAGATGCTTGTGCCCACCAAGGGTGCCTGTTTATTGCTTTTACTGCATCTTTTGATGCTTGGTTCATTTTTCTCCCATTATCCATTCTCATGCCTTTCATCTAGTAATATAAGATACTATACTGCAAAAGTGCATCACTAAACCAAGTAAGATTTATGTGGGATAGTGCACAAACACACAGGAAAAAGTCAGTCTTTATCCTCAAATCTTTTAGCACAAATAGACAAGCTCAAGACAAAGGATAGGAAGGAAAAAAGGTTGAACATCTTGTCCAAGATAACATTGATGAGAACAGAGACCAGTCTCCTTCATCCCATATAGTCCTTCACAGACAGTTTTATGGTAACTTTTTTTCCTAGTGCCTTTGATTAATGTATTTGTTACCAGTTTTCTCTTTTTACCCTATACCAAAAAAAGTATGAGATCGCACCTTAATTTAATGCTCTAGACATGAGCCAGAGTGCTTCAGTGCAGGAACTGAATCTGCAACATATGAGAGAAAAAGAGTGAGATTTTCAATATCACTCAGCAATTAGCATCCTGTTCTCTAAAAGCTTGGCTCTTTGTTTTGAGACCAGAATGAGACATGGAGCACCACAGAATATATCTAGAATCTAGATGTTAGTCTTAGCCATTTATATGCAGTGAATTGGTGTCTCGCACCAGCTCCATACAGAATCGGGGCTCTCATCCACATCACAGGACTTCTCCAAGACTGTCAGGACTGAGCTCCTATTTCACAGTACTTCTTTTTTTCACAATTGTCTTTATACATTTGTTCAGTCCCATACATCCTCCTTCCTTCCTTCACCCTTTGTAGCACCTGTGCACTTTAATGTAGACTATACCAGTAACTAATTTGCTACTTATTTCTTTTCTTCCTCAGCTCTGCACAACAAAAATACAGAAATGAAGAAATAGACACTTCTAAGCAAAGAATCACAAATGTGTCGAGAAGGCATTATTAGTAAGAACTCGAAGGGAGGGGCAGCAGGAATGTCCTTTAAGAGGTATTGAACAATTGACCTTAAGAGGTTTCTTTTATGGTCCTGAGAGAAGTTGGTAAAGCACCTCACCACAGGAAAGAAATGAGAAATTTGAGGGCTATTGAGCACCAAATACTTGTGGTGACTCAGTAAAATGTTACTTAGAACAGGTGTTTCTGTAATTGTGATACATCGGGGAAGTTTACAGTGTTCAATAGCCCCCCAAGACATACTAATATCTCTCTAATGTCTCTAGAAATAGTAAGCTGGACTGTCAAAGAGTGAAGAATAAAACTTCTCTCAAGCCTGGTTGAAGATATTTGCAATTCAGCATATGTTTCCTGTATAGCTGTTTTTTTCCAGAAATAAGGAAAACTTTTTGGATCAGGCCCTGAAAGATCCCATCTTACTGCAAAAGATTTCTATTATTTCAAAATGTTTGAGGCTACTGTCCTGGAGCCATAACCTTTCTTTTCCTAAATGGAAATGGAGAGCTTTTATTTTCAAAGCAAAACCTCGGCTATGTAAGACATCAATTCGAATGGCAGGAAATCCCCCTTAGGAAAGTGAAACTTTAAGACTGTAGGCCCATACATAGCAAGAACAGTTGGGAAGCAATCTTTCCCACAGTTTTAAATCCAGATGCTATTATTATAGCATAAACATAATATGGCCAATTTGCAATTTCAATTAACAATAAACTATAACTATTTAATAAAAATGGAAAACAGACGGTAAAAATAAAATAAAATGCCCATGGCTATCAAATTTTCTCAAATTAAATAGAGGAGCAGGAAAGAAAAGCATATTCAATAAAAAAGAAAAGAGTTACCAACCCTGAGGATATTTCAGAGGACTAGAAGAGAGGAATGACCAGAATGCACTCTCCCAAAGTAACTTAAGCATCTTTACACGTTTGGCTTCAGTATTTCTGCACTGGAACTTTGACAAATTCTACAAATAGGAACAAATACACAGAAAATGACAAAAGTTTGGTGAAACAATGTGGTAAGTGACACAGGTAGATATCATTAAGAGTTCAGCACTGTAGGATGTGTGTGAATCTTTGAATGGGCTAGGATCTTCTCATATGTTAAGAAGATAATTTGACTAAATGCGGAGGAAAAGAAGACTGTTGGGGTTTCCACAGTGCCAAATATGGAGGCTTCTTTTTTTGTACTTCAAGTGAAGCAGGTACATGAAACCCTGACAACGTACAGTGGGACCGAACTGTAAATAGGCATATAACACAACAAGGTCACAGCTTCTGACCTCTGTGATTATCCAGGGAAATTTTACTAGCTGCAAACCATTTTCTCTCAAAGGAATGATTCAGCATGGAATTGAATTCGATACGTCATTTTGTGGTAGAGCTGGGCAAACTATTCTTGGGAAACATTTTAGCTAATAAATTAGACCCCTTTTTTGGTTGGCAGATTATTAGCAAAAATATTATGATTCCTGTAAATGTGTTCATTTTCTTTAAATCATTGAAGTGCTTTATACAAACATTTTTCAATCAGCTTGCCTGTTACAAACTTTTCATTTAATTATGTCCTTGACTATTCAGCATGTATTATTTGTTATTCAAAGAGTGTGATTGGCCATCTCAGTTTCAGGGCAGTTTCCCTCGTTATTTGCCTGAAGATCTAAATGTCCCTAAATAGAGCAGGAGAATAGCAGGTATCTGCATTCATAAGCAGGTGGTTTGGGGTTTGTAAGTTTATTGGTAAATGAATGGAAAAGAGCCATTCCCGAAATATCCTGCAAACAGGAACACTGGCCATATGTTCAGTGCAGGTTTAACGTGCATCCTTTTAGCAGGTTGGACCTGTGTTCCTTTAGGCCAGTGAAGCATCCACATCCCACACTGTCATGGACCTACAGCTTTTCCTCCTATGTTTAAGACAAGCCAGGATATTTTGCTGCTAATCATATCTCACCCCAAGGACTACTCCCTTTAGTGCTGAACACAGCTGAATTGAAAAGCAATTCAGGACTTGCCAGAATGCCTGTCAGTTTCTTTCGCATTTTCCAAGCTCAATTTCAGACAAACAGTACCATGATGATATAGCAAGTACTCAATATCAACACTTCAAGCCTCAGCAGTGAGAAACAGAACTGACGGTAAGATCCTTAATGAGGATGCATGAACAAGCAACAATTCAGTTTACTCTTGTAGAGCTGTGCTGAGACAAATAAATCTTTCCATAAAGCTACGGAAGCTAAGCTAAAAAAAAAGCTGTCCCATTTTGAGCCCATAATTTCAGATAAACCAAACCTGAAATCTTTCATGTAAAACTCAAAATCTCACATTCTCACATTTTCCAAACAATACATTACTCCTTCTGAGCCTTTTTTTCAGTACAGTGCTTATGACTTTAGTTGCTGTTTCAGATAATCCTTAAACATCACACTTAAACTGGTGACAAAAAGACAGACACAATCCTAGCGAGTCCCATCACAAGGGATTACATGACCAGCTGTGATTTACCCTTCGGCTCCACAAACAAGTGTTAAATAGCCCACAGAGGAGCTCTGCCCTCCTATATAAATCTGAAAACCACAGATCCTTCAAAGTTTTTTGATGTTCAGTAACCCAGACTTCCTTGGAAGTGGACCCTGCCCTGAAATGTCCTCTCTTCTGACTGAGTCACCTGTCAGGAGAGAAGATGTAGCCTGGGGATGTAGACAGGGAGAGACATATCTGGACTTCAATGCTAGGCATGACCCTTGTGTGAGCTGGGTAGGTGCATCTTGTAAAATGCAATCTACAAGCCAAGGAGACTCTGTGACAGATGACACATGACTCACTCATGTTTGAAACATGAGTCTTATGACGTATATGCTACATCACTCCATTCAGCCTCCATTTTAAACTCCTATTGGAATAGGTACCAAAAATTAATTTAGAGATCCCACTTCTCCAAGTTTTCCCTCATTCTATCAATCAATTTCAACCTCAGCCACAGCCAGTGGGCAATTTTACACATAGAAAAGTCAGACACTGCCCAGGGAAACAGGGTGCAGAATGCTGCAAAATCGTATACCATGAATACCCACAGAATTGTGCACTGCCTTATTCCTAGGTGAGACTTCTAAAAAGAAAAAGTACTAACTATGGGTGTCTGGACTAGCAGAGATTCTCTTCTTGTTCTGCACTCTCTGTGCATGATACTTGACTAGATGGGAGCAAGGCAAACACGTTTCAATTATGGTAATTTAAGGTGAGAAATGTTGAATTACAAAGTAATGTTATAATACCATAATTACCCTAGAATTGTGCCCCATGTTTAACAATAGCTGTCTACAGTGCCATTAAAATAATGACTTTCAGATTTGCCATCTCTTTTATTATGAGAAATCCCGGCCACAAAAAATATTTAAGACCATTTTTTCAATTGATGTAAATTGGTGTGCCTCCACTGAGGTCACTGCATGAAGATATGACCTTTATGCTCAAAGGACCCAAAATGTTCAGCAATTACGTAAGTAGACAGTGCTCCATTAAAATCAGAATTATGACACATGGCTCAAATTTGTTCAGAGAAGTTGAAGTTATTTAAGCTGATATACTTGAAAGTACAGAAAACTGTGGACTAAACGTATGTCATGTATATGGTACCTTTCCTACCTATTTAGACCTGTTGCAGAAGTACAAGTCAACAACATGCTGTCACTCATCTGAATATATGTAATTCAAAAAATGCTAACTTAGAGGACAAATCTAGTCTCCCTTTTTTACAGCCACCTTTAGCAGCCTTCCATATAGTGATAGCCTGATGACCACAGCACATTATTACACCTTCCTTCTTTTGAAAATATGCCAGAGTCAAAAAATACTAATTTGATCATCTGAACTTGTGATGTTTTATTGATACTATATCAGCAATATGTATGGCTTTTTTTCACCAGGTTGATACCAAAGAGCAAATGCTACTAATTCACCACTCACTCTCCTAGACACCGTGCTAATTTTGATACATTCACATATCTAATATCAGATACATTCACATATCTAATATCAGAGGCAGAGCAGTGACACGGTGGTGAATACTGAGTTTTCACTGAATTCTACCATAGCTCAGATAACATCTTTGTGTCTTTGTGGTTGTCTCCTAAGGTAGAAGAGAACTACCCAATTCAGCCTCCAGACTATTGTGCAGCCTTTGAATTGCTGCCTCATCCCTAACTGACCTTTAAGATCAATAGAAGCATGGATGCAGCCTGACTTCACTCATCAATAGGCATCAGAATATCCAGAAGAACAGCTCGGAGAAGGAAAATGAAAGAATAGGAAAACAAGAGTGAGAGAAAGAGAAAAAGAGAGGCTGAGAAACAGCTTACGAATGCAATGGGAAAAGCTTCACTTTTAGTTTGCACATTGACAGCTGCAAAGAATCTCCACAAGAAAAACACCTATGTCTAAAGTATGCTACTATCCAGCTAAGCTCCTCACTAGTTCATGAAACTGTTGATTCCATTAATATTGCTTTCTTGCATTCTTAGTGGGGGAAGGCTATAAGGACTTCCATGATGCAGCCTTTCCTTTTGCAAAAGTAGTGTTAGGACTTTCCTCCTCTGTTCTGTTTCTGTTACCATTAATCAGCTGGGGCCACTTGTGGTGAAACCATGGATCTGCCTGGTTCCTCTTTTATTGAGCATTACTCTTTAGACCTCCTCACCTCTTGCTTGAAACTAGCTAATAGATTTAACAGATACTGAGAAGAAGAGAGTCTGATAAACTACTGCAAGCAAAAGCCCTCATTTTCTTTAAATATTAGACTGAAAATCATTTCCTTGCTTCCGCTCTTTTTTCCTCTACTTAGTCAGCAGAGGCATTGATCTCCAGTGTATTGGGTGGTTACTCCACTGCTGGGTTCTTGCTGCAATAATTTAAGCTAGACTTCCACAAGTTTAGACATTAGGTTCTATTTTTTCATTTTAAATATTTCTACTTTGGCAAACTTGTTCTTCACCTAACTTTAATACAAGAATGGCCATACAGAGTGATAGTCGAAGTCTATCTAGCCAAACATCTTCAATGTAATCTGAAAAACTTTACATCTCTTTCATATATTCAGTCTTCCATTTGTAAATAGAGGCCTTTTGTTATACCAGCATAAATTTTTGTAAGGTTTAAACATCACGCCAGCAATGTAGTTCACAGTTGGTTTGTATGTACCATCTGGACTTTGTATATAAAAAGAGGCACGTAGTCTTAATTTTGGAAACATTTGCGGGAGGATCTATTATATGCTGTGCTGGTTTAGTGTGCTTCTTGTTTGGAAGGTAATAATTCAGTAGCATTTCTAGGACTTGGCAGTTGGTGTGCCATCTGGGGTGGTAAAGACTCTGCATATGGGAGATGGTATGGTCCCAAATATTTTATCTCCCTACCACTCTTCCCACTAAAGGAAACTTTCACTTAAAGAAGCAAAATTCATTACAATTGTTGTATGCTACCATGAAGTTGAAAGGCAAAGAAATATTTATGGTGTATATCTACTCATGCAGTATTGCTCCCTCACAATACACTTCCAATATAGCAAGTAAATGTTTCTTGCAATCATTTTAATAGGGTTTTTCTCAACTTCCTCCCATTGTTCTTGTTTATGCTTTTCTGCAACACACAAAACTCCTCTCCATCCTTGAGATTTGTACTCTTTTGATGTCTGGAGGCCACCAGGTACCCTTCTATTTGTTAATTAAGCATACACAGAGAGATATATTATCGGGTAGTCTAAGTTTCTTCATGTTGATTACTAAATTCATGGCAGAAAAGTATTTCAATACATTCAGTACAAATTTAGTGGTTTTAGTTTAGCCCATTATAGTTTATCCATCTTAATCTGTCTCCACTGCATTTGACCATTTGGCTATCACTTCAGTTTCTTATAGTTCCTTTAATTAATCATTCCAAGAATGCAATTTTGTGCTTTGATTGCCAGAGCTGTGTAGACTAGGTCAGTTTCTGTGCTCAAAATTTAAACTGCTCTTCTGAGATATTACTGTATCACCTTATTCCATGAGGCAATAATACATATGCACTTATAACTTGACTTGCCCTTTTTGTTGCCCTTTCAAATTCTGCCCATTATCTGCCACAATTATATTTTATTCTCTCATCTTTTCCAGATTCTTAAATACTCATTCAATCTTTGCTTCAGATTATACCAACGGTAGTGCCTTGGACTTTTATCATTTATGTATTACTTTACCGCATCAGTCTCTTGACACATTGCATTATTCTTTCCCCATAAGAGCATTCAAAGCTCCTCCCAATTTATGTCATGGGTAAATTTTGTTAATGAGCTGATACATTCTCCTTTCCAAATCAGGAATGAAGATGTTAAACAAGTCTTGACTTAGTACAAGCATTACAGCAAATGACTATGTATCTCCCTTCAACTTGATCCATCAATATTCTTTGTTTATGGCCTTTGAGCTAATCTTAAAACCATGTGACAGTCCACATATTTGTCAATTTGAATTAATTGTATAAGATTTCATGGATGCTATATCAAATGCTTTACTGAAGTCAAACTATATTAGGTCTGCCATTTTCCTTTCATTTGCTTGTTTGGTAATGCTATCAGAAGAAGCAATCAAATTTGTCTGATAAGATTTATTCTCATAAATCATGCTGCTTATTACTCATGGTTTCCTTATCCTCTGGGGGCCATGCTGTGCCTGCAAGGGACAGTTCTTCCACACACTGACTCTGATTTGACAGCTTGCACCCCGAAAAGAAAATTCATTGAGCAGTGCATTATTCTTGGGACCCAGTACTAGGTTAGGGATCTGATCCAGCAATAATCAGCCGGAGTCTTTTCTGTTTATTCCAGTGAACTTTAGGTTAAGTCACTGCACTAAAGGTTGGGTTATTTTCCCCATATATTATGTATCACACTGTGTTTTTTATTGTGTGTTAAAGAAAACTGCAGAACTGGAAGAATCAAGAAAAGCGCTATGTATCCCATTTGTGAATTACAGAAAAACATCAGCCGTTTCCAGCTAACAGACTCCTAGCATTTTGAAAGTTTCATTGCACAGGAAATAAAATTGTAACCATTGCATATGCTGCAGGTTGTTGGTGGCTGCCACTGTTGCAGTTGTCTCCCATTTACCTGACATAGCAGATATTAAACAAGAGACCTCCAACATGGAAAGAGATTAAGCAAGATACTTTATAAAGCCAAACTCCATAGCTAGAACTGTTAACATGATCACAAATTCTGCATTTTGATTTTCAATAGACAGCATCTTTACAGGGAGGCTCCTTCACTGTCTATTACTTTGGCAATACTACTACTACCCTATTTCTAAGACAGCAGAGGAACAGTAAATCACAATTGATCTCCCAGTAACATTGAAAGTCCTCTGTAAAAAAAAAGTAGAATGGCCACTGATCTGGCCAAATAAGGCACGTGGGCTGTTTTGGTTAGTTATGCTGAATTTCATCATCCACTTTGGATCACCCAACAAGGCACTCCAGCTACTCATCAGCTCCACAGTTTCCTAAAGCATATTTCTCCCCAATGATGTCACACTTCTGCTCCCACCATGCACCTTTGAGTCATTGCCCTTCACAGATACATATTTCTTTTTACAATGAGTTTCCAGTTCTCACTGGTTTTGAATTCTCCTGTTAGGTAAGACAGATGAGAAGAGAGGCAGATGTTCTGGGAACTGTCTTATCCAGCTTCAGACATCTAAAGGATAGGTGATGAAGCCCAAATTTTTGCTCTAGGCTTCCCTTATTGCCAGAAACCCTTCTAGCTGACAATCTGATCTGTCCCAGAGGCCTATTTTGCAATAAAATAATCTCTGTCTAGAGTTCAACATCTCCAAAAGACGATATGCATATATTCCACTACAGTGATGCAAAGGAGCTACATTTTAGATGCCAAAGTTACGGTACATGAATCCTACACAGTGTCTCATAAAGGCACATAAAAATAATGTCATAAGACAAATTGATAAAGGTCTTTGTGACCCAGAAGAGCAACTCCTAGTAAATGATCTCAGCTGACTGTAAGTCTCAAATGACAACATTTGCCAGCTGCACAAATTCTGTAGATATGTCATTAAGGGTTGATGTTATCAGATCATCTACCTCACGGTATAGTCATACCTCTACCAATTCCACCAGGACTCTATAGATGAATACTTGCTGAGAAGTTATTTGAATGTTTCAAATGTTGTAATGGTCTTCTGTTAATAACATTACTTCTGGTGTAGCAACACGGCTGTTCCCCTCCTCTTTTTGTGTCTATAGCTGTATAGACAAAATAAATTTTATGATTAACCCTAAAAATCCCATTAAATGACCATTCTCTTAAAGATTTTTTTTTTAAATAATTTATACATCTGTGGGTTTCTCCCTCTCTAGAGCTTAAACCTACACACTGCAACAGTTTGCTTGTCCACAATTTATCCTGAAAGTGGGTGTGCGGAACTACAAAATTTCCCCCCCTCTTTTTCTCTGTTGCTTTCCCTGTTCTTTTCTATCAAAAAGGGTCTTATTGTACCTGTCTAGCTTTAGCTCTGAAAATGTATGGGCCAATCTAAAATATATTGCCCTTTCCCCCGAAACAACAATTGACACAATGTAGTCCAGTTCTACTTACATAAAACTGAGAGGTTCGTAGTGATCCATGACCTTGTAAGGCTCATTATTAGATAGATACCAATTTGTCATGCTACGCCTAGCTATCAGCTTTTCTAGTCACTCACTTCATGGTTCTAGTGGCAAATTATATTTGACTTTCAATTTAAAATCCAGGGTACTTTAATGTAAAACCTCAGTATAATAATGGTGATGAAGCAGCAGGGCATGCAATTTGACAGAATGGATTTTTCTAGTTTACTGTGGCAGATTCCCCTCCTCCAACCTCCAAAAGGAAGGAAAGAAAGAAGGAAAGAAAGAAAGAAAGAAGGAAAAAAAGAACAAAAGAAAGAAAGAAAGAAGGAAGGGAAGGAGGGAGGGAAGGGAGAGGGAGAAGGAGGGAAGACAGAAGGAAGGAAGGAAGGAAGGAAGGAAGGAAGGAAGGAAGGAAGGAAGGAAGGAAGGTGGGAAGAGGTTCAGACAAAGCACTAGGTTGTCATTTAAAAATGGAGGCTCTACTCACCTAATCCAAAACTGTTAGAAATCTTTTCAAGTTGCTCCCTGAGCACAAGTTAAGATACATTAGATGCATCATGACAAGCTAAAATTCATGAATGAAGACTTAATTTCTTTTTAATAAAAAAAAAGACTTCCTACTTCTTTTGCTGAGGTGCTGAACTTAATATATGTTACATAGTTCCTGTCAGACACAAGTAATGCTGATCTTTTCTTGATGCCAAACACCTGCTATTAACTATGTCATAGGCATGTAAACCCTGATACAATGGATGTATTATTTCAGTATTTTCATTGAGGATTTGTTTTTGAACAGTGTCTTGTACAGGATTCAGGGCTGGGGAAACTTCTCACTTCGAGAAAAATGTACGTTGATTATATTATTATGTTTTGAGGATCTGTATTTTTATTGTAGAAACATACGACGTGGAGTCCAATTGGACAGTGTGGAACATTATGGAACATGCTTAATTTACTTCTTTCTCTCTTTTCTTTTTCTTCATGTAGTAAAGATCATCCATGCATTTAAAATCTGAACTTCATTTTGGATGTGATTCAGTTCATCTAAATTTGGTCACCCAAAAAAGAAGTATCTGTGTAAAGCTAAATGTCTAAATCCTTGTAGAGCCAGTGGAACAAAATGCCTCTAAGGATAAATCAGTCAATGTATTTTAGAGTAGGATTCATCCCAACAAACTTCAGGCTTCTAACTGTTATACACTAAATTTCTAATAGTACCTTTAAGCTCCCTTCTTAGCCAACAAATTGAAATAAGCATTTTCAGAAAGTGACTCATCTGATTTATCTTATACACTTATTTAGGGTAAAATTAATTGCCCACTAGGGGTATTTATTTCTCTTTATTAACTGTTAAAGAAATTGTTAAGAGTAGTTTGATCAGACTTGTATGTCCGGCTTCAGGACATATAGGTTAGCATACGTGTTTCCTTTCACTCCAACTCTCAAAATCCTGATAAATCAAATGAAGTTGCAAAGAACTTCGTGCCTTTCCTTTGAATATCAATAATTTACTCTAGATACTTAATTTTTAGATAAACAAGATATCAGACATGAAGATTTGCTTCTGAAAACTCACATGTGTAATTCCTGGTCATACAATGGCATGCAATAACTATAGCTTTTACCAAATCTGAGCCTTCAACTGCTATACTCAAGCATCCTCACACTGAAGTAGTAATTCTTTGTGTACGAAGTTTTGTGTCTGAGCTACGTTGCAGTACACCATACTGAGCTGTGCATAGCAGCTACATCTTTAGCTAGTAAAAAATTCAAAGAGAAGAGTCATAGAATCATAGAATCATTTAGGTTGGAAAGGACCTTTAAGATCATCAAGTCCAACTGTAAACCTATCACTGCCAAGTCCACCACTAAATGATGCCCCTAAGCACCACATCTACACATCTTTTAAATACCTCCAGGGGTGGTGACTCAACCACTTACCCAGGCAGCCTATTCCAAAGTTTGACAACTCTTTCAGTGAAGAAATTATTCCTAATAGCCAATCTAAACCTCCTCAGGCAAAACTTGAGGCCATTTCCTCTTGTTCCATTGCTTGTTACTTGGGAAAAGAGACTGACACCCACCTCACTACAACCTCCTTTCAGGTAGTTGTAGAGATGGATAAGGTCTCCCCTCAGCATGCTTTTCTCCACACTAAACAACCCCAGTTCCCTCAGCCAATCCTCATAAGACTTGTGCTCTCGACCCTTCACTAATTTCCTTGTCCTTCTTTGGACACACTCCAGCACCTCAAAGTCTTTCTTGTAGTGAGGAGCTCAAAACCGAACACAGTATTCATGGCCTCACCAGTGCCAAGTACAGGGGAACAATCACTTCCCCAGTCCTGCTGGCCACACTATTTCTGGTACAAGGCAGGATGCTCTTGGGCTTCTTGGCCACCTGGGCACACTGCTGGCTCATATTCAGCTGACTTCAACCATCACTCCCAGATGCTTTTCTACTGGGCATCTTTCCAGCCACTCTTCCCCAAAAGTGCAGCGTTCCATGGGGTTATTGCGACCTAAGTGCAGGACCTGGCATTTAGCCTTGTTGAACCTAATGCAATTGTCCTTAGTCCATTGATCCAGCCTGAAGGGCCTTTCCACTTTCAAGCAGATCAACACTGCCACCTAGTTTGGTGTTGTCTGCAAACTTACTGAGGGTGCACTCAATCCCCTCACTCAGATCATTGATAAAGATATCAAAGAGAACTGGCCCAAATACTGAGCCCTGGGGAACAACACTTGTGACTGGCCACCAACTGGTTTTAAGTCCATTTACCACAACTCTTTGGACTTGGCCATCCAGCCAGTTTTTGACCCAGCAAAGAGTACATCCGTCCAAGCCATGAGCAGCCATTTTCTCCAGGAGAATGCTATGGGAAATGGTGTCAAAGGTTTTACTAATGTCTAGGTAGGCAACATCTACAGCCTTTCCCTCATCTACTAAGTGGGTCACCCTGTCACAGAAGGAGATCTGGTTAGTCAAGCAGGACCTGCCTTTCATAAACCCATGCTGATGGGGCCTGATCACCTGATTGTCCTGTACATGCCATGTGATGGTGCTCAAGATGACCTGTTCTATGATCTTCACTGACACTGAGGTCAGACCAACAGGCCTGCAGTTCCCTTGGTCCTCTTGCTTGCACTTCTTGTATGCGGGCGTCACGTGCTAACCTCCAGTCAACTGGGATCTCCCCGGTTAGGCTGGACTGCTGATAAAAGATGGAAAGTGACTTGGTAAGCACTTCTGCCAGCTCCCTCAGTACCCTTGGGTGGATCTCATCTGACCCCATAGACGTGTGTGTCTAAGTGGTGTAGCAGCTTGCTAACCATTTCCCCTTGGATCATGGGGTCTTCGTTCTGCTCCCCTTCCCTGTCTTCCAGCTGAAGGGATTAGGTACCAAGAGAACAAATGGTCTTAGTATTAAAGACTGGAGCAAAGAAAGCATTAAGTACCCCAGCCTTTTTCTCATCCTTTTTCTCTATGTTTCCCCTCACATCCAATAAAGGATGGAGATTCTCCTCAGCCCTCCTTTTGTTGCTAGTATTTTTACAGAAATATTTTTATTGGTTTTTATGTCTATTTGGGCTTTGGTCCTTCTAATTTTCTCCCTGCATACTCTAATGACATTTTTGTAGTCCTTCTGAGTGGCCTGCTCTTTCTTCCAAAGACCATAAACTCTCCTTTTTTTCCCAAGTTCCAGCCAGAGCTCTCTATTCAGCCAGGCTGGTCTTCTTCCCTGCCAGCTCATCTTTTGGCACACGGGGACAGCCTGCTCCTGCAATTTTAAGATTTCCTTCTTGAAGAATGTCCAGCCTTCCTGGACTCCTTTGCTCTTCAGGACTGCCTCCCAAGGGGCTCTGTCAACCAGGCCACTAAACAGGCCAAAGTCTAACCCCTAGAAGTCTAAGGTGGCAGTTTTGCTAAGCCCCCTCCTTATTTCTCCAAGAACTGAAAACTCTATCATTTCATGATCGCTATGCCCAAGACAGCCTTCATCCATCAGACCACCCACGAGTCCTTCTCTGTTCACAAACAACAGGTCTAGTGGGGCACCTTCCCTAGTTAATACACTCACCAGCTGTAGCAGGAAGTCATCTTCCACACACTCCAGGAACCTCCTGTACTGTTTCCTCTCCACTGTAATATATTTGCAGCATGCATCTGGTAAGTTGAAGACCCCAACAAGAACAAGTGTTAGTGATTGTGAGACTTCTCCTAGCTGCTTCTTCCTGGTTGGGTGATCTATAACAGACTCCCACCATATCTGCTGTGTTGGCATTCCCCCTTATTCTCACCCATAAACACGTAACTCTAGCATCGCCACCATCAAGCTCTAGAAAGTCAAAACAGTCCCTAACATACAAGGCTATCCCAGCACCTTTCCTTCCTTGCTTATCCCTTCTGAAAAGTTTATAGCCATCCATTGCAGCACTCTGGTTGTGCAAGTTGTCCCACCATGTTTCTGTGATTACAACTGTATCATAGTCTTTGCACTGCAGAATGACTTCCAGGTCCAGCTGTTTGTTGCCCACACTGCGTGTATTGGTGTAGATGTACTTCAGCTAGGCTCTTGATCCCACCACCTTTCTGAGTGAAGAAGCCTTAATTCCTGTGTGACCATTCTTGGGCAATTCCACGGTTTCTAACACATCAATAACCTAAATGAAACAAAAAGTTGGATTTTAGGCAGTAAAAGCATTTTTTTCCTAGAAAACTGTAGTAGCACTGACACTCCAGAACAGACACTATAGCTTTCTCTTCTTTTTTTTTTTTGGCCGGCTGTGGTAGAAAGGAAAGGAGAGAGTAAAAGCAAAATTCAGAAGGAGCACACTAAGTGTAGAATTTCATCATCTAAACAGAGCAATTTTTTATTGTTTTAAGTTCCAAAAAGTATCCCTTCTGTCCTTCATCTTCTATCGAAAAGATATGGATCATCCATCTGTGACAAATTTACAGCCTATGTGGATCTTCTGGATAATAAAAATTGTCAGTGGTACTAGAAGCGTACATATGAGCAACTGAATCCCACCCTGTATGTCTACATCTCAGCTAGTCATCCTGTATTTCCTTTACAGTTATGAGGCACTCATAGAAGGTAATTCATCTCAGTAGTTTCAGATGTCTAGAGTAGAATGAGGTAGGTTGCTTCGTACAGTAGGCAACTATGAGTTGCTAGTTTTCTTCACTGACTGTAAAAGAAGTCCAGGATTTCTCTTTTATATGACTTAACTGTAAATACAGTAAATACAGACAACTCTCCCTTTCAATCCAATGTCAAGCTTTTCTGACTTTTCAGAAGGTAGAAACACAGGATGGCCAACACCACAGCTTCAGTCTGTTTTTGTGACATAATCCACAAAACACCTAGAGTATGCTACAGGGACAAAGAGCAAATGTTATATGAGCAACTAATATCATACACCCTTCCTGTAACAAAGAATGTGACAGATGACAATATCCAGATGATGCTAGGGTGTGGACCACAGTCCACCCTACAGAGAAGACCAAAAATTTCCTAAGCTCTGCCTGAGACTAGGATAAACCATGCCAAATGCCTAGAAAACTGGGACACGGTCAGCTTGTTGCATATGACAAGTGCATGGAGTCACGTTTACCAATGTGTAGAGGTTTTTCTGACTGAGAATTTTTAGATGTGCCGTTCTTAATATTTTCTATGTTGTTTAGAGGTGAAGACATCCCTGTCTAGTAATACAGAGGTAGGTGGATCCAAGTTAATGTTAATCAATGCCAGTGGAGCCAAGGATATCAATGGATTATGACAATTTAAGCGATCTGAGATCTCTTCTTCAACAGCCATAAAAAGCTAACTAGAAAAGGGGTTTTGTTGGGTTTATTTCTCTTTTAGGTAACAACTCACAAACTTGTGTGACGTAGCCTTTATGTAAAGGGTCTTTGAATCAGCTAGTTGTGATCTCAGATTAGGCTGTTACATTTATACATGCAGCTGCAAGTTAAATAGAAACGTTGTTGGAGAAACACGGTAAGCAACAGAGAGTAGAGCTTGAAAAGTTAGATGTGGGGTTTCTGGAAGAAAACTTTGGAAGTACTGTTTTAAATAAAATAGATTGTCTGATGATTTCCAACTAGTGAGTTACTCTACATGACTGGGTAGTGTTGCCAGATCTTTGAACTCATACTTGGATCTGAGCAGCAGCAAGACTATACAAAAAAATTATTAACTATAGATTGCTGATGAATCAAATGCATTTTATGACATACGGGTTATATTCATAAAACTCCCTGTCCATTCTATTTCCACACATGCACATTTTTTCATGTTCCTTCTTATATGCAATGGTGTAATACTGCTAAAATTTACAGACCTAAATATGAATCTATTTTTCTTTTTTTCTTAATTTTGAATTAATACGCAATACATTTTCTGTGTTACATCCACTCTCCTGGTAGCTCAAAATTTTTCACAATACTGCCTAGTGAGTTGTATGGTTACATTTTGTCCCTGTTGTGTTTTTTTCCAAGCATTAGCTGAGCAATTAATGAACAAATCAAATAAATTGGAGCTGTTGCATTTTCCTCTAGATGCAAATGTGAAAGATAATTTTTAAAGCACTTTCGTATTTCTCTCTCATCCTCTGGGGAGAAAGTACAGGCTTCAAGTTCTAAATTACTCATTCCTGCTGGCATCAGATGTATGCCCCAAGGAGTTCATTTTCAGCTCAACAGACAAGGCTTTATCTACGTAAATTCGTTTCTAAATAGAAAAGAATATAATATAGCACTTTCCAGACAACCTCTCACAGGTGCTTTAGCAACCATAAGGGAAAGAGCTAAAAGGATTTTAGAATTGATACCTTTTTTTCCACACAGAGTGTCTATGGGGCTGAAGTTTCCCCTACTGGCTTGATTTCTACTAGTGAAGGGTACTTAATACTAAATTAGATCAAACAAGTTTTGGCATGAATCAAGACATTCATATAAAGTCCTTCTCAAAATTACTTCAAGTCTTCACAATCTCAGTGTTGCAGTATTGCTTCAAATTTTAGTTATTCTTGTAAAATTATGTTTCATCATAAGATCTAGCGGTCCTAGCTTCTGTAATTTAATAGGAGAATTTTAGGATTTTAAGACATATTGCTACCGCATTTGTAGAGAATAATCCAGAAATGTAACCC
This sequence comes from Steatornis caripensis, assembly GCA_013398225.1. Classification (NCBI taxonomy): domain Eukaryota; kingdom Metazoa; phylum Chordata; class Aves; order Caprimulgiformes; family Steatornithidae; genus Steatornis; species Steatornis caripensis. The sequence goes on along the minus strand of VZSC01008111.1, from coordinate 446,236 downwards.
AACAATGTTATAAAATCAAGTCATTAAAAATATCTCAGGTGTGTTTTCATAAACACTCTCCACTACCACCTCCGCCAAGTTCTGCTCTTAAGAACAGATTTCCTTTCCTTCCAGAAACTGAACTTGTAAGAGCAGTCCCAAGAGAACAGCTGGTCCAGGTTGTCTCAGGATTTCTGCTTGCTTTGTATGCTGTTAGCACCAAATTAAGTGACTATATTGGGAGGTACATCAGAAAACAAGCAAACAAAAATAATCTTTGAGCTTCTGCAGGGTTTCCATAAAGAGAGAATGGAGGAGAAAAGCAAAAACAGAGGGAAAGGTCACATCCACCCTGTATTCCGAACTGCTCCTCGGACTGCTGCTGAAGAAATGAATAGATGCAGCCCATGAGATTAACTCTCTTACTCTACATTAAGCAGATGTTTAACTATTTTCTTGGTCTTAGAACCAAGATGTGCGCCCATCTGACTGCAATGATGATAAAATTTATCCCAAGTTATTGTGTCGTAGAAGACTATTATTAGTTTCTAGCTCTTTTACTGCAACAAGAGTCTTGTAAACCCACGTGCTGTGGCCCAGCCTTCTAATAACCTAACTATGAAGATAACTGGCTGTAGATAATCAAGAATGTTAGCTTAATGTGAATTCACTTGATGTCTGTATGATTTCCCTCAGCATGGTTCAACTGCGAGAAGGGAAATGTTGACATTGTAGTTAGGATTCTTCAAACTACAAAATACTATTTGCTTTGGTTTTGTCACAAGAACACTCAATTTTGCCAACACTAAGATATATTTAATATATATTTAATAATTATATCATTCTGTACATTACATTGTCATTTCTTCTACAGGGAGTGGAAAAATCTTCCTGAATTTGGCAAACTGAGAAAAAAAAAAATGTTGATTGCGATAATTCTGCACTCGCGTTTTGACAGAGATGAACAGAATTCTGCATTTCAAAGTCTTTGGTATGCTCTGGATCTAGAACCAACGTTTTCCATCTATAATCCCTAGGGAGGAAAAGAAAGATCAGGGTCAGAACTAAGCATGAGAGTGAGGAGATTTTTTGGTCTTGGAAGAAGTCGCGAAAGTCTGCTAGTGGTATACATTTGACACTGACTGCAATGAGATTTTAAACATCTTACTAACATACAGATACAAAATGGGCAAGTATCTAATATAAAGCAACTGCTGGGAAACTGGGGTCAGAAATTTTCCAGCACTTAAGACTTTTTACTGCATCTTATTCAAACTTCAGACTAAATTATCTTCTTTATTCTAACTTGTCCATAAGAGAGGCTGTGCTTCGGCATCCCACTGGATGCCTCTGCTGACAATGCTGACAGGACTTTCAATCCATCTGTCTGTCTGCGGGAGCAGTTCTAAGATAGGCTCCCACAGAGCAGGAGTTCAACTAAGACCATCCCTTCTCATTTCATGTAGTTCATTGAGTGGCTATGTATAAGCGACAGGTTTTATCATTACTACTGCCTTTATGGTAGGAGTTGACTCAAAGAGATAGTAAGAAAGACGTTCTTTATCCCCAGTACAAACCTTCTTTTCCTAAAGATCCGTCCAGTATCCAGAGTACTGGAACTGAACACTGACTTACTGTGTTATTTAAACCCACCATTAGATCCTCAGTAGAAATCTTGCTACTGACATTGCTTTTCTGTATGTGGGGTATCGCTACCATAATGTTATTTCAAATCACTGGGCTAAACAAGTGCCCAAAATGGCCAGTGTCTGGTCATCTCTCAAAGTCACCTGATTACACAGAAAATGTATTAAAACCAAATGAAACTATTAAATGGACTCTGTATTCTGGCAGCAGGGAAGGGGAACAATAAAAGTTGCAGCCAAACATGTAATTCCTGAAACTCTTATTTTCTTATTCCCAAATAAGATATGCAGGCTTGTTTAGTTCTAGCTAACTTTTATCAAAAGCTTTGCCTTGCGTCTCTTTATATGGATTCACACACTGTTACATGATTCCGTGCAAAGCAAATGGAAAGATAAATTTTGTGATGTGGCACCAAAAGAAACAATTTAGAGTAGGGATTAAGGATTGGGCCAGCTCAGTGAAACTTCTGGAACAAGTCCATTATAACTACAGAACATTTCACAATAACCATATCAGTGATTGCAGAAGAGACAGCCTTTTTTAGCGAAATTGAGAAAATTCATACAAACAGTCTTTCTCCCCCTCCTCCTTACTTTTTCCAAAAGAAGTGAGAAGAAAGGTTTTACAGAAATTAAAAAATGATTGTTGGAAGTAGAATAACTGGAAATTCTGAGTCAGATACCTCTAATGAGACATCAGACTGGTAGATTGGTATTTATCTTTATAGGTAAGATACAAAGAACAGCTAACATCCCAGTGGTTACAATGCAGGGACTGGGGCAGGATATTTTGGCAGCGTGATTATCATTCTATGTACTTTTAAATCTGGTTCATTTTCTTTGTTCTTAAAAGTCATAGTATCAATAAGAAATCGCTGTATCTCCTTTATTCCAGCTTGACTTTGTAAAGGATATTGTTATTTAAGCAGAAAGGATCTGAAAAAATAAACCAGCTGAAAACAGTAATGATAATTCCTAGCTGAATTCTTTCACATACACATTCCCAGAGGAACTTATTCAACTAATCATTACTTATGTCCTGTACTCTCCTATATAAGCAGCTGTCAAAAAAAGATGTTGTCAGCTGCATAACTCCAATGCAGCTTTTTTCCTCCCTTCTCTTACTTACTCCCTTTCTTTCTGCCCTCTCATACCTATCAGCTAAAATTTGCTCATTCAGATTCAGTGGTGTGATGTGAGCCAGGAAATCTCTGTGCAAAGAACCATGGTACAACCAGGTTATGAACCTAGACATTCAGGTCTGAGGACGGTGTTTTAAATTAAAGAACAACTCACATAGCTGGTCTCTTTTTCTTTCTGACATCTGAACGCTCTGTAAGACAGCCCTGATCTTAATGGTAAAAAACCCATGCAAATAGTTTTGTTATCCCATTAGCTCTAGGATGAATTGGTCTCAGTTTTCCTTGGTGTTCTCTATACAGGGTCTAGTCACCATTATTTCAGTGTGCCGTGGGAGGACGTCACCCAAAATCATTGTTTGTTCTCTTCTCTGTGCATGAAGTAAGATTTATCCCATCTAACCTCAACAGAGGTGCCTAAAACAAGAGCAGAGGTGTCCTAAGTTCCATGTACTGAGAAGATACAAGCAATTCTAAACTATCATTACAGTACAGGTCCAAGAGACTAAGGTGACCCTCAACTTCTTTAAGAGAAGATGTGAAAGTTTCCCAAATGCTAGGCTATATTAACAACTGTAGCAGAGAAACACCAGAGAGTGATTGCTTCATATTCAAATTTATTCTATTATTAAAATAAAACAAAACAGTAATAATAATTTAAAACTTTGTAAATTAATGCTATGAATTAAATGTTCCCCTGGTTTTTCACAGCATGCCTTTGTATTTTTTGATGACTAAATTTCCGTGCCTTCATGCTGATTGCTCCTGAAACACCTGGTAAACAGGATGTAGCATATTCCATTCCCTTTTACAAGGACTTAAAGTCTGAGTAATTCAATCTTAGAACAGAAGAATCGCACCAGTACTGCTCATTGCTGTTGAAGATTAATTTTTACTAGCCACTTAGAGGGCTAAGAACTGCATTACAACAAATGCTATTATTCAAGTTCAGTAGAATAAAATCCATCATTTCTGAGCAGGGGAAAATGGTTTTTATTAAAGCCATTCACACAGTGCTCTAATTCAGTGACATACACCATCTCTACTTACTCATATTCCATCGTAATTTTTATCTTGTGTAAGAAGCAAAAACTTCATTAGTTTGCTCAAAATGCTTCTTAATGATTGTGCTAACTGAGAGCTTATTAATGTATTTCACTATGCTCCCATGTTTATTTCTTGAGAAGGGACACAAATTTGTCTTCTTTTGTTTGTTTAATGCTAGCAAGACTTTGTTTAAAGGAGAGTAACTGTGATATTCATTGTGCTCAGAAAGGTTAAAATGGTAAGAAACATATCACATAAACACTTTGTGAAGTATATTGGAAAATTAGACTGCAGCATAATAACTTTTCCTCTGGTTTTAATGGGAGAATAAGGGGGATAAGTGGGTTCGATCTTATGCAGGAACATTCTCAGTGGTGCCACAGACTCTGCAGATACTTAATGTAACACGTGGCAACCCACTTTCTATTTCCTACCCTGATTCAGCAAGTTCCTCAAGTACTGGCCTCATTTTCACTGTTAGGGTGGTGCCACAGAAGACATCCTAAATTATTAGAAGACATACTAAATTATTAGAAGACATACTAAATTATCTTCCTAAAGTGAAAGCCTTCATTTGGATATAGAATAGCCAAACAAATTTGACGAAGTTTGAATTTTTAAAAAGCTATTCTCTTCCAAAACCTCCATATTGTTATTCTAACGGTTAAATCTATCTTCATGGACTTATGCTGCAGTTTTTCCATTATTAAAAATGAAGAGCCTTGCTTTGCAGTCAGGCAGAACATACCCTCGCCTTATGAGCAAGTCTTTTTAGCAAAGCAGGTTTTGAAATACCAACTTCTCTCTGAAAATCTGCTTTGAAAATAGAGTCATAGATGCACAATGAAATGTGTGTTTCTTTTCACAGAGCCTGCTTGGAAAAACAATGTTTCTCAGATCTGCAGTAGGAATGGAATGAGCTCGAGTCCATAAGCAAATTACTCAAAATCTTTATGGAAATAAGGCAGAGGAAAGGGACAAAGATTCCCTTCACATAATGGGAATCATTTTAGTAAGCACAGAAACATTGCCTCATACTCCCTTGATTCAAGCACAGATTTCTCCCTTACCTCAGTAGAAAAAACTGATACTAAATTAGTTCTGACCTCGGAGACATCAGACTGATTCATTAGAAACATCTGAGTTTTAAACGGAACTCTCTGAGCACCAGAAAATGTGAAAAATTTATATCTCTGGATATAAATATAGCAGCAGAAAGCAAGCTCGTAATTTCTTTTGGGGCGGCCTCTATGTCCAGGAGGTGAAAGGGAAGCTGTTTTACATTTGCCTCCACCAGCATATTCTCAGAGAATTGTCACCGTTCAGTACCCAGCTTCAGTCGTTGTAGCTGACAGGGAAAGCCCCTGAGGACAATCCTTGGAAAGATGAAAGAGCTGCTGAGACAAAATGGCCCAGCACTGTAGATTTTTAAGTTGTACCCATTTATGTGTTTTAAATCACTTTGGTTAACCTCCACTCTGTCACATAGTTTGTAAGTCGATTTCCACTTACACGTCAGGCTCTAAATATAAAGAATACCAGGCCAGTGCAAGCTCTCAAGGAAGGTAGGAGCCAAGAAAACACAATCACTTTCCAGAAAGGTTTCGTCTAAATAACCGTATGCAGAAAATACAGAAATAAAGAAAAAGGAGTATGAACAAACACTTTCCCACCCACTGATACCATATCAACATTAGTGATTAACAGGCAGTTTTCAGAGTTTCATCACCCAGTGCTAGAGGCTCATCTCTATCTTGTAAATGAATCAGGTCTCTTAAGTTTTGCAAATTTCCTCTTAAAATATCATTAAGACTTCCTGACTCCACTCGGATTAGAAGTAGTTTCAATAGGCCAAATTCTGATAATTTTGCTCACTACTAGCAATGCTCGGAAATTAATCCCATCAAAACTTTCATTTAAATCAAGGAAAATAATGGTAGCTAAACACAACCTGTGTTTGACCTTCTACTTTTTCTTACACCCAGCAATAGAATATATGAAAATGTAATTGTTTGGATTTTATCCCAAATTTAATAGTTCTAATCCATGACAGATTTTTTTTTTCCTGTTATTTAGATAGGATGTGTGTCCATCCCTCTCTCAGCTGATCTGGGAAACAGATTCCTAAGTATTTTCTATTCCCTCCTGCACTCTACAACATCACACTTCCTATTTTTAGAAGTGATTAGATTTATTTACCTTGTACAGCAACTCAACTCAAATGAGTACAGAGCTGAACCTACTCTTGCAAATACCTGTTTACATACCCTGATTTCCGTTTAAGTAGTGGCCAATTAAACCTCTGTAAGTAGAAGTAAGCACCCATAGCTTTTGAAATTTTCAGGTAGATATGCAACATATATGATCATTTCACGTTATTGCTCTCTGATTAGAACTCAGAGCACAATGCCATTGTCCTTTTGACAATGAAACCTGCTTGTCACATTTGCAAGCACATACATGAATTAAACATAGCACCTAAGCATAATTTTCTTGCATCTTAGAGCTCTGTCCTAGAGCTGTTCAGTCTGATGCATTACAATCATGAAAAGGAGAGGTAACACATTGCCTCAGATCCTGGCTGTGCTGCAACCGTCATGCAGAAGAAACACCCAAGCTGACAGAGATCCTCCAGTGGCATATAACTGGGAGAGAATATCTTGCTGGGCGACATCCAAGGTCTCCCCATGCACTGGCAATGTCCAGCTGCCCTTGCTGCGGTTGGCATCTGCTGCAAGTTAGTTGAGGCTGTTTGCCTGCAGACCTTTGTCATATGCCCAAGGGTCCTGGCCAGACACTTAACAAACCGCAGATCAAGGGAGTGTGAGACTAGCTTGATTCTTCCTTTTCAGTCCAAATCCTCAGATGTGCTTTGTGCTTTTCGACCACGGCAGAAGCTCTGAGCCAGAAGCTGAAACTCCAGGGCAATGTAAGCCCTGTTGTAAGCCTGCGCGTGGGTGTAAGCAACTGAGAGTCATAGGGAGACAAAGGCGGTGGATGAGAAAAGGGAAAGGGAATAGAAGAAGTACTGAAAGGATTGTGCATAATACAATGTTTTGGGGTGAATGCGTGCTGCTCCCACTCTAAAGCTGTGGAAGAAGCAGCTGCGGTTTTGCTGCCAGAGACAGGGGGACACATACCATCCTCAGAGCTCCACATCAGGCTGCTCGCTGGAGTTAAACAGCATCTGTGCTTAGTTTGAATGACAGCACATTGCCTCCAGGAGCTCCTGCTGGGGCGCACACCTCAGCACCACTTCTAAGCCAAAGCAATGACGTTATGCACTATCTAGCCTGGAGATGTTTTTAATTTGGTTTGATTTCTCTCAGAGGTAGGATTAGAAAGCTGGAGTTCAAGCCCCCTGCCTCATGCCGACACCACTGTACCTCACCTCCGTCATACTGCTGTGTTGCAAAGGTTGAAGGAGACGTCCTTAGCGATGGGACAAAGGGACAGCAAAACAGAAATCCCAGATACTTTCCTTTCAAAGCTATCACTTGCAGAAAAATATGATTCAAACTTAGCCTGCTGAGTTCCAAAGATAGGAAACTTAGTTCACATTTGCAAGTTGTTCAGCCTTGCTTTATAGAAAGTTCCCCCAAAAGAATGAACACACTTAAAATCAACTCCTCTTTTGAAAATCTAATGCTTTTCATCTGGGATGAAACGAATGTAGACTACTTACAGTCAAAAAACTGACATAATGCAACATGTAGAGCGTGCACTGCTGTACTGTGCAAAGTTTTATTTCTGAACAATTAAATAGGAGATGTGTAGAACCAAATGTGGGAACAGCTGTACAGATTGAATATATCCCTTGTTCTTTGGCTTAACCTCTTGCTGCTATTATTAGGATGCCCGCTGGGTGTAGGGTACCTCCATGGAAAATGGCATCTGTTGGAATTAATCAGCAATACTTTAGGTGCGCTCTGCTTCCTCCTCAAAAAAACCCTAGGAATCAACATTGCTGCCTATTTCAGAATGTCTCCCATGGCCTTATTAAATGTGGCTCTGGCAGCAGAAAGAATGTCTCTCTTTAACAGCGTATTGCAGCATTTAAAAGAGCACAGATGTGCTGAGATTGTCAGTCATGAAATTCAGCTTGAACAAAGCAAATCTTCAGAAGGAGAAGCAAGGGAATGTCTGGTGGATTCGTTGGCAGCTTTGTTATGGCAGGGAAAGATTTCTAGTAGCAGTCCCTAAATAAGAGGAAATTTGTGTTTGCAAATAATTTTGTAAAATCTGCTTTTGTAAAACTCATAAGAAAAATACTCCCTCAAAAAGAGGATAAATAAAATCCTAAAGGAGGTATCCTTTAGCAGCACTAGGGGAGGTAATGACTGAAGATCTTGCATTTATGTAAACAGAGCAAAGCATTCTTCCCTACCTGAGATAATCAATCATTTTGATTAAAATTTTGCCCCATGAAACAGGCAGGGTGCTATCAGTTGTTTCCTCAGGTCCAAAGGTTATTTTCTGCATGTTTATAGCACTCTCAAAAACAGTGAAGGCTGATGCCTGAAGCAGAGACTGCTACAGTGTCCTATGTTGGTAGTTATCATTCCTGGAGGGAAAGGAACAGTTTTGCAGCAAGATGTAAGCCTCTCTGAACGCTGGTACTACTGATGGTGATCTGCCAGCTCCTTCATAAGTCATCTGAGCCCCAGAAAGCCAGCTGCCTGGCTAGATAGCTCACTGCCTCTTCTTCGAACCTCAGGGCAGGTTCTGGCTTGACATGTGTGTAAGACTCACCCCAGAAGACCACATCTTGGCGTTGCCCCCATAGGACTGTGCATGAGCAATGCCATGTCTGAACATAGCCAGCTTCCAGTGTCATTCAGACAATACAGCAAGGCATCCCCTCCTCCAGAGTTCTCACAACTTCCAAGATTCTCTGCTAAGACCCTTTTTTTTTCTGCTAAAATCACTGCATCTGTCTGCTGCTGTTCTCCTATCACAGGCTGTGTCCATGCTCTCTTCCAAGAGCATATCCCAGCAGCCAGAACTGGACAACAGTTGAGCACAGGCTGCAGGTAAAGGGTCCCAGTGGGTTCACAGCTACACTACCATGCCCATTCTTCCTTTCTTCCCACCAGAGGAACGCCAGGCATGAATCCTGGATGGGGATGCTCATGTACTTCACAGACTTTCTGGATGATCAGGAGATGAAGATTGTAGGTCTAACAAAGCACGTGTGGAGAAGAAGGATGAGTTGAAACCACTAAGAACATAAGCCAAATCCAAAGTGATATATAAACAGAAGTTATGGGTCTGATGCAGCAACTAGCTCTTCAGCATGCCAGTAAAACCGTTAGGCACGCATCTACGTATCAGTGGAGGAACTGTAAGAACTTTTTAAAGAACTCGTGTGTAAAGGAATCTAAACTTCTTTACCTTATACGCATATTTTAGTCCTCACTTCTTTTGTGCAACTATCAGTTCTTAACAGCCCTGTCCTCTCCAAGGCTTTCATGCAGACCTTCTTCCATTTCTTTGCTGAAGCATGTCTCCAAGGGGATTCAAAATGTAGCCTGAATCTATCTTTAATTTATGATATTGGACCTTATTTCCCCAAAGGTATGAGTTCAAGTATATTGTCAACCTCATCTTTACATTTCAGCTCTTGCGCAATATATTCAGTCTTTAATGCAGCTCAGATAGCTGTGTATTTCGGATATGGAAATATCTCAGATGAAACCAAATGTTTACAGAAGTTCACTTTGCTACTGCATAATATCACTCTTACTTCTCTCTGCCAAGTAATCTGTGAAGTGAGAATGGGGTTGTTTACTGTACAAATGCAAAACCAAGGAATACAAGAGGAAACAATAGTGGAAGAAAACTCAGACCTGAATGCTAGTAGAAGTTCAATGGCAGTAGGTAAGCAAGTTAATAAAATTTGTGATCTAAAGGAAAGGAAACCCTTTTTCGTGAATTGTGAATGTAGGAAATAAAATGGCTTATGCTCATTCCAGAACGCCATTTCTATGTATCCACGCACTGTGGCAACAGTTCTGCCAAAGCTTTTATTTGAGACATTGGCAGATTAGTCAAACTGTAGAGTACTTTAGCTCTGCAGATCTCTGAAATTATTTCCAGTTCACATACACAATATGTCATGCTATGCTGCATGTACACAGAGAGTATCAGGCATTTCCTATTCTAGGGCCTTCACTTCCTTCAATCTCAACTCTTGAATATACACAGATAAGTTGTCCTTTTATGAAAAATTACATCCTTAGCTACCTTTTTGTAGTTTGCTAAGGTGTCTTGTGGATTTGTAGTTAATTCTAATTCAAATATTTCTAATTCTAAAGCAATTCTAAACAATATTTAAGTCATTCCCTTCGGACAGATTCTGTATGGATGGCAGATGTGCTTAAGTCCAGAACTCAGCAGGTCAAAAGTGGAGGGAAATCAAAAAGTGTCACATTAGTTACTATGCTCAGTAGAGTTTTAACCTGTTTTCAAGTGCAAAAATCATTTACACACATAGCAGCAGCTTGAACTGTTAAGGACCTGCACAGTGCTGCTGATCTAATGAAGTTCCACAGTTTCTTTTATTACCTCCATAGAGTCTGTGTTCTTCACTCATCCCTTGCCCTTCAATAGATTTACTCTAAGGTCCAGAAGAAGGATGTGTCCTTTGGAGGGTAACAGATGGTAAAGGTATTGAGTCAAGTACATGGTGGAACAGAACAGTTAGTGAGAATCCAGTAAAAGCATTGACATGTCACTGTTGAAATGTCAAAGCAAAAAACTGCCACAAAACTGTTCTAACTGTAGTAAACACTACATCTTAAGCAAACCAGCTTGCTTTCGTTCCCACTTTTAAGCTAAGACAAGCAACTGTTTTTATTGTATCAGCTTTAGAAATACATAAATAAATAATTTTGAAATTTAGTAGAAAAAAATCCCAGGTGAGCTTCAGGTAGGCCTTTGTTTACAAAATTGAATGGAAGCTCTGAATCAGATTTACAGTGAAAGTCACATTTTAATTTCAACTATGAAACGATTATTGTTCTCCATATTTTATTTCCCCCACCAATCCATAAAACATGTCAACAATCCGCTTATAAGGTTGTGCCAATTATATAAATATATCACACTGTATGTAAGGGAAAATTTCATTGAATCACTTTGTGAAATCCGTGAAGAATATTTGTATGCTGATTTCACTGGTCAGTTTATCTTATGGTGCTTATTGAACTTCGCTTCAAACTGAAGTTTTACAGCAAAAAGAAGTTGCAGAAGATAAATTTTATAACAAGTTCTTTGCACGCACAAGAATTGCTAGACAGTCTATTCTTACTAGGGCTCATCACTTTTGTAATCCATCCTGTAGGGGGTCAGTGCTAAAATTAAATTATACCTGCCTACCATTCTCAATCTAATCAGACTGTGAACTGAAAAATAAAACAATTAAAATTAGAGACAGGCCAGCCTCCCACTGTTTATGATCTCATTCTATTTGTGAAGAGTAGGTGGAAATTCACCCATGGTGAGCATTTGGTTTATGTCAATTTTTCTTGTTATTACAGCTGGGGCTTATTTTGTGAACCATTTGCAGCTATTTCTGCTAAAAATAGGTGGATACCAATTTAAACTTCCTGGCGATATTTCAAGTCAAAGTATCATTAGTAGATAGTTATTATGCTGCATTTTATTGTAAGAGATCCTGCCATGAAGCCAATCTATACAAATATAAAAAAAGACATTTAGAATTACCTTCCAAACAACTCTATTGGAGGTTATTCACATTTGGTTTAGCAAAACAAGCTAAGCTATTTGCAAAAGTTATTAGTTGGAGGAGCACTGAGTTAATGAGACTTCCTAAAACTCCTCATCAGGTTAGACTGTTACACTTACAGAGAGACCAGGGATCAATATTATCTTTTTGCCTCAGTCCTAAATAAGAGAAACTCGTAGTTCTCTCGGTTTGTAAAGAATATAATTTCTTTTTATCACTCCTCCCTCCTTGGCTGTGCAGTCCCTTAAGAAAATCATCTTCCCAAAACACACTCCCTCACCAAAAAATAAAAAAGGTCAAAATTAGGTACAAAATTGCTTGTCTTTTAATGGCATCAAGAGCTAACATGAAAATACCACATAAAGGTGATTTAGTTACTCTGCCGCATGTAGTTTCCTAATTAGCCATCACGGATTTGCATCTTGGCCTGTGAAGATGAAGTTACACCCAGTTTCCATCGAAGTTTTCAGCAGGGACCTCAGAGTCTCAGGGAAATTACTTACACCATTTCCAGGATCTCTATGTTAAACCTACAAGCTGTTAGCGTGGCTGTAGTTGTTAAACAGTCAATATTTCATTCCCATCAGTAATCATCTGCTGTTATGGTATGTGAATTTTGAGAGAAATGTGGGAATAGCAAGACTCGGCTGTGGCTCCCCACGGTAAAGGCATCTGTCTATTGTCAAAGACAGTAACATGTTAAGGAGTGCCCAGTGGCAAAATTTTACAAGGCTACTAACTGTATCTATCAAATGTGCTGTGAAGGGATAGCTGGGCTAGCAGCAGAGTCCAAGTTGTATCAGTAAAGAAATCGGATCCAGACCCATTCTCTGCTCCTAAAGACGTGATACAGCACTGCCTGTTAGGAACAGACTCTCTTTGGGCATTGCCCAGGAAATGTTAACTGGCCCAAGCCAAAACACTACCTGTTAAACAGTATAGAGAATCATCTACCAGTCCATGTGTCTTGTACACTGGTTCAGTCTAGTCTGCTGGCACATAGCCAGAAAGTTAGTGTATGCATGGCACAAGGCATAGTAGCGTTACTCCTAAGCTCATTAGCCCCATGGAGAAACAAAGCACATCAGCAGAGTTGGAACCAATACCATAGTGCCTTTACCATAGCAATGGAGTTATATTTCTTCTTGGTTTTGGATTAATTCCTTTAGATAATAACCTTTTGAAATAATCGTAATGCCTCAGAGTGACTTTAGCTCTCTACAAGATAGGGGTCTAGACTAAACTGATCGTCTAGTTTATTTTGTCTCTCTATTGATTCTTCATTCCTAACTTAACTAACCCTTTTCAGTTTGGAAAGCATCTCTGTATGCCTGTGCCCATCTCTGTCCGTTGTCTAGAAGCCCACTTTCAGACAATTAAAAGTAGGTAGGGTGGGAAGGGGCATCAGAAAAGAAATGGTTCTGAAAAGATTAGAGAGGGAGAATGAAATCAGTCTGTTAGCACAACTCCAAAATCTAGGCTGTTATGCTGTTTTCAAGAACGGGCTTTAAATGTTCAAATGTTTATTCCTAAAGATCATAAGGTTAAGAATGCAGATCTAGTGTGATTAACTTAAACATTTAAGCGGAGTGGTTTAGACATCTTGTTCTGGCAGCATAACACATAAAGTGGAATTAGATGCCTGGGAATTGAATACGTAACATAGGGAAAAATTACCTATACAGTTGGGAATTACAATAGCTAGTAAACTTTTGTTTCCATTAGATTTGCTTCTTTAGTTAGCTATCCAAATTGAAAAATTGCATCCGAAATGGAAAATAGTATTCAAAGTGTATCTTCTTCCCTCAGTCCTTGCTTGCTTTCCTCCAGGTCCTTACACCACCTGCCCTTAAACTGTGAGACCTGGATGCTAGGATCTCTCTACACTTACAAATCTAATACTCCTCTAGTAAAAAAAAAATGCACTTTACCCACCCTCCACCATTCATCTAAAAGCTGAGATGAGATTAGTTTCAGGAAGGATTAGGGCAACAAAAGTCTGACACCAACAGAGAAGCAGAGAACCAATAATGTGAGTCAGTAAGACCCAAACACGGAAAACAGTCGTTGAGGAAAATGTTACGATTACACGTTTTGCAGAAAAAAATTACATGCTTCCTAAGGAATCCAGCAAGGAAGAGATAACAAGAGCCAAAACTGTTTAAACTGTGTGTGAATGGAGGGGTGTTTTGAATGCCTGTTCTGGAAGAGGAGGATCTTAGACATTTTATAGAAGCAGCAATAACAGCAGTATCGATATACAGAAAGATGCTTTCTCGTGTGCAAAGAAAGAGGGAGGGTCTGAAATGATCTCCACAATTACAAAAGATATCAATGAGTTGTGTTCATTATGTTGGCAGAGAATTGGCAACTGGCAGGGTTTCAGAAGAAGGATAAGGAATTTGCTTTTATTTCCGTTACACTTCAAGGGAGGAGGAGTGTACAGAAAGTCTTAAGGGAGACAAGGCAGGCAAGTTTGATGAAGGAAGAGATGACAATGTAGATGTTGATATGAGAGTGATTGATGTAATACTAAATGAAATTTTGTCTTCAGTTGATCTCTGAAAGAGATATTAGTCCCTAACAAAATCTTGTGTCTAACACAGGAAAGAAGGCAGCATTTTTTTTTTTTTTCACTAAGGTAGCGGAAGAACAGCCAGAGAAGTAACTGGAAAACCAAAAGTGAACAATCAAAATACTCTACAAAAGGAGAGAATACCAAAAAGGAAAATGTGACCGGAAATGCAATGAAGCTTTAGGAAGAGTGTGAGCAATGGGGAGAAAAGAATGAGGTCAAGGCAGTCTTGCTTAATCTTCTTTTTGAAAGAGTAACTAAGATATTGAATGGAGAAGGTGAAAGGCTGGAAATAAGAGGAGTTTTAAGAAGGTGTCAAAGACTGTAATTAAGCTAAGGAACAACATAGGCATGCAAGTCGATTTCATGATATTCTGATTACAGGGCATGGCAAGGCAATAGATTTTTTTTATTACTATACTACCAACACAAATTTACTTTTTAAGTTTATGTAGCTCCACTAGATTTATTCTGCTCTTTCCAATGCAGAGCACATCATATTTACATAAATATATTTAAACGATTTAGCCAAACCTGTCATGCATGTGGTATTTTAATACTCTAGTCTTTTCAAAATTCGTATCATTGTGATACTATAGCTTACATGTCTAGAGTGATTGATCAGTTAATATCTGATAAAATGGAGTATAAAAACTACCAGACTGGAATTTCTACTCGTTTTACTTCACTAAGTGACTATGTACAATTGAAAGCTACGGTACAATGTGCAAAACAGGAGAGTCTCATGCCATTTGTACCGAAAAGAGATTCCCAAAGACAGATAAGCTATGCTTCTTAAGAGGATGTAAAAGGCCTGAAGAATAATGTAAATGTATTTTCATTCTGCAGATGACTGACATAAGCCAAAAAAATGTATTCTGTAAGTTAAAGATGCCCCTAGATGTGCTGTTATGAACAATTCACACTCATGCAAAAGGTTGCAAGAGGAACTCAGTTGTTCAGCTCCATCCTTATTCTTCCAGACTTCACTCACTGGAGACGGATTCCAACTGTCAGACATCAAGATGTGACAGCTTTGCCTTGGATATTCCTTATCCATCATCTGCCCAAACTCTTGGAAGTCTTCTACGAAGAGACCCAATTCTGCCTCACTAAAGCAAAAAAAAACCCAACCCCATGTAACCCCAATTTAAAATACCACCTCACTCATTTCAGACCGATGTTGCAACTTCACAATTCCCACATACTTCTTGTCTTAGAGTTTCAACAACTGGATAATCACCCCTCCAGGAATACTGCTTCCTATCACTCAATTTTCTCAAAATGAAGTCCAGGTTAATGCCTTTTTATCCTTTTTCTTTTTCTTTCTGCAAACTTCTGTGATGATTAATAACTTTTTAACTCCGGACAAAGCTGATAAGTAAGTTACTTTCAAGGAACTGAAAATCTGCATGTAGTTATTTGGCAATAGTAAGTTGTGTTTGTTTGTTAGAGAGCAAAATAATGGCCAATGAATTCCACTGCCACTGGCAGTCAAAACTTCTCTAACATGCCTCTATTTCTGCATTAGTCTAGAGTGAAACACGACCAAATCTCTTCCAGACAAAAGGCGCTTCTGTCAGTGGACTGTTTCACTGAGATAAGAATAAAGGAAAAATACGTCTTTATGCTTTTAGCACAGATTGTTTACCTTGTGATAAATGTAGGCAAGTCTATCATTGGGGAAAGTTACATTTCAGTTGGCATGATTGAAAAGTATATTAAATCTCTTTTTTGTTTTTTTTAAGCAACTATAACCAGAATTAACTCTTTCTGTTAAATCCTGTTTTAATGTATTGACCTGCCTTTTTCTGTTGTTTCTTTTTGTGTGTGTGTTTTTAAAAAAAACCCAAACATTTCTGTAACCATGAAATGCAGTCTCTTTGCTACCAGCTCAGTATCAGATTTTAGCAATTACACAGTCATTTCTCTTCACTGACAGTTAAAGTCACAGGGCATAGCTGTCATTTACTTTACTGAGACCAGGATTTGAGCTACTTTGTCTGGACTGATCCAGACTGGAGAGTTTTCTGTGTTGGCTCTGTTATTCACCTTTTGCAACCGAATAACACACTTTCCTTTAAAGGAGGCCAGCACTCCCCTAGGGACCCTCTGTTATTCCTAAGCAGTACGTTCAACACCATTTCTGTAGAAAATAAGGCTAATCTGTGCTTGAAAGGTCATGAAGCTCATTCACAGACTTTCAAATTCAGAGATCTCAGACTTAAAGTTTAATACCAAATTCTGCAAAAATACTTAAAATTTTACAT